>JARQOD010000001.1:828763284-828815368 GCA_033576555.1 Oophaga sylvatica | reverse complement strand
CCTTCATGAATGACATTTTCAGGGATTTTGTGGACAAATTTCTGATCGTTTATTTGGATGATATCTTGATTTTTTCTAATGACTGGGACTCTCATGTGAAACATGTTCGAACTGTGTTCCAGATTTTGAGAGAGAATGCTCTGTATGTGAAGGGATCAAAGTGTCTTTTTGGCGTACAGAGGATCTCATTTCTGGGATTCATTTTGTCCCCATCTGTTATTGAAATGGACCCGGTCAAGGTTCAGGCCATCTGTGATTGGGTCCAACCTACTTCATTAAAGGCTCTTCAGAGATTTTTGGGTTTTGCCAATTTTTATCGTAAATTTATTGGTAATTTCTCGGTTATTGTTAAACCATTAACTGATTTGACCAGAAAAGGTTCTGATGTGGTGAATTGCCTCCGGAGGCAGTCTCTGCGTTTCAGGAACTTAAGCAGAGATTCACTTCTGCTCCTGTTCTACGACAGCCTGATGTTTCTCTGCCATTTCAGGTGGAGGTTGATGCCTCTGAAATTGGGGCAGGTGCCGTTTTGTCCCAAAAAGATTCAGAGACCTCTAAAAGTAACCCTTGTGCCTTTTTCTCTCGAAAATTTTCTCCTACTGAACGTAATTATGACGTAGGTAATCGGGAGTTATTGGCCATGAAGTGGGCTTTTGAAGAGTGGAGACATTGGCTGGAGGGAGCCAAACATCAGGTGGTGGTTCTTACGGACCATAAGAATCTGGTCTATCTGGAATCTGCCAAGCGACTCAATCCTAGACAGGCCAGGTGGGCCTTGTTTTTCACACGTTTTAATTTTGTGGTTTCCTTTCTTCCTGGCACTAAGAATGTTAAGGCGGATGCCCTCTCGAGGAGTTTCCTTGCGGACTCTCCTGAGTTATCTGATCCTTCTGTTATTTTGAAAGAGGGTGTAGTTCTTTCCGCCATCTCGCCCAATTTGAGACTTGCTCTGGAGGGGTGTCAGGAGGATAGGCCCGAGTGCTGCCCTGTTGGAAAATTGTTTGTCCCGGACCAGTGGAAAAAGAGTGTGATGTCTGAGATTCATTGTTCCGCATTGGCTGGGCATCCCGGAATTTTGGTACCAGAGACTTGGTTAGTCGGTCCTTTTGGTGGCCTACCTTGTCTCGTGATGTCAGGGAATTTGTGCAGTCCTGCGGGACTTGCTCTCGCTCCAAGCCTTGCTCTCGCTCTAGTGGTTTGTTGATGCCATTGCCTGTGCCCAAGAGACCATGGACCCATATCTCTATGGATTTCATTTCCGACCTTCCTGTTTCTCAGAGAATGACCACCATCTGGGTAATTTGTGATAGGTTTTCCAAAATGATACATCTTGTGCCATTACCTAAGTTGCCTTCCTCCTCTGAATTGGTGCCGTTGTTCCTTCAGCACGTGGTTCGTTTACACGGCATTCCTGAGAACATTGTGTCTGACAGAGGAGTCCAGTTTGTTTCCAGATTTTGGAGGACTTTTTGTTCTAAACTGGGTGTTCAATTGTCTTTCTCCTCGGCATTTCATCTTCAGACCAATGGTCAAACTGAGAGAACAAACCAGACATTGGAGACTTATCTTAGATGCTTTGTGTCAGCTGATCAGGATGACTGGGTCTCTTTTTTACCTTTGGCTGAGTTTGCTCTTAATAATAGGGCTAGCTCTGCCACTTTGATGTCTCCGTTTTTCTGTAATTCTGGGTTTCACCCTCGATTTTCTTCGGGACAGACGGAGGCTTCTGTCTGTCCAGGTGTTGACTCTGTTGTGGAGCGTATGCAACAGATTTGGGACCAGGTAGTGGAGAGGTTGTCCCTCTCTCAGGAGAAGGCCCAGCGGTTTGCTAACCGGCATAGGACTGATGGTCCTCGGTTTAAAGTGGGGGACTTGGTCTGGTTGTCCTCAAAAAATATTCCTATGAGAGTGGCATCTCCTAAATTTAAGCCTGGGTTCATTGGACCTTATAAGATCATGGAGATTCTTAATCCTGTTTCTTTTCGTTTGCTTCTTCCAGGGACATTTAGGATCCATAACGTGTTCCACAAGTCCTTGTTGAAGAGGTTTGTTGAGCCAGTGGTTCCTATTGCTTTGCCTCCTGACCCTGTTCTGGTTGAGGGCAATATGGAGTTTGTGGTTGAGAAAATATTGAATTCTCGTTTTTCTAGACGGAAACTCCAGTATTTGGTTAAGTGGAGAGGTTATGGTCAGGAAGACAATTCTTGGGTGTTTGCTTCGGACATCCATGCTAGGAGACTCATCCGTGCGTATCATAGAACTCATCCTGAACGACCTGGTTGCTCAAATGAGGGTTCGGTGACCCCTCCTCAAGGGGGGGGTACTGTTGTGAATGGGTTTGAGATGAGTTCTGAGCAGAGACTCCCTCTGGTGGTTACAAGCGGTACTGGTCTGTTCAGTGAAGATTGTGAGGACTGGGAATCAGGTGTTACTGATTGGTCTTATATGAGGGAGTTACCTTCCCATCGGGTTGCCGGTGATCAATTGTTCTGGTCTGAATCCTTTATTCCAATTTCCCTTGTAGCCTGCTGTGTCGTGTCTGCATCTCCTGCTAACAGATAAGACATTTTCTTCTTTTGTGTTTGTGCTATATTTTTGCATTTTGTCCTGCACTTCTGTGGGGGCC
The DNA here is from genome assembly GCA_033576555.1 of Oophaga sylvatica. Lineage (NCBI taxonomy): Eukaryota > Metazoa > Chordata > Amphibia > Anura > Dendrobatidae > Oophaga > Oophaga sylvatica. The sequence continues at coordinate 828,812,742 of JARQOD010000001.1, read as the reverse complement.
TTCAGGGTCCCCTTCGGGGGCTTCTGCCCTCTCAGTTTTGTTCAGCCACTGATGTTTGTACTTTTGCTTTTTCCAGTTTTTTCAGTGGCTGCTGTTTTGATTTTGTTACACCAGAGAACTAATTTGGGTGGTAGAGGTCGTGTGATCTCGGGTGTTTTTAAAATTAATAGAGTTGGCGCTTTTCAGGGTTTTCTGGGATTGCAGTAAGTACCCTTCCTATCCTTTTCTATTTAGTTAGTTTGGGCCCCAGCGTTTGCTCATACTATTTTCTTTCTGTGTCAGTGTTTCATCTTGTCTAGCCGCCATTACTTGTTTGGGGCTTTCTATTATCTTTGGGGTTCTGCTCCGGGGCAGATAGCTTTCCTATATCTATCTTTGGGTGTAGTTGGTTTCTCGGGCTGTGACGAGGCGTCTAGGACCAACGTGGGAGCGCTCCGCGGCTGCCTCTGGTTGTGGTGGTTAGTCAGGGTACTGCAATCTCATAGATTCCAACTGCTCTGGTGTATTTCCTTTTTTTGCCTGCACTCCTCAGCTACCGAATCATAACAAAAAATAGTGTTAAAGAAAGAAGATTGTCAGAGTTGTCAGAGATTTTATTTTTTTTTTTTCCCTCTGTATCTCTGGGTGCTGAGGAGGATTCTTTTTTCTCTCAATGGAGTTTGCACAGTTGTCTGGCCGTGTGGATCAGCTTGCCACTGAAGTTCGGAGTATTGCTACCTATCTTGCGAGGTTGCCTATTGTGGAACCTAGGATTCCCATGCCAGATTTGTTTTTAGGGGATCGAGCTAAATTTCTGAATTTCAAAAATAACTGTAAGTTGTTTTTTGCCTTGAAATCTAAGTCCTCAGGGAACGCAGCACAGCAGGTTCAAATTGTCATCTCTCTCCTGCGCGGCGATCCTCAGGATTGGGCTTTTTCCCTGACACCTAGGGATCCTGTTTTGAGTAATGTTGATGCATTTTTTCAGGCTCTGGGGTTATTGTACGATGAGCCTAATGTCACTGATCAAACTGAAAAAGCCTTGTTGGCATTAAATTAGGGGCTTGAGGACGCTGAGTTATACTGTCAGAGATTCCGAAGGTGGGCAGTCCTGACCAAATGGAATGACGATGCTTTGGCAGCCCTTTTTCGGAAGGGTCTGTCAGAGAATGTAAAGGATGTTATGGTGGGATTCCCTGTCCCCTCTGGTCTCAATGATTCTATGTCATTAGCGATTCAAATTGACAGACGTTTGCGTGAGCGTAGAGGTATGCGTGGAATAGTGTTGCCTTGTGAACCAGCTTCTGAACCCATGCAGTGTGATAGAGTGGCTTCTGGGGCACAGCGTCATGAGTTTCGAAAACGCAATGGGTTATGTTTCTACTGTGGTGATGCCTCTCATGCTATTTCAGTCTGCCCTAAGCGGGGAAGACGTTTTGCACGCTCAGTTGTCTTGGGTAGTGTTCAGACTAAATTTTTGTTGACTGTTACCCTGATTTGCTCCCTGTCCACATTTTCTGCTCAGGCTTTCGTTGATTCGGGAGCAGCTATTAACCTGATGGATTTTGATTTTGCTAAACGTTGTAGGTTTCCCTTTTTCCCCCGACGGAAGTCTATTCCCCTACTGGGGATCGATTCTACCCCTTTGGCTGAGAATAAACCTCAGTTCTCTACTCAGGTGATAATGAGGGTTGAACCTGATCATCAGGAGAGTTGCAAATTTTTGGTGCTGTATAATCTGCATGACATTATCGTACTGGGTTTCCCTTGGTTACAGTCTCATAATCCTGTTTTGGATTGGAAGTCTGTGTCTGTAACCAGTTGGGGCTGCCAATGTGTTAATACCAACACTCCTGTTTTTTCTGCCTCCCCCCAGGCTCAGGATGTTCCTGACTTTTTGACTGATTTTTCTGATGTGTTTAGCGAAAGTAAATCTGCATCCTTGCCCCCCCAATAGGAGCTATGACTGCGCTATTGAATTAGTGCCTGGTAGTAAATTCCCTAAAGGTCGCCTTTTTAACTTGTCTGTACCTGAACATGACGCTATGCGGTCTTATATCAAGGAGTCATTGGAGAAGGGTCATATCAGACCATCCTCTTCACCCTTGGGTGCCGGTTTTTTCTTTGTGGCCAAAAAGGATGGTTCATTAAGGCCGTGTATTGATTATCGTCTCTTGAACAATATCACTGTGAAATATCAATATCCGTTACCCTTGATTTCTGACCTGTTTTCCAGGGTGAAAAGTGCTACTTGGTTTACCAAGCTTGACCTCAGGGGGGCATATAACCTTATTCGCATTAAGCACGGGGATGAATGGAAGACGGCATTTAATACCCCAGAGGGGCATTTTGAGTACCTAGTGATGCCCTTTGGGCTCACTAATGCTCCTTCTGTCTTCCAGTCCTTCATGAATGAAATTTTCATGGATTTTGTGGATAAATTTCTGATTGTTTATTTGGATGATATCTTGATTTTTTCCAATGACTGGGACTCTCATGTGAAACATGTTCGGACTGTGTTCCAGATTTTGAGAGAGAATGCTCTGTATGTGAAGGGATCAAAGTGTCTTTTTGGCGTACAGAGGATCTCATTTCTGGGATTCATTTTGTCCCCATCTGTTATTGAAATGGACCCGGTCAAGGTTCAGGCCATCTGTGATTGGGTCCAACCTACTTCATTAAAGGCTCTTCAAAGATTCTTGGGTTTTGCCAATTTTTATCGTAAATTTATTGGTAATTTCTCTGTTATTGTTAAACCATTGACTGATTTGACCAAAAAGGGTTCTGATGTGGTGAATTGGCCTCCTGAGGCAGTCTCTGCGTTTCAGGAACTTAAGCAGAGATTCACTTCTGCTCCTGTTCTACGGCAGCCTGATGTTTCTCTGCCATTTCAGGTGGAGGTTGATGCCTCTGAAATTGGGGCAGGTGCCGTTTTGTCCCAAAGAGATCCAGAGACCTCTAAAAGTAACCCTTGTGCCTTTTTCTCTCGAAAATTTTCTCCAACTGAACGTAATTATGACGTGGGTAATCGGGAGTTATTGGCCATGAAGTGGGCTTTTGAAGAGTGGAGACATTGGCTGGAGGGAGCCAAACATCAGGTGGTGGTCCTCACGGACCATAGGAATCTGGTTTATCTGGAATCAGCCAAGCGACTTAATCCTAGACAGGCCAGGTGGGCCTTGTTTTTCACACGTTTTAATTTTGTGGTTTCCTTTCTTCCTGGCACTAAGAATGTTAAGGCGGATGCCCTCTCGAGGAGTTTCCTTGCGGACTCTCCTGAGTTATCTGATCCTGCTGTTATTTTGAAAGAGGGTGTAGTTCTTTCCGCCATCTCGCCCAATTTGAGACTGACTCTGGAAGGGTGTCAGGAGGATAAACCCGAGCGCTGCCCTATTGGAAATTGTTTGTCCCAGACCGATGGAAAAAGAGTGTGATGTCTGAGATTCATTGTTCCGCTTTGACTGGTCATCCCGGAATTTTGGTACCAGAGACTTGGTTAGTCGGTCCTTTTGGTGGCCTACTTTGTCTCGTGACGTCAGGGAATTTGTGCAGTCCTGCGGGACTTGCTCTCGCTCCAAGCCTTGCTCTCGCTCTAGTGGTTTGTTGATGCCATTGCCTGTGCCCAAGAGACCATGGACCCATATCTCTATGGATTTCATTTCCGACCTCCCTGTTTCTCAGAGAATGACCGTTATCTGGGTGATTTGTGATAGGTTTTCCAAAATGATACATCTTGTGCCATTACCTAAGTTGCCTTCCTCCTCTGAATTGGTGCCTTTGTTCCTTCAGCATGTGGTTCGGTTACACGGCATTCCTGAGAACATTGTGTCTGACAGAGGAGTCCAATTTGTTTCCAGATTTTGGAGGACATTTTGTTCTAAACTTGGTGTTCAATTGTCTTTCTCCTCGGCTTTTCATCCTCAGACCAATGGACAAACTGAGAGAACAAACCAGACATTGGAGACTTATCTGAGATGCTTTGTGTCTGCTGATCAGGATGACTGGGTCTCTTTTTTGCCTTTGGCTGAGTTTGCTCTTAATAATAGGGCTAGCTCTGCCACTTTGATGTCTCCATTTTTCTGCAATTTTGGGTTTCACCCTCGATTTTCTTCAGGACAGACGGAGGCTTCTGTCTGTCCAGGTGTTGACTCTGTTGTGGAGCGTATGCAGCAGATTTGGGACCAGGTAGTGGAGAGGTTGTCCCTCTCTCAGGAGAGGGCCCAGCGGTTTGCCAACCGGCATAGGACTGATGGTCCTCGGTTTGAAGTGGGGGACTTGGTCTGGTTGTCCTCAAGAAATATCCCTATGAGAGTTGCATCTCCTAAGTTTAAGCCTAGGTTCATTGGACCTTATAAGATCATGGAGATTCTTAATCCTGTTTCCTTTCGTTTACTTCTTCCAGGGACATTTAAGATCCATAACGTGTTCCACAAGTCCTTATTGAAGAGGTTTGTCGAGCCAGTGGTTCCTATGGCTGTGCCTCCTGGCCCTGTTTTGGTTTTGGTTGAGGGCAATCTGGAGTATGTGGTTGAGAAAATATTGAATTCTCGTTTTTCTAGACGGAAACTCCAGTATTTGGTTAAGTGGAGAGGTTATGGTCAGGAGGACAATTCTTGGGTGTTTGCTTCGGACATCCATGCTAGGAGACTGATCCGTGCGTATCACAGAGCTCATCCTGACCGACCTGGTTGCTCAAATGAGGGTTCGGTGACCCCTCCTCAAGGGGGGGGTACTGTTGTGAATGTGCTAGAAATGAATTCTGAGCAGAAGCTCCCTCTGGTGGTTACAAACAGTACTGAACTATCCAATGAAGATTGTGAAGATTGGCGATCAGGTGTTACTGACTGGTCTTATATAAGGGAGGTTCCCTCCCATCAGGGTTGCCGGTGATCAATTGTTCTGGTCTCATCTTTGATTCCTGTTCACTTTGTAGCTTGCTGTTTCGTGCCTGCATCTTCTGCTAACAGATAAGACTTTTTCTTCTTTTAGTTTTTTGTGCTTGCTTTTTGCATTTTGTCCTGCACTTCTGTGGGAGTCTGCCGGGTCCTCTCCGGGGGCTTGTGCTCCTCTCAGTTTAGTTCAGCCACTGTTGTTTGTTCATTTGCCTTTTCCAGTTTTTTCAGTGGCTGCTGTTTAGTTTTTGTTACACCAGAGAACTAATTTAGGTGGTAGAGGTCGTGTGATCTCAGGTGTTTTTGTAATTAGTAGAGTTGGTACTTTTCAGGGTTTTTTGGGATTGCAGTAAGTGTCCTTCCTATCCTTTTCTATTTAGGAAGTTTGGGCCCCAACGTTTGCTCATACTATTTTCTGTCTGTAGGAAAATGAAGGAAAAAGGGATCCAGCTTCAATAAAATCTTCATCTTTATTGATTCATAAAAACATGAATAATGACATGCTCCTGGACAAGCTCAGGACAAGGCAACGCGTTTCGATCACAGGGATCTTTATCACAGCTGACATATTCAGACAAAGGCACATATTTAAGACAAAGGAAGACCAATCACGATCAGAAAAAATGTCATGTGATTTTTGACAAGTCCTTTAATAATTTGCACATAACGAATAAAGAAACAAAAACAATATTTGCACAAATAAAATCAATACAAAAAATGTAAAATTAATAATGGAACATCAATTCGTTTCTTTTGTTGAGACCAAATGGATGTCTGGTATGTAGATTAAAGATCCAGAAAGCTTCATGTGTGAGGAGTCGCTGACGTGCATCTCCACCTCGGGCAGACAGGTTAACACTTTCAATACCTGTGACTTGGAAAGAAGAAACATTGCGAGCATGCTGAAAAATAAAATGTTTAGCAGCAGCAGAAATATTGCGATTCGAAGAAACATTCTTTATATCCTGCAAATGTTCAGCGATCCTGATTTTTAATTTCCTAGTGGTGCTATCATGTACACCGCACTGCACTTGCTCACTGAGCCAGTGCGCGTGTCCTGAATAATACAGACTGCACTCAAAGATACCTGTGGAGCGGGGCAGCAGCGGTGAAGATGCGTGCTTCTGACTAACAGGACCCGAAGCACGTGACTGCCAAGGGGGGCGCCGGCCACAGGTCTCTCAGAGAAGGCAGTAACAGACAGAGATTGTTTCAGGCCAGAGGACCTTAAGCACGTGACTGCTGATGGGCGTGGCCTAAGCTCCAGAGAGCTATGAGCAGAAGGAAAACTCCTAGTAGGGTAACTACGGGACAGAGTTACCAAGGGGCATAGACAAAACGGAAAGTCAGGATAGCCAGGTCATACACAGAGGGAGCAACGCAGTACAAGAGGAGCAGGCAGAGAATAACCAGAACGTAGCCAAGGGATCAGAAAACCAGAACGGGCAAATACACAGTACCAAGACAGTAGACAAGCTCACAACGAAGAGACGGACCGGGTCAAAACCAAACAAGCAACAAGAACAGGCACAAGGCGCAGGCACACAGGAGGTCAACTAACTCAGCCGAGGGCAGGAGTATAACTGTCACCAGACCTAGGTCAATTGGCAACTAAATAGCCGCCCTCTGCCAGAGAGAGGCTGAAACCATTAACCCCAGACTGGCCAGGACGGGACAAAGACCAAACCCCGTCCTGGGTCATGACAGTACCCCCCTCTCAACGGGGGGCCACCGGACCCCCGGGTTTCTCAGGACACCTGGCATGAAAGGCCCGGACCAACTGATCCGCATGAACAGATCGGGCAGGAACCCACGACCGGTCCTCTGGACCGTAGCCTTTCCAATGTATAAGATACTGAAGAGCACGACGGACAAACCTAGAGTCAAGAATTCGTTCCACCTCGTACTCAGACTGCCCGTCTACCAAAACCGGTGGTGGGGAAGACAACGGTTCTTCCCTACAGGACCCCACAGGTTTCAAAAGGGCCCTATGGAAAACGTTGGGAATCCGTAGAGACGGAGGGAGACGCAACCGAAATGCCACCGGGTTAACTGCTTCCGTAATTTCATAAGGACCAATAAATTTAGGTCCAAGTTTCGCAGAGGGGACCTTGAGCCTTATATTCCTAGTAGATAACCATACCTTATCCCCAACCTGGAACACGGCCCCACAGACCTCTTTTTGTCAGCAAAAAACTTATATTTAGACTGAGCCTTAGTAATGTTCCTTTGGACCTCCTGCCATAACTCCCCAACCGCTGGATTGTCCCATCAGCCCCAGGACACCCACAGTCCAAACGGGAGAACTCCCCAAAATGTGGATGAAACCCATAATTGCAGAAAAAGGGAGATGTGCCCGTAGACTGGTTAATGCGGTTGTTAAACGCAAACTCAGCCAAAGGTAACGAAGTACACCAATCATCCTGTCAGGCTGATGTCACGCAACGCAGGATTTGCTCTAGAGACTGATTGGTCCGTTCAGTCTGCCCATTAGTCTCTGGATGATAAGCGGATGAAAAAGACAGACCAATACCCAACCTCTTACAAAATGCCCTCCAAAATCTGGAAACAAATTGTACCCCCCTATCAGACACCACATTCAAGGGTACCCCATGCAACCGCACCACATGCTCAACAAACAATCTGGACAACGTTTCCGCATTAGGTAAAGCCGCCAAGGGTACAAAATGTGCCTGTTTACTAAACCTGTCCACCACTACCCAAATGACGGTGTTACCCTTGGAAGGAGGAAGGTTAGTGATAAAATCCATGGACAAATGGGTCCATGGTCTATCAGGAATTGGCAGTGGCACCAATTCCCCGGCCGCCCGGTTATGGCGGGGTTTCGCACGGGCACATACCCCACAAGCAGACACAAATTCCCCAACATCAGAGGCTAAAGAAGACCACCAGAATATCCTAGCGATGGCCCTCCGGGTAGCCGAGATCCCAGGATGTCCACCCAGAACTGAGTCGTGGAATTCCCGAAGGATCCTGAGACGAAATTGAACTGGTACAAAAAGTATATCCACTGGCTTAGCTGGAGGGGCAAGAGACTGAGCTTCCCGAATCTCCTGCTCCAACCCAGCAGAAACAACTGCCACCACCACCCCAGGCTGAAGAATGGAGGATGGCGGTTCGGGGGGAGACACCGGATCCAGACTGCGTGACAAGGCATCAGCCCTGACATTTTTGGATCCTGGCCGAAAAGTGATGGAGAACTGGAATCGGAAAAAAAAAGCGACCATCTTGCCTGTCTAGGAGTCAACCTTTTAGCAGACTCAATGTAAGCTAGGTTCTTGTGGTCCGTAACCACGGTAATAGGATGGACAGCACCCTCCAAAAAATGCCTCCATTCTTCAAAGGCCAACTTCACGGCCAGAAGTTCTCGATTCCCAACATCATAGTTTCTCTCCGCAGGAGAGAATTTCTTAGAGAAAAAGGCACAGGGTCTCAAATTAGTCAAAGTGGCGGGTCCCTGGGACAACACTGCCCCCAACCCCACCTCCGAGGCGTCCACCTCAACAATAAATGGTTCAGACGGGTCCGGTTGAATAAGAACCGGAGCAGACATGAAACATTTTTTTAAGAACTGAAACGCCGCCACCCGCTGCGGCTGACCAATTCTTGACATCAGCCCCCTTTTGAGTCAGATCTGTGAGAGGTTTAACTACCTGCGAGAACCCCCTTATAAACTTGCGATAGTAATTTGCGAATCCTAAGAAACGCTGCAGAGCCTTCAAATCACGAGGTTGTACCCAATCAACAATGGCCTGCACCTTATTAGGATCCATGCGATACCCCTCAGCAGACACAATGAGGAACAGCGAGTTCTGGCTCAGTCTCAGCAGCTGATGGCTGACACTGTGCAGGGGGCTTTATCATCTGGTGCTCATGGGACAGGGGTTCAAGATGTTATATTAGTTTCCCCAGAGCCCCCGGTTAAATTACCAGATACCTTTTCCGGAGATAGAAAGGAATTTAAAGTTTTCAAAGAGGGCTGTAAGCTTTTTTTTTTCTTTAAGACCGCACTCTTCTGGGGATGAAAGTCAGAGGGTGGGGTCATTATGTCTCTGTTAAGGGAGCCCCCCAGGCTTGGGCTTTTTCCCTTCCTACCACTGCCCCTGAGAGAATGACTGTGGATGCATTTTTTGAGGCCCTGGGGCATATTTATGATGAGCCTGATCGGGTGCTGATGGCTGAGGACATGGTGATGAGTGTATGTCAGGGAAGCACTCAGCCGAGTGGTTTTGCTCAGAGTTCAGACACTGGGCTGCTGAGGTCAGTTATAATATCATGTACACCGCACTGCACTTGCTCACTGAGCCAGTGCGCGTGTCCTGAATAATACAGACTGCACTCAAAGATACCTGTGGAGCGGGCAGCAGCGGTGAAGATGCGTGCTTCTGACTAACAGGACCCGAAGCACGTGACTGCCAAGGGCGGCGCCGGCCACAGGTCTCTCAGAGAAGGCAGTAACAGACAGAGATTGTTTCAGGCCAGAGGACCTTAAACATGTGACTGCTGATGGGCGTGGCCTAAGCTCCAGAGAGCTATGAGCAGAAGGAAAACTCCTAGAAGGGTAACTACGGGACAGAGTTACCAAGGGGCATAGACAAAACGGAAAGTCAGGATAGCCAGGTCATACACAGAGGGAGCAACGCAGTACAAGAGGAGCAGGCAGAGAATAACCAGAACGTAGCCAAGGGATCAGAAAACCAGAACGGGCAAATACACAGTACCAAGACAGAGAAAACAAAAAACAAGAAACAAATATCCTAAAATAAAACAAAATAAAAAATATATTGCAAAACATGCATGAAGTTGTAATAATAATAATAAGGGTATTTGGTAAACATAATTTTGATCAAAAGAATGTACAAGCCTTCCCGCCACGTCAAGGCAACCCTTTGTGGGACAGTCCTACTCTAATATTAAAAACCTTTCCACTTGTCAAGTGACGTAAATGTGAACAAGGCAGAGGGACTGAACCCACCAGTTGAAGCATAGGCCAGACAGGATGGATTTTTCAGCTCAAAAGCAGGGCGGTCACACCCTTATATGCACAAGATGCACTAAGAACTAAATGAAAAACTGGGTCTGAACTGAAAAAGTAAGTTAATGTGTATGCAAAATGTAAATGCATATCAAACACATGACCATTAAACAGAGAAAACAAAAAACAAGAAACAAATATCCTAAAATAAAACAAAATAAAAAATATATTGCAAAACATGCATGAAGTTGTAATAATAATAATAATAAGGGTATTTGGTAAACATAATTTTGATCAAAAGAATGTACAAGCCATCCCGCCACGTCAAGGCAACCCTTTGTGGGACAGTCCTTCTCTAATATTAAAAACCTTTCCACTTGTCAAGTGACGTAAATGTGAACAAGGCAGAGGGACTGAACCCACCAGTTGAAGCATAGGCCAGACAGGATGGATTTTTCAGCTCAAAAGCAGGGCGGTCACACCCTTATATGCACAAGATGCATTAAGAACTAAATGAAAAACTGGGTCTGAACTGAAAAAGTAAGTTAATGTGTATGCAAAATGTAAATGCATATCAAACACATGACCATTAAACAGAGAAAACAAGAAACAAATATCCTAAAATAAAACAAAATAAAAAATATATTGCAAAACATGCATGAAGTTGTAATAATAATAATAAGGGTATTTGGTAAACATAATTTTGATCAAAAGAATGTACAAGCCATCCCGCCACGTCAAGGCAACCCTTTGTGGGACAGTCCTACTCTAATATTAAAAACCTTTCCACTTGTCAAGTGACGTAAATGTGAACAAGGCAGAGGGACTGAACCCACCAGTTGAAGCATAGGCCAGACAGGATGGATTTTTCAGCTCAAAAGCAGGGCAGTCACACCCTTATATGCACAAGATGCACTAAGAACTAAATGAAAAACTGGGTCTGAACTGAAAAAGTAAGTTAATGTGTATGCAAAATGTAAATGCATATCAAACACATGACCATTAAACAGAGAAAACAAAAAACAAGAAACAAATATCCTAAAATAAAACAAAATAAAAAATATATTGCAAAACATGCATGAAGTTGTAATAATAATAATAAGGGTATTTGGTAAACATAATTTTGATCAAAAGAATGTACAAGCCATTCGTGGCAACCCTTTGTGGGACAGTCCTACTCTAATATTAAAAACCTTTCCACTTGTCAAGTGACGTAAATGTGAACAAGGCAGAGGGACTGAACCCACCAGTTGAAGCATAGGCCAGACAGGATGGATTTTTCAGCTCAAAAGCAGGGCGGTCACACCCTTATATGCAGAAGATGCACTAAGAACTAATTGAAAAACTTGATGTTCAATTATCTTTCTCCTCTGCATTTCATCCTCAGACCAGTGGACAAACCGAGAGAACAAACCAGACCTTGGAGACGTATTTGAGATGTTTTGTGTCTGCTGATCAAGATGACTGGGTCTCTTTTTTGCCTTTGGCTGAGTTTGCTCTTAATAATAGGGCTAGCTCTGCCACCTTGATGTCTCCATTTTTCTGCAATTCTGGGTTTCACGCTCGATTTTCTTCGGAACAGGCGGAGGCTTCTGTCTGTCCGGGTGTTGACTCTGTTGTGGAGCATATGCAGCAGATTTGGGACCAGGTAGTGGAGAGGTTGTCTCTCTCTCAGGAGAGGGCCCAGCGGTTTGCCAACCGGCATAGGACTGATGGTCCTCGGTTTAAAGTGGGGGACTTGGTTTGGTTGTCCTCAAGAAATATCCCTATGAGGGTTGCATCTCCAAAGTTTAAGCCTAGGTTCATTGGTCAAAATTATGTTTACCAAATACCCTTATTATTATTATTACAACTTCATGCATGTTTTGCAATATATTTTTTATTTTGTTTTATTTTAGGATATTTGTTTCTTGTTTTTTGTTTTCTCTGTTTAATGGTCATGTGTTTGATATGCATTTACATTTTGCATACACATTAACTTACTTTTTCAGTTCAGACCCAGTTTTTCATACAGTACCAAGACAGTAGACAAGCTCACAACGAAGAGACGGACCGGGTCAAAACCAAACAAGCAACAAGATCAGGCACAAGGCGCAGGCACACAGGAGGTCAACTAACTCAGCCGAGGGCAGGAGTATAACTGACACCAGACCTAGGTCCATTGGCAACTAAATAGCCGCCCTCTGCCAGAGAGAGGCTGAAACCATTAACCCCAGACTGGCCAGGACGGGACAAAGACCAAACCCCGTCCTGGGTCATGACAGGTGCAGCCTATATAAGATAAATTGCAAATAGTGCACATAATTTTATATACCACATAGCATGAATTACAATTGATATATTTGTTAATGGTATAAATCGCAGTGCTGTCATTATTTTCAAAGATTTTCGTTACACAAACATATTTGCTCAAAATGATTTTTTTGATGTCCCCAAATTGAGGACTATATTGAGCACAAAAATATTGTTTCACTGCAAGATCATTTTTTTGTTGTCGCCCTCCACTAATGAGATCCTCTCTGTTTCTATTACTTACAATTGTTCGTGCTCTTTTTAAGGACCATTTAGGATAATTTCTGTTTTTTAATCTTGTATCCACACAATTAAATTCCGTTTCCAGAGCTGCAGGATCGCTGCAGTTTCTCAAAATTCTAGTATATTCACCCAAAGGAATCGATTTAATAGTATGTTTGGGGTGACTGCTTGCTGCATGCAAGATAGAATTACCAGCACAAGGTTTGCTGAACGTTTTAGTAATAATGACAGAGTCATGTACCCCATATAAATCAAGATCTAAAAAAGAAATTTTGTTATGGTGAAATTTGTGAGTAAAATGTATGTTGAATGAATTAGAATTGATATAATCAATGAATCTGGATATGGCAGATACATCACCACTCCAAATAATGAGTAAATCATCAATATATCTGCGATACCAAGCAATCGAGTCAATAAATGGATTAGTAGCTGAAAAAATAAAAAAATATTCCCAATATGACATAACAAGATTAGCTAGGGATGGTGCAAATTTCGCACCCATCGCCATGCCAGATTTTTGTAAAAAAAATGTATTGTCAAATGAGAAAAAATTGTGGGTTAATAAGAATTGAATGACTTGTAAAATGTAATTAATGAGATCCTGGGAATAATTGCTGAATTTCGTTAAGACAAACTGCAGCACTGTCATGGCAACATTGTAAGGTATACAGGTATATAAAGAAGTCACATCACAACATAACCAAGTATATTCTTTGAACCAGATTTTCTTGGAAAACATTCTCAGCACTTCTTTGGAATCTTTAATATAACCAGGAGTGATTTGTACTAGTGGTTGAAGTAGTGAGTCAACCCATTCACCCAGATGTTCATTTAAAGATCCAATCCCTGAGACAATGGGTCTCATGGGGGGGATTTTCATATCCTTATGAATTTTTGGGAGACCATGCATGATAGGGATAATGGGATGAGACACTGTGAGATAATCAATTTGTTTTTTGGTTAAAATACCAAGGCTGAAACCCTCATTAATAATTTGGATAATCTCACTTTTAAATTTATCAGTAGGATTTGTGTGGAGTTTTTCATATACATCACTGTCAGACAAGAGAGACATAATTTGAGAATGGTAATCCTCTTTATTCAGGATGACTACCATGCCACCCTTGTCCGACATTTTAATTATTATATCTGACATACTTTTGATCTCATCTAATGCAGTTTTCTGGGCTTTTGTTAAATTAGAATGATTTCTGCTGCTGCCCATTTTAACCCTATCATGCAGGATTTTTAAATCCCTCTCTATCACCTCCTGGTATTTAGTCATGCAATCAGGCCTGGATTGAATGGGATAAAAAGAGGGATTTTTTGTTTTAAACACAGGTGCATGAATAGTATCAGATTCATTATCATAGGAATGAGTAGACAAACTAAACAAAGTGTTGAGAGATACCTGTTCTCTGAAAGACAAGTCAGTAAATTCATTATTATATGTCAGCGACTCCTGCAAAGGGGTCTCATCAGAATGATTTAGAAAATGCTTTTTGATGGTAAGGTCTCGCATAAACTTATTGACGTCCAAAATAGTAGAAAAAAGATTGAAATTCTGATCTGGCACAAAATTCAGACCTAAAGACAAAACATCTAATTGCGTTTTGGTAAAGTCTCGTGCAGATAAATTCAAGACATTATCATGGTGTTGTAAATGGACTTGAAATGAGTTCTGAGCAGAGGCTCCCTCTGGTGGTTACAAGCGGTACTGGACTGTCCAGTGAAGATTGTGAGGATTGGGAATCAGGTGTTACTGACTGGTCTTATATAAGGGAGTCGCCTTCCCATCAGGGTTGCCGGTGATCAATTGTTCTGGTCTCAATCCTTGATTCCTGCTTCCTTTGTAGCCTGCTGTGTCGTGTCTGCATCTCCTGCTAACAGATAAGACATTTTCTTCTTTTTGTTTTTGTGCTTGATTTTTGCATTTTGTCCTGCACTTCTGTGGGGGCCTTCAGGGTCCCCTCCGGGGGCTTTTGCCCTCTCAGTTTAGTTCAGCCACTGATGTTTGTACATTTGCTTTTTCCAGTTTTTTCAGTGGCTGCTGTTTTGATTTTGTTACACCAGAGAACTAATTTAGGTGGTAGAGGTCGTGTGATCTCAGGTGTTTTTGAAATTAGTAGAGTTGGTGCTTTTCAGGGTTTTTTGGGATTGCAGTAAGTGCCCTTCCTATCCTTTTCTATTTAGGTAGTTTGGGCCCCAACGTTTGCTCATACTATTTTCTGTCTGTGTCAGTATTTCTTCTTGTCTAACCGCCATTACATGTTTGGGGGCTTTCTATGTTCTTTGGGGATCTGCTCCGGGGCAGATAGTTTCCTCTTTCTATCTTTAGGTGTAGTTAGTTTCTCAGGCTGTGACGAGGCGTCTAGGACCAACGTAGGAACGCTCCACGGCTGCCTCTAGTTGTGGTGGTTAGTCAGGGTATTGCAATCTCATAGATTCCAACTGCTCTGGTGTATTGCCTTTTTTACCTGCACTCCTCAGCTACCGAAACATAACAGTATCACCGGCCAAAAAATTGAAAATTGTATGGTACTCACAGAAGGGAAAAAATATTGTAAAAGAAAAAAGGTTGTCAGAGTTGTCAGAGATATTTTTCGGTTTGTTGCATTTTTTTTTTTTTTCCCTCTGTATCTCTGGGTGCTGGGGAAGATTTTTTCTCTCAATGGAGTTTGCACAGTTATCTGGCCGTGTGGATCAGCTTGCCACTGAGGTTCAGAGTATTGCTACCTATCTTGCTAGGTTGCCTGTTGTGGAACCTAGGATTCCCATGCCAGATTTGTTTTTGGGGGATCGAGCCAAGTTTCTGAATTTCAAAAATAATTGTAAATTGTTTTTTGCCTTAAAATCTAAGTCCTCAGGGAACGCAGCGCAGCAGGTTCAAATTGTCATCTCTCTCCTGCGCGGCGATCCTCAGGATTGGGCTTTTTCCCTGACACCTGGGGATCCTGTTTTGAGTGATGTTGATGCATTTTTTCAGGCCTTGGGGTTATTGTACGATGAGCCTAATGTCACTGATCAAGCTGAAAAAGCCTTGTTGGCATTAATTCAGGGGCTTGATGATGCTGAGTTATACTGTCAGAGATTCCGTAGGTGGGCAGTCCTGACCAAATGGAATGACGACGCTTTGGCAGCCCTTTTTCGGAAGGGTCTGTCAGATAATGTAAAGGATGTTATGGTGGGATTCCCTGTCCCCTCTGGTCTTAATGATTCTATGTCATTAGCGATTCAAATTGACAGACGTTTGCGTGAGCGGAGAAGTATGCGTGGAATAGTGTTGCCTTGTGAACCTGCTTCTGAATCCATGCAGTGTGATAGAGTGGTTTCTGGGGCACAGCGTCATGAGTTTCGAAAGCGCAATGGGTTATGTTTCTACTGTGGTGATGCCTCTCATGCTATTTCAGTCTGCCCTAAGCGGGGAAGACGTTTTGCACGCTCAGTTGTCTTGGGTAGTGTTCAGACTAAGTTTTTATTAACTGTCACTCTGATATGCTCTCTGTCCTCATTTTCTGCTCAGGCTTTCGTTGATTCGGGAGCAGCTATTAACCTGATGGATTTTGATTTTGCTAAACGTTGTGGGTTTCCCTTGATACCCCTACAGAAGTCTATTCTACCCCTTTGGCTGAGAATAAACCTCAGTTCTCTACTCAGGTCATAATGAGGGTTGAACCTGATCATCAGGAGAGCTGCAAATTTTTGGTTCTGTATAATCTGCATGACATTATCGTGCTGGGTTTCCCTTGGTTACAGTCTCATAATCCTGTTTTGGATTGGAAATCTGTGTCTGTAACCCGTTGGGGCTGCCAATGTGTTAATACCAACACTCCTGTTTTTTCTGCCTCCCCCCAGGCTCAGGATGTGCCTGACTTTTTGATTGATTTTTCTGATGTGTTTAGCGAAAGTAAATCTGCATCCTTGCCTCCCCATAGGAGCTATGACTGCGCTATTGAATTAGTGCCTGGTAGTAAATTCCCTAAAGGTCGCCTTTTTAACTTGTCTGTACCTGAACATGACGCTATGCGGTCTTATATCAAGGAGTCATTGGAGAAGGTCATATCAGATCATCCTCTTCACCCTTAAGTGCCGGTTTTTTCTTTGTGGCCAAAAAGGATGGTTCATTAAGGCCGTGTATTGATTATCGTCTTTTGAACAATATTACTGTGAAATATCAATACCCTTTACCCTTGATTTCCGACCTGTTTTCCAGGGTGAAAAACGCTACTTGGTTTACCAAGCTTGACCTCAGGGGGGCATATAACCTTATTCGCATTAAGCACGGGGATGAATGGAAGACGGCATTTAACACCCCTGAGGGGCATTTTGAGTACCTTGTGATGCCCTTTGGGCTCACTAATGCTCCTTCTGTCTTCCAGTCCTTCATGAATGACATTTTCAGGGATTTTGTGGATAAATTTCTGATTGTTTATTTGGATGATATCTTGATTTTTTTCCAATGACTGGGACTCTCATGTGAAACATGTTCGAATTGTATTCCAGATTTTGAGAGAGAATGCTCTGTATGTGAAGGGATCAAAGTGTCTTTTTGGCGTACAGAGGATCTCATTTTTGGGATTCATTTTGTCCCCATCTGTTATTGAAATGGACCCGGTCAAGGTTCAGGCCATCTGTGATTGGGTCCAACCTACTTCATTAAAGGCTCTTCAAAGATTTTTGGGTTTTGCCAATTTTTATCGTAAATTTATTGGTAATTTCTCGGTTATTGTTAAACCATTAACTGATTTGACCAAAAAGGGTTCTGATGTGGTGAACTGGCCTCCTGAGGCAGTCTCTGCATTTCAGGAACTTAAGCAGAGATTCACTTCTGCTCCTGTTCTACGGCAGCCTGATGTTTCTCTGCCATTTCAGGTGGAGGTTGATGCCTCTGAAATTGGGGCAGGTGCCGTTTTGTCCCAAAGAGATCCAGAGACCTCTAAAAGTAACCCTTGTGCCTTTTTCTCTCGAAAATTTTCTCCTACTGAACGTAATTATGACGTGGGTAATCGGGAGTTATTGGCCATGAAGTGGACTTTTGAAGAGTGGAGACATTGGCTGGAGGGAGCCAAACATCAGGTGGTGGTCCTTACTGACCATAAGAATCTGGTTTATCTGGAATCTGCCAAGCGACTTAATCCTAGACAGGCCAGGTGGGCCTTGTTTTTCACACGTTTTAATTTTGTGGTTTCCTTTCTTCCTGGCACTAAGAATGTTAAGGCGGATGCCCTTTCGAGGAGTTTCCTTGCGGACTCTCCTGAGTTATCTGATCCTTCTGTTATTTTAAAAGAAGGGGTAGTTCTTTCCGCCATCTCGTCCAATTTGAGACTGGCTCTGGAGGGGTGTCAGGAGGATAGGCCCGAGCGCTGCCCTGTTGGGAAATTGTTTGTCCCGGACCACTGGAAAAAGAGTGTGATGTCTGAGATTCATTGTTCCGCGTTGGCCGGTCATCCGGAATTTTTGGTACCAGAGACTTGGTTAGTCGGTCCTTTTGGTGGCCTACCTTGTCTCGTGATGTCAGGGAATTTGTGCAGTCCTGCGGGACTTGCTCTCGCTCCAAGCCTTGCTCTCGCTCTAGTGGTTTGTTGATGCCATTGCCTGTGCCCAAGAGACCATGGACCCATATCTCTATGGATTTCATTTCCGACCTCCCTGTTTCTCAGAGAATGACCGTCATCTGGGTGATTTGTGATAGGTTTTCCAAGATGATACATCTTGTGCCATTACCTAAGTTGCCTTCCTCCTCTGAATTGGTGCCTTTGTTCCTTCAGCACGTGGTTCGTTTACACGGCATTCCTGAGAACATTGTGTCTGACAGAGGAGTCCAGTTTGTTTCCAGATTTTGGAGGACCTTTTGTTCTAAACTTGGTGTTCAATTGTCTTTCTCCTCGGCTTTCATCCTCAGACCAATGGTAAAACTGAGAGAACAAACCAGGCATTGGAGACTTATCTAAGATGCTTTGTGCTGCTGATCAGGATGACTGGGTCTCTTTTTTGCCTTTGGCTGAGTTTGCTCTTAATAATAGGGCTAGCTCTGCCACTTTGATGTCTCCATTTTTCTGTAATTCTGGGTTTCACCCTCGATTTTCTTCAGGACAGACGGAGGCTTCTGTCTGTCCAGGTGTTGACTCTGTTGTGGAGCGTATGCAACAGATTTGGGACCAGGTAGTGGAGAAGTTGTCCCTCTCTCAGGAGAGGGCCCAGCGGTTTGCTAACCGGCATAGGACTGATGGTCCTCGGTTTAAAGTGGGGGACTTGGTCTGGTTGTCCTCAAAAAATATTCCTATGAGAGTGGCATCTCCTAAATTTAAGCCTGGGTTCATTGGACCTTATAAGATCATGGAGATTCTTAATCCTGTTTCTTTTCGTTTGCTTCTTCCAGGGACATTTAGGATCCATAACGTGTTCCACAAGTCCTTGTTGAAGAGGTTTGTTGAGCCAGTGGTTCCTATTGCTTTGCCTCCTGACCCTGTTCTGGTTGAGGGCAATATGGAGTTTGTGGTTGAGAAAATATTGAATTCTCGTTTTTCTAGACGGAAACTCCAGTATTTGGTTAAGTGGAGAGGTTATGGTCAGGAAGACAATTCTTGGGTGTTTGCTTCGGACATCCATGCTAGGAGACTCATCCGTGCGTATCATAGAACTCATCCTGACCGACCTGGTTGCTCAAGTGAGGGTTCGGTGACCCCTCCTCAAGGGGGGGTACCGTTGTGAATGGACTTGAAATGAGTTCTGAGCAGAGGCTCCCTCTGGTGGTTACAAGGGTACTGGACTGTCCAGTGAAGATTGTGAGGATTGGGAATCAGGTGTTACTGACTGGTCTTATATAAGGGAGTCGCCTTCCCATCAGGGTTGCCGGTGATCAATTGTTCTGGTCTCAATCTTTGATTCCTGCTTCCTTTGTAGCCTGCTGTGTCGTGTCTGCATCTCCTGCTAACAGATAAGACATTTTCTTCTTTTTGTTTTTGTGCTTGATTTTTGCATTTTGTCCTGCACTTCTGTGGGGGCCTTTGCCCTCTCAGTTTAGTTCAGCCACTGATGTTTGTACATTTGCTTTTTCCAGTTTTTTCAGTGGCTGCTGTTTTGATTTTGTTACACCAGAGAACTAATTTAGGTGGTAGAGGTCGTGTGATCTCAGGTGTTTTTGAAATTAGTAGAGTTGGTGCTTTTCAGGGTTTTTTGGGATTGCAGTAAGTGTCCTTCCTATCCTTTTCTATTTAGGTAGTTTGGGCCCCAACGTTTGCTCATACTATTTTCTGTCTGTGTCAGTATTTCTTCTTGTCTAACCGCCATTACATGTTTGGGGGCTTTCTATGTTCTTTGGGGATCTGCTCCGGGGCAGATAGCTTTCCTCTTTCTATCTTTAGGTGTAGTTAGTTTCTCAGGCTGTGACGAGGCGTCTAGGACCAACGTAGGAACGCTCCACGGCTGCCTCTAGTTGTGGTGGTTAGTCAGGGTACTGCAATCTCATAGATTCCAACTGCTCTGGTGTATTGCCTTTTTTACCTGCACTCCTCAGCTACCGAAACATAACACATGGTTTCTTATTTGCGATAATTCTTCCTGCGGCGTGTAATCATAACATGATCTTTGTCGGTGTTTTCTGCCACCCCGCCTTTTACGTTTTTTGAATGACGAAAAAACTTTGTGGTGTGAACACTTTCATTAGAGGAAACACTCAGATTATTGTCAGATGAATCCAATTCAGAGGATGTAAAACAGACATGTGGTTTAGATACCGGTTCGTTGAGAGCATGGTTGCGTTTTAAAATAGATTTGGGAGTTCTATTGATGATTTACTCATTATTTGGAGTGGTGATGTATCTGCCATATCCAGATTCATTGATTATATCAATTCTAATTCATTCAAAATACATTTTACTCACAAATTTCACCATAACAAAATTTCTTTTTTAGATCTTGATTTATATGGGGTACATGACTCTGTCATTATTACTAAAACGTTCAGCAAACCTTGTGCTGGTAATTCTATCTTGCATGCAGCAAGCAGTCACCCCAAACATACTATTAAATCGATTCCTTTGGGTGAATATACTAGAATTTTGAGAAACTGCAGCGATCCTGCAGCTCTGGAAACGGAATTTAATTGTGTGGATACAAGATTAAAAAACAGAAATTATCCTAAATGGTCCTTAAAAAGAGCACGAACAATTGTAAGTAATAGAAACAGAGAGGATCTCATTAGTGGAGGGCGACAACAAAAAATGATCTTGCAGTGAAACCATATTTTTGTGCTCAATATAGTCCTCAATTTGGGGACATCAAAAAAATCATTTTGAGATCGCTGCCTATTTTATATGAAGATCCCTCTCTTGCCGATATTCTATCGTCAGGTATTAATGTTGTTTCAAGGAAAGCGCCATCTATTGGCAACAAAGTTTCTCCAAGCATGTTCAGTAATAATTTTTCTTCTCATAAAACATTGTGGTTAGAACATAAAGGTTTTTATAAATGTGGCCACAATAGATGTGCACTTTGCAAATATGTTTGTGTAACGAAAATCTTTGAAAATAATGACAGCACTGCGATTTATACCATTAACGAATATATCAATTGTAATTCATGCTATGTGGTATATAAAATTATGTGCACTATTTGCAATTTATCTTATATAGGCTGCACCACTGGAAATTAAAAATCAGGATCGCTGAACATTTGCAGGATATAAAGAATGTTTCTTCGAATCGCAATATTTCTGCTGCTGCTAAACATTTTATTTTTCAGCATGCTCGCAATGTTTCTTCTTTCCAAGTCACAGGTATTGAAAGTGTTAACCTGTCTGCCCGAGGTGGAGATGCACGTCAGCGACTCCTCACACGTGAAGCTTTCTGGATCTTTAATCTACATACCAGACATCCATTTGGTCTCAACAAAAGAAACGAATTGATGTTCCATTATTAATTTTACATTTTTTGTATTGATTTTATTTGTGCAAATATTGTTTTTATTTCTTTATTCGTTATGTGCAAATTGTTAAAGGACTTGTCAAAAATCACATGACATTTTTTCTGATCGTGATTGGTCTTCCTTTGTCTTAAATATGTGCCTTTGTCTGAATATGTCAGCTGTGATAAAGATCCCTGTGATCGAAACGCGTTGCCTTGTCCTGAGCTTGTCCAGGAGCATGTCATTATTCATGTTTTTATGAATCAATAAAGATGAAGATTTTATTGAAGCTGGATCCCTTTTTCCTTCATTTTCCTATGTATCTTCACGTTTGATCGAGCGGAGGATCCGTGCTTCTACAAACCGGTGAGCTGGTTAGCGTTCTTATATTTATTTTCTGTCTGTGCCTGTATTTCCTCTTGTCTAACCGCCATTACATGTTTGGGGGCTTTCTATGTTCTTTGGGGATCTGCTCCGGGGCAGATAGTTTTCCTCTTTCTGTCTTTAGGTGTAGTTAGCTTCTCAGGCTGTGACGAGGCGTCTAGGACCAACGTAGGTACGCTCCACGGCTGCCTTTAGTTGTGGTGGTTAGTCAGGGTACTGCAATCCCATAGATTCCAACCTCTCTGGTGTATTTCCTTTTTTGCTTGCTCTCCTCAGCTACCAAATCATAACATATCTCGGTAACAAACAACTGAGCCAGGGTCTTAGTGTTAGGCAAGGCTGCCACTAGGAATTTCGGGGCCCCATACTGGCAAACTTTTCGGGGCCCCCTTGAGACTCCACCCAGGCTCCACCCCAGCCCCGCCTCCACCCCTTGAACTATCCATAGTCAAAAGATTTTTTAAGCCACCACCACGACAAGGTAGACTCTTTTGGCCGGGCCCTACTCTACTCTAACCCATTAAACATTTGTTCAAATATCCAATACAATTTAGGTATATTTTTATTTATTTTTCAATTTTTAAAATGACCAATAATATCACATACAGTGGACAAATACCACCGCACCATGACTAGACATCATATTACCACCACATAGTGACTGTAACGGGTCAGGTAGGTGGAACCTTTGAGCTTTATTTTATACAAGAAGGTTATACTTGTAAGAGAGCGGGTGGCACCCAGGGAGATGGACAGGAAGTCACGGCAAGTGACGGGGCAGTCTCTGGTTATACGGGAAAGGATCACGGCAAGTGACCGGGGCAGTCTCTGGATTGACAGGCAGGTTGTCACGGCAAGTGACCGGGGCAGTCTCTGGATAGACAGGCAGGTTGTCACGGCAAGTGACCGGGGCAGTCTCTGGATAGACAGGCAGGTTGTCACGGCAAGTGACCGGGGTAGTCTCTGGATAGACAGGCAGGTTGTCACGGCAAGTGACCGGGGCAGTCTCTGGATTGACAGGCAGGTTGTCACAGCAAGTAACCGGGGCAGTCTCTAGATGGACAGGTATATACGACCTGAGATGGTGAAGCCTCCCGGTAGGCTAGCAGGCAGATGGCGGATGGACACTCCCAAGTGAGCAGGCGAGAGTCTCTGGAACAGCCGGGGATCACCGCTTGTGACGTCCGAACCTCCGGGTAGGGCTGCAGTCAGATGGCAGATGATCGCTCCCAAGTGAGCAGGCAAGAGTCTCTGGAATAGCCGTGGATCACCACTTGTGACGTCCGAACCTCCGGGTAGACTTGCGGACAAGTAGCATAAAGCAAACGGGCAGGAAACAGGCAGGTAACTGGTAACGGGACCTGAGGGCTGAAGCAGAGTGAAACAGTGCAACAACAACATTGCTCGGGCACCTCCATTAAGGAGGAAGCCCTTAATATAGGGTGGAGTCCTCCGGCAATTGGCCGGGGACTTATTTGAAAAATGTGCGCGGCTCCTTTAAGAGCGGGGTAGGGCGCGGGTGCGCGCCCTAAGTCCAGCAGCAGGGAAGGAGCGCGCGGCCCCAGCAGGGCGGAAGGAGGACGCTGAGGAAGGGTAAGGGGGGCGACGTCCCTCTTTAGGCCAGAAAGAAATTTAGCTAGGATGAGAGGGGCATGGATGTTCTCCCGAGGCTCCCACGTTCTCTCCTCAGGACCAAACCCCTTCCAATCCACCAAAAAATAAGTCTTTCTTCCTACCCTTTTGGTGGCCAGAATGTTCTCTACCTCAAATTCATCGTCAGCAGACACTGGAGCAGGAGGTGTACCTGTAGACTTGAAAAAAGAGTTAAGTACCACCGGTTTGAGGAGAGATACATGGAAAGAGTTAGGAATGCGCAAATTGGCCGGGAGTTTCAATTTATAGGACACCGGGTTGATCTGACTGATGATCTCAAAGGGACAGATGAACCGAGGGCCTAACTTGTAGGAAGGAATCTTGAGCCGGACATACTTGGACGAAAGCCAGACCTTATCCCCAGGACGGAATTGAGGAGGATCCAGACGTCTTTTGTCAGCATGTCTCTTCATACGCTCGGATGACTGAATGAGTGCGGATCGGGTACTCTCCCATATGGAGGAAAATTCTCTAACCAGAGATTCCGCAGCTGGATTGTCCACAGAGATGGTGACAGGAACAGGGATCCGAGGGTGCTGACCGAAGACTACAAAAAACGGAGACTTGGAGGAAGATTCGCTCTCGTGATTATTGTAAGAGAATTCGGCCCAAGGCAGGAGCTCCACCCAGTCAGAATGGTGGGCATTAACGAAGTGCCGGAGATAACTGGTCAGATTCTGATTGATTCGTTCAACTTGTCCATTGGACTGCGGGTGGTAAGCGGAGGAGAAATCCAAGGTGACGTCTAGCAACTTACAAGTGGCTCTCCAGAAACGTGAGGTGAACTGTACCCCACGATCCGACACAATGTGACGAGGCAGACCATGGAGACGGAAGATGTGGCGGATAAAGTCTTTAGCCAACTCGGGTGCAGACGGAAGACCTGGCAGAGGAATGAAGTGAGCCATCTTGGAAAAGCGGTCAGCGACCACCCAAATAACCGTACAACCGGCAGAAACGGGCAGATCTGTTATGAAGTCCATGGCTATATGCTGCCAGGGGGCAGCGGGTACAGGAAGCGGAAGAAGACGGCCGGCAGGCAGGTGTCTCGGAACTTTGTTGCGGGCACAGGAGACACAGGCAGATACAAAGTCTATTACGTCCTTGTGCAGGGTAGGCCACCAATAATGCCGGGTTATGAGTTGGAGGGTCTTTTTCTGACCAGCGTGGCCAGCTAGTTTAGATGAATGACCCCAGTGTAGGATTCTCTTCCGGTCGGTTACTGATACGAACGTCTTACCAGGAGGGAGACGATTTAGACTCACGGGAGCCACCCGCATCACTCTGGCGGGATCGATGATATGTTTAGGTTCTTCCTCGAGATCTGTCACCAGGAAAGACCGGGACAAGGCATCAGCCTTGACGTTCTTGTCAGCCGGGCGAAAATGCAAGAGAAAATCGAAGCGGGCAAAAAACAAGGACCACCGGGCTTGGCGAGGGTTAAGTCTCTGAGCATGCTGGAGGTAAGCCAGATTCTTGTGGTCCGTGTAAATGATTACCGGATGAAGAGCCCCCTCGAGTAGGTAACGCCACTCCTCCAATGCCAACTTGATGGCCAATAACTCTCGGTCTCCTATGGAGTAGTTGCGCTCGGAGGAGGAGAAGAGTTTGGAGAAGAAGCCGCAGGATACCATCCTCCCGGATGAAGATTTTTGAGTGAGTACCGCTCCGGCTCCAGAAGAGGAAGCGTCCACCTCCAGGAAGAACTGCTTGTTGCCGTCCGGGCGATGCAGCACTGGAGCGGAAGAGAAAGCCTGTTTTAAGGAAAGAAAGGCCTCCTCTGCTTCGTGCGTCCACTGTTTGGGGTTAACATCCTTGCGGGTGAGCGCGGAGATTGGAGCAGTCCTGGAAGAGAAGTGCGGTATGAAGAGGCGGTAATAGTTGGCGAATCCCAGGAACCGCTGAATGGCCTTCAACCCCTCCGGTCGAGGCCACTTCTCGATGGCAGACAGTTTCTCCGGATCCATTCGTAGGCCTGTCTGAGAAATGATGTAGCCCAAAAACGGAAGCGAGGTCTGCTCAAAGAGGCACTTCTCATATTTGGCGAAGAGGTGATTCTGCCTGAGCCTGAGCATAACCTGACGAACATCCCTCCGGTGAGACTGGAGATCCGGAGAGAAGACCAAGATATCGTCTAGGTACACCACAACCCAAGAGTAGAGGAGGTCCCGAAAGATGTCATTGACCAACTCCTGAAAGACTGCTGGAGCATTACAGAGACCAAAGGGCATCACCAAATACTCGTAGTGGCCGTCCCGGGTGTTGAATGCCGTCTTCCATTCATCTCCCCGACGGATACGAACCAGGTTGTATGCCCCACGAAGATCCAGTTTGGTGAAGATTCTCGCCCCTCTAAGTCGATCAAACAATTCTGGAATGAGCGGAAGAGGGTACTTATTCTTCACCGTGATCAAATTTAAGCCTCTGTAGTCAATACAGGGACGGAGAGATCCGTCTTTCTTTTTTATGAAGAAGAAACCTGCTCCCGCTGGGGAGGTAGATTTCCGGATGAATCCTTTGGCCAAGTTCTCCTCGATATATTCGGACATCGACCTGGTCTCAGCAGCGGACAATGGGTAAATACGCCCACGGGGAGGCGTAGTACCAGGTAGCAGGTCGATCGGGCAATCATACGGTCTGTGTGGGGGTAATGTCTCTGCTTCCTTTTTATTAAAGACATCAGCGAAAGACCAATATGGAATCGGGAGTCCTGGTAGATTAGCAGGTGTAGGAGAAGGACGGACAGGATGAACAGGCACCAGACACGTTTGATGACAGTCCTGTCCCCAGCGAAGAATCTCTCCAGTCTGCCAGTCGAGCACGGGTGCATGCTTTTGGAGCCAAGGCAGACCTAGTAAGAAAGCGTGAGAGAGTCCAGGTAGAACATGAAATGAGATACTCTCAGAATGTAACATTCCTACCTGCAGGGTTATAGCCTCGGTGATAAGCTGGATGGGACGTGGTAGAAGACCCCCATCTACAGCAGCAACAGATACTGGTTCAGGCAGAGGTTTGGTGGGAATGCGATATTTCTCTACCAGAGCCTGTGAAACGAGATTCCCAGCTGCTCCAGAATCAAGTTGGGCTAGTTCGAAGTAACGGTTCTCACCGAGGAGAATTGAGACAGACAGCAGCAGAGATGAAGAGGATTTATTCTTGTCTAGGTGGTCCTCTCCGAGCGAACCTAGACACAGGCGTTTCCCGACCTCTCTGGGCAGGTACGGATCCGGTGCTCCTTACTGCCACAGTAGAAGCAACTCCCCTCAGCACGGCGTGAGTCCTGATGGGCTTTGACCATCTTGGTCTGGTCGACCTGCATGGGCTCTGCCGGGGGCACTTGAGGAGATACGGAAGGAGTTACAGGTCTCTGAAATGAAGGAGCTAGGCGAGGAAACCTTCTCTCACGTGTGACCTCTTTGGCTCGCTCCTGGAACCGTAGATCAATTCGATTGGCCAGAGTTATTAGGTCATCGAGAGAGGTTGGAATGTCCTGACCGGCAAGTTCATCTTTAATGCGGCCGGACAGACCCTCCCAGAAGACAGCAATCAGAGCGTCATTATCCCAAGCCAGCTCTGAGGCAAGGGTACGAAACCTTATGGCATATTGCCCCACGGTGAGACTCTCCTGACGAAGACGCAGCAGAGATGATGCAGAGGAGGTCTTCCGTCCGGGTTCATCGAATACCTTCCGGAAGGCTAAGAGAAAAGCAGACAGGTTAGACACCAGAGGATCTTCTCTTTCCCAAAGAGGATTTAGCCAGGCCAGGGCCTCTCCGGTGAGATGTGACATGATGAAGGCAATTTTGGCCCGGTCAGAGTTAAACTGGTGTGCCAGAAGTTCAAAATGCAGGGTACATTGGTTGATGAAACCCCGAGCCAGAGCAGGGTCGCCTCCAAACCGAGGAGGAGCTGAAAGTCGAGGTCCTGGAATAGAAACCACGGAGTTGGTAAGCAGCGGAACTGCCGGATTGCGAGTCATGGTGCTCGCGGTGGTTGTCGGGGAAATATTCAGAGTGTCCAGGCGGGAATTAACACACCGCAGATGACCCAGGATGGACTCCTGTTGAGACCTCTGACGAGACAGTTCATGACACAGGTCAGATAGCGAAGGGGTTTGGGTGCCACCGGTTCCATGGCCCGAGCAAACTGTAACGGGTCAGGTAGGTGGAACCTCTGAGCTTTATTTATACAAGAAGGTTATACTTGTAAGAGAGCGGGTGGCGCCCAGGGAGATGGACAGGAAGTCACGGCAAGTGACGGGGCAGTCTCTGGTTATACGGGAAAGGATCACGGCAAGTGACCGGGGCAGTCTCTGGATTGACAGGCAGGTTGTCACGGCAAGTGACCGGGCAGTCTCTGGATAGACAGGCAGGTTGTCACGGCAAGTGACCGGGGCAGTCTCTGGATAGACAGGCAGGTTGTCACGGCAAGTGACCGGGGTAGTCTCTGGATAGACAGGCAGGTTGTCACGGCAAGTGACCGGGGCAGTCTCTGGATTGACAGGCAGGTTGTCACAGCAAGTAACCGGGGCAGTCTCTAGATGGACAGGTATATACGACCTGAGATGGTGAAGCCTCCCGGTAGGCTAGCAGGCAGATGGCGGATGGACACTCCCAAGTGAGCAGGCGAGAGTCTCTGGAACAGCCGGGATCACCGCTTGTGACGTCCGAACCTCCGGGTAGGGCTGCAGTCAGATGGCAGATGATCGCTCCCAAGTGAGCAGGCAAGAGTCTCTGGAATAGCCGGGGATCACCGCTTGTGACGTCCGAACCTCCAGGTAGGGCTGCAGTCAGATGGCAGATGATCGCTCCCAAGTGAGCAGGCAAGAGTCTCTGGAATAGCCGTGGATCACCACTTGTGACGTCCGAACCTCCGGGTAGACTTGCGGACAGGTAGCATAAAGCAAACGGGCAGGAAACAGGCAGGTAACTGGTAACGGGACCTGAGGGCTGAAGCAGAGTGAAACAGTGCAGCAACAACAACATTGCTTGGGCACCTCCATTAAGGAGGAAGCCCTTAATATAGGGTGGAGTCCTCCGGCATTGGCCGGGGACTTATTTGAAAAATGCGCGCGGCTCCTTTAAGAGCGGGGGAGGGCGCGGGCGCGTGCCCTAAGTCCAGCAGCAGGGAAGGAGTGCGCGGCCCCAGCAGGGCGGAAGGAGGACGCTGAGGAAGGGTAAGGGGGGCGACGTCCCTGCCTGGCAGAGGACGCTGCTGCAGGGGAACAGCGTCCCTGCCTGGCAGAAGGCAGGGACGCCGACGCTACAGTGACCAAATAATAGCACATACAAGGAACAAATACCACCACAACATGTCCACACCACATATTACCACCATATGGTGACCAATAATACCACATACAAGGAACAAATACCACCACACCATGTCCAGACCACATATTACCACCATATGGTGACCA
Organism: Oophaga sylvatica; assembly: GCA_033576555.1. Taxonomy (NCBI): domain Eukaryota; kingdom Metazoa; phylum Chordata; class Amphibia; order Anura; family Dendrobatidae; genus Oophaga; species Oophaga sylvatica. The sequence continues at coordinate 828,783,977 of JARQOD010000001.1, read as the reverse complement.
ATAATATCACATACAAGGAACAAATACCACCACACCATGACCAGACCACATATTACCACCATATGGTGACCAATAATACCACATACAAGGAACAAATACCACCACACCATGTCCAGACCACATATTACCACCATATGGTGACCAATAATATCACATACAAGGAACAAATACCACCACACCATGACCAGACCACATATTACCACCACATAGTGACCACATAGCACATACAAGGAGCAAATAGCAAATACGGCCACACCATGGACGGACAACATATTACCACCACATAGTGACTGAACACTACAATACTGATGCAGTGTCTGTGTACAAGTAATAGTGATCACCAGTGACATTATACACAGGAGCTCTGTATATAGTGTATAATGCAAAGGTAATACAGTGATCACTGGTGACATTGTACACAGGACCGCTGTATATAGTATTCAGTGTATAGTGTTAGTGTATAGGTAACACACTGACTCACCAGTGACGTCTCTAGGTGAAGTCTTTCATCTTCGCTTTTAATCTTCATCCAGCATAGACCGCCATCACTTCTTCCAGCCAGGGCTCATCTCTGCAGGAAATAACACAGTTATCTAGAGAACCGCTTGCAGAACACATTACTTATTTTTTTCCCAAATTGGAAACTACACCAGATGAAGAAAAAAAAGTCAACAGTATCGCTCTGCACAGTAACAGGACCGCCCTCCCATTTATAACAGCATCCTCAAAAAATAAAATAAATACATCACTGCAGTAATAATATCCCTAAATTAGCCCCTATTGTAATAATATCTCCCATCCTGGCCCCTGTGTGTCTCATTTCTGGCTCCAGCCATATGTTCTCCTATCCTGCCACCATGTGATGTCCCATCCTGCCCCATGATCCTGTCCCATCTGTCCCCATTGTATCCATCCAGCCCCATGATCCTGCACCATCTGTCTCCATCCTGCCTCATGATCCTGCCCCAGACCATCTGTCCCATGATCCTGCCCCATCTGTCCCCATCGTATCCATCCTGCCCCATGATCCTGCACCATCTGTCTCCATCCTGCCCCATGATCCTGCCCCAGACCATCTGTCCCATAATCCTGCTCCATCTGTCCCCATCGTATCCATCCTGCCCCATGATCCTGCCCTATCTGTCCCCATCGAATCCATCCTGCCACATCTGTCTCCATCTTGCCCAATGATCCTGCTCCATCTGTCCCATGATCCTGCCCCAGACCATCAGTCCCATGATCTTGCCCCAGACCATCAGTCCCATGATCCTGCCCCATCTGTCCCCATCGTATCCATCCTGCCCCATGATCCTGCACCATCTGTCTTCATCTTGTCCCATCTGTCTCCATCTTGCCCATGATCCTGCCCCATCTATCTCCATCCTGCCCCAGGCCATTTGTTCGATGATCCTGCCCCATCTGTCCCATGATCCTACTCCATCTGTCTCCATCTTGCCCATGATCCTGCCCCATCTATCTCCATCCTGCCCCAGGCCATTTGTCCCATGATCCTGCCCCATCTGTCCCATGATCCTGCCCCATCATATCCATCCTACCCCATGATCCTGCACCATCTGTCTCCATCTTGCCCTATGATCCTGCCCCATCTATCTCCATCCTGCCCCAGGCCATTTGTCCCATGATCCTGCCCCATCTGTCCCATGATCCTGCCCCATCATATCCATCCTACCCCATGATCCTGCACCATCTGTCTCCATCTTGCCCTATGATCCTGCTCCATCTGACTCCATCCTGCCCCATCTGTCTCCATCCTGCACCATGTCTCCAATCCTGCCCCGTGTCTCCATCCTGCCCCCGTGTCTCCAATCCTGCCCCGTGTCTCCAATCCTGCCCCCATGTCTCCATCCTGCCCCCGTGACTCCATCCAGCCCCAGTGACTCCATCCTGCCCCGTCATTCCATCCTGCCACCGTCACTCCATCCAGCCCCCTGTGACTCCATCCAGCCCTAGTGACTCCATCCTGCCCCAGTGACTCCATCCAGCCCCAGTGACTCCATCCAGCCCCAGTGACTCCATCCAGCCCCAGTGATTCCATCCTGCCGCCCCAGTGATTCCATCCTGCCGCCCCAGTGATTCCATCCTGCCCCCCCATGACTCCATCCTGCCCCCCAGTGATTCCATCCTGCCCCCCCAGTGACTCCATCATGCCCCCCAGTGATTCCATCCTGCCCCCCCAGCGATTCCATCCTGCCCCCCAGTGATTCCATCCTGCCCCCCCAGTGATTCCATCCTGCCCTCCCAGCGATTCCATCCTGCCCCCCAGCGATTCCATCCTCCCCCCCAGCGATTCCATCCTGCCCCCCCAGTGACTCCATCCTGCCCCCCCAACGATTCCATCCTGCCCCCCAGTGATTCCATCCTGCCCCCCCAGCGATTCCATCCTCCCCCCAGTGATTCCATCCTGCCCCCCAGTGATTCCATCCTGCCCCCCAGCGATTCCATCCTTGCCCCCCCAGCGATTCCATCCTGCCCCCCCAGTGATTCCATCCTGTCCCCCCAGCGATTCCATCCTGCCCCCCCAGCGATTCCATCCTGCCCCCCAGCGATTCCATCCTGCCACCCCCAGCGATTCCATCCTGCCCCCCAGCGATTCCATCCTGCCCCCCAGCGATTCCATCCTGCCCCCCCAGCGATTCCATCCTGCCCCCCCAGCGATTCCATCCTGCCCCCCAGTGATTCCATCCTGCCCCCCCAGTGATTCCATTCTGCCCCCCAGTGATTCCATCCTGCCCCCCTCAGTGATTCCATCCTGCCTCCCCAGTGATTCCATCCTGCCCCCCCAGTGATTACCATCCTGCCCCCCCAGCGATTCCATCCTGCCCCCCCAGCGATTCCATTCCCAGCTCTCTGCCCCCCCCACGATTCCATCCTGCCCCCCCCAGCGATTCCATCCTGCCCACATTGCCGATTTCAATAAATAGATTTAAAAAAAAAACGTTCTTCTTACCTGGCCGCGGCGCTCCCGCGGCGTTGATATGTCCTGAGTCCCGACGTTTCAAGCGCGCACTTGCCGGCGAATGACAATGACGTCATACTCTGGAACCGTGCGCGCTGACGTCAGCTGCCAGCCTTCGATTGGCTGGCGGCTTTAACTACTGACTTGCGGGCCCGCACGGGCCTGCAACTCAATAGGGTAACTGAACCTGCGTCTCGGACGTCACGCAGGTTCAGTTACTTCGCCTGTCACTGGGGCCCGAACAGCATCGGGCCCAGTCTCTTCTTCTGGGGCCCGATCAGCAGAAGAGACGGGGCCCGATGCGGGCCCCCTCTGCTGATCGGGCCCCACACACCAGTCAGGGCTGTCAAGCCCTGATGGCTGCCCTGGTGTTAGGGAGAGCAGGTAAAGCAATGAAGTGCGCCATTTTACTAAACCTATCAACCACAACTAAGATAACAGTCTTACCAGAGGAGGAAGGAAGATCCGTAATAAACTCCATGGATAAATGTGTCCATGGCCAGTCAGGTGTGGTTAATTGAAGAAGAGCCCCAGATGGATGAGTATATAGGGTCTTTGAACGCACACAGACATTATAGGAAGTTGACTACATTCCGATGCAACCTTGGCCGCCAACAATGACAAGAAAGGAGGTCTAACATTGCTTTACTACCTAGATGACCAGTCGAGCTATGGTGTGACCCTAAAACTTTGTGCACAGATGCAATGGTACAAACAATTTCCCTGAAGGCCAAGCTGGAGCGTCCCCTTGAGCCTTCAATACCTCTCCCTCCAGCACAGAACACATAGCGGAGATGACCATACCTTCTTGTAAAATTGGTCTACTGAACTACCAGCCCCAGGGAAGCCCTGAGAAATAGAGACCATATATCTTGTCCAGGATTAAGACGTTTAGCGTATTCTAGGTATAACAGATTTTTATGATCAGTAATGACAGTGAGAGGGTGGACTGCCCCCTCCAAAAAATGGCACCATTCCTCAAAAGCCAACTTGATCGCCAATAGTTCTCTATTGCCTACATTTTTAGAGAAAAGAGCACAGGGACGCCACTTACCAGGGAAAGACCCTTGAAACAACACAGCCCCGACCCCTACCTCTGATGCATCAACCTCAACAATAAATGGTTGGGAAACATAAGGCTGAATGAGTACCAGAACCGTGGAAAAGCATTTCTTCAAAGAAGAGAACACCTGATGGGTGCAGTCCGCCCATCTCGAGAAGTCCATACCTTTCTTTTTCATGTCAGTGAGTGGTGTGACAATTTACAGAATTTTTTTAATAAACTTCCGATAATAGGAAACCCCAAAAAGCCATGCAACACTTTCAGATTTTGTGGCAGATCCAATTCCAGAACTGCACAGACCTTATTAGGATCCATCTGTAAACCTGCAGCAGACACTAGAAAATCAAGGAACTGAACCTCTTGTACGGCGAATACACGTTTATCTAATTTGGCTTACAGCTTATTATCCTGCATAACCTGTAACTCCTGCTTTATGTGTACTTGATGTGACCTGAGATCAAGTGAATATATCAAAATATCGTCAAGATACACAACAAACCTACAAACAAGGTGATGAAAAATGTCATTAACAAATGTTGGAAAACGGCGGAGGCATTAGTCAAAAGGGCATGACAAGGTTTTCATAATGGCTTTCAGGAATGTTAAAGTCTATCTTCCGCTCATTCCCCTCCTTGATCCTAATCAAATTATAGGCTCCCCTGAGGTCCAATTTAGGGAACCATTTTGCCCCAACAATCTGATTAAATAAGTTGGGAATGAGTGGGAAGGGATTAGTCTTGGATAGTAATCTGGTTTAACTCACGAAAATCTAAACAGGAAAGCAGGCCCCCATCATTCTACGTAACAAAGAAGAACCCCTCCGCTATAGGCGAAGAGGAAGATCTAATACGTCTTTTAGCAATGCTCTCAGAGATGTAATCCTTCATGGCCTGCCTTTCAGGGCAAGACAAATTGTATAATCTGGTCTTGGGTAATTTTGCTCCAGGAAGCAAGTTTATGGGGCAATCATACACATGGTGAGGAGGCAGTCCCTGGCACCCCTTTTATGAGAACACATGTACAAAATCAGAAAACAGGGTATGGTTTTAGTAGAAACAGTAGAAATGATGGTGCACAAGCAATTACTTTTGCAGGAATCACTCCACTTGACTATTTCTCTGGACTACCAGTCTATAACCGTATTATGAACAGTTAGCCAAGGAAGAGTCACCTAGTCACGCCCCTCCAGGCTCTCCTCGAATCACAGCACAGTATAATGTCCCCACATAGTCCCCCATATAGTATAATTGGCCTTGCATTGCCTTCCATACCGTATAATGGGCCCCACATAGTCCTCCATACAGTATAATTGATCCCACATAGTCCACCATACGATATAATTGGCCCCACATAGTCCTTTATGTAGAATAATGACCCCATGTAGTCCTACATACAGTATAATGGGCCCCACATAGTCCTCCATACAGTATAATGGCCCCACATAGTCCTCCATGCAGTATAATTGGATCAAATAGTTCTCCATACAGTATAATGGGCACTGCTGTTGTGAATGGGTTTGAGATGAGTTCTGAGCGGAGGCTCCCTCTGGTGGTTACAAGCGGTACTAGTGAGGATTGGGAATCAGGTGTTACTGATTGGTCTTATTTAAGGGAATCATTTTCCCATCAGGGTTGCCGGTGATCAATTGTTCTGGTCTGAATCCTTCTTTCCAGTTTCCCTTGTAGCCTGCTGTTTCGTGTCTGCATCTCCTGCTATCAGATAAGACAATTTCTTATTTTGTGTTTTTGCTATATTTTTGCATTTTGTCCTGCACTTCTGTGGGGCCTTCTTGGTCCCCTCCGGGGGCTTTTGCCCTCTCAGTTTAGTCCAGCCACTGTGTTTTGTACTTTTGCTTTTTGCAGTTTTTTCAGTGGCTGCTGTTTTTGTTACACCAGAGAACTAATTTAGGTGGTAGAGGTCGTGTGATCTCAGGTGATTTTGAAATTAGTAGAGTTGGCGCTTTTCAGGGTTTTCTGGGATTGCAGTAAGTACCCTTCCTATCCTTTTCTATTTAGTTAGTTTGGGCCCCAGCGTTTGCTCATACTATTTTCTTTCTGTGTCAGTATTTCCTCTTGTCTAACCGCCATTACATGTTTGGGGGCTTTCTATTATCTTTGGGGTTCTGCTCCGGGCAGATAGCTTTCCTATTTCTATCTTTAGGTGTAGTTAGTTTCTCAGGCTGTGACGAGGCGTCTAGGACCATCGTAGGAACGCTCCACGGCTGCCTCTAGTTGCGGTGGTTAGTCAGGGTACTGCAATCTCATAGATTCCAACTGCTCTGGTGTATTTCCTTTTTTACCTGCACTCCTCAGCTACCGTAACATAACAGTATCACCGGCCAAAAAAATTGTATGGTACTCACAGAAGGGAAAAAATATTTTGAAGGAAGAAAAGTTGTCAGAGATATTTTTCTGTTTGTTGCATTTTTTTTTTTTTTTTTTTTTCCCTCTGTATCTCTGGGTGCTGGGGAGGATCTTTTCTCCCAATGGAGTTTGCACAGTTGTCTGGCCGTGTGGATCAGCTTGCCACTGAGGTTCGGAGTATTGCTGCATATCTTGCTAGGTTGCCTGTTGTGGAACCTAGGATCCCCATGCCAGATTTGTTTTCAGGGGATCGAGCTAAGTTTCAGAATTTCAAAAATAATTGTAAATTGTTTTTTGCCTTAAAATCTAAGTCCTCAGGAAACGCAGCGCAGCAGGTTCAAATTATCATCTCTCTCCTGCGCGGCGATCCTCAGGATTGGGCTTTTTCCCTGATACCTGGGGATCCTGTTTTGAGTGATGTTGATGCATTTTTTCAGGCTTTGGGGTTATTGTACGATGAGCCTAATGTCACTGATCAAGCTGAAAAAGCCTTGTTGGCATTAAATCAGGGGCTTGATGACGCTGAGTTATACTGTCAGAGATTCCGTAGGTGGGCAGTCCTGACCAAATGGAATGACGACGCTTTGGCGGCCCTTTTCCGGAAGGGTCTGTCGATAATGTAAAGGATGTTATGGTGGGATTCCCTGTCCCCTCTGGTCTCAATGATTCTATGTCATTAGCGATTCAAATTGACAGACGTTTGCGTGAGCGGAGAAGTATGCTTGGAGTGGTGTTGCCTTGTGAGCCAGCTGCTGAGCCCATGCAGTGTGATGGAGTGGTGTCTGGGGCACAGCGTCATGAGTTTCGAAAGCGCAATGGGTTATGTTTCTACTGTGGTGATGCCTCTCATGCTATTTCAGTCTGCCCTAAGCGGGGAAGACGTTTTGCACGCTCAGTTGTCTTGGGTAGTGTTCAGACTAAGTTTTTATTAACTGTCACTCTGATATGCTCTCTGTCCTCATTTTCTGCTCAGGCTTTCGTTGATTCTGGAGCAGCTATTAACCTGATGGATTATGATTTTGCTAAACGTTGTGGATTTCCCTTGATACCCCTACAGAAATCTATTCCCCTACTGGGGATCGATTCTACCCCTTTGGCTGAGAATAAACCCCAGTTTTCTACTCAGGTGATAATGAGGGTTGAACCTGATCACCAGGAGTGCTGCAAATTTTTGGTTCTATATAATCTGCATGACATTATCGTGCTGGGTTTCCCTTGGTTACAGTCTCATAATCCTGTTTTGGATTGGAAATCTGTGTCTGTAACCAGTTGGGGCTGCCAATGTGTTAATACCAACACTCCTGTTTTTTCTGCCTCCCCCCAGGCTGAGGATGTTCCTGACTTTTTGTTTGATTTTTCTGATGTGTTTAGCGAAAGTAAATCTGCATCCTTACCTCCCCATAGGAGTTATGACTGCGCTATTGAATTAGTGCCAGGTAGTAAATTCCCTAAGGGTCGCCTTTTTAACTTGTCTGTACCTGAACATGACGCTATGCGGTCTTATATCAAGGAATCATTGGAGAAGGGTCATATCAGACCATCCTCTTCACCCTTAGGTGCCGGTTTTTTCTTTGTGGCCAAAAAAGATGGTTCATTAAGGCCGTGTATTGATTATCGTCTCTTGAACAATATTACTGTGAAATATCAATACCCGTTACCCTTGATTTCTGACCTGTTTTCCAGGGTGAAAAACGCTACTTGGTTTACCAAGCTTGACCTCAGGGGGGCGTATAACCTTATTCGCATTAAGCACGGGATGAATGGAAGACGGCATTTAACACCCCTGAAGGGCATTTTGAGTACCTTGTGATGCCCTTTGGGCTCACTAATGCTCCTTCCGTCTTCCAGTCCTTCATGAATGACATTTTCAGGGATTTTGTGGACAAGTTTCTGATTGTTTATTTGGATGATATCTTGATTTTTTCTAATGACTGGGACTCTCATGTGAAACATGTTCGAACTGTATTCCAGATTTTGAGAGAGAATGCTCTGTATGTGAAGGGATCAAAGTGTCTTTTTGGCGTACAGAAGATCTCATTTCTGGGATTCATTTTGTCCCCATCTGTTATTGAAATGGACCCGGTCAAGGTTCAGGCCATCTGTGATTGGGTCCAACCTACTTCATTAAAGGCTCTTCAGAGATTTTTGGGTTTTGCCAATTTTTATCGTAAATTTATTGGTAATTTCTCTGTTATTGTTAAACCATTAACTGATTTGACCAGAAAGGGTTCTGATGTGGTGAATTGGCCTCCTGAGGCAGTCTCTGCGTTTCAGGAACTTAAGCAGAGATTCACTTCTGCTCCTGTTCTACGGTAGCCTGATGTTTCTCTGCCATTTCAGGTGGAGGTTGATGCCTCTGAAATTGGGGCAGGTGCCGTTTTGTCCCAAAAAGATCCAGAGACCTCTAAAAGTAACCCTTGTGCCTTTTTCTCTCGAAAATTTTCTCCTACTGAACGTAATTATGACGTGGGTAATCGGGAGTTATTGGCCATGAAGTGGGCTTTTGAAGAGTGGAGACATTGGCTGGAGGGAGCCAAACATCAGGTGGTGGTCCTTACGGACCATAAGAATCTGGTCTATCTGGAATCTGCCAAGCGACTCAATCCTAGACAGGCCAGGTGGGCCTTGTTTTTCACACGTTTTAATTTTGTGGTTTCCTTTCTTCCTGGCACTAAGAATGTTAAGGCGGATGCCCTCTCGAGGAGTTTCCTTGCGGACTCTCCTGAGCTATCTGATCCCTCTGTTATTTTGAAGGAGGGTGTAGTTCTTTCCGCCATCTCGCCTAATTTGAGACTTGCTCTGGAGGGGTGTCAGGAGGATAGGCCCGAGCGCTGCCCTGTTGGAAAATTGTTTGTCCCGGACCAATGGAAAAAGAGTGTGATGTCTGAGATTCATTGTTCCGCATTGGCTGGGCATCCCGGAATTTTTGGTACCAGAGACTTGGTTAGTCGGTCCTTTTGGTGGCCTACCTTGTCTCGCGATGTCAGGGAATTTGTGCAGTCCTGCGGGACTTGCTCTCGCTCCAAGCCTTGCTCTCGCTCTAGTGGTTTGTTGATGCCATTGCCTGTGCCCAAGAGACCATGGACCCATATCTCTATGGATTTCATTTCCGATCTTCCTGTTTCTCAGAGAATGACCACCATCTGGGTAATTTGTGATAGGTTTTCCAAAATGATACATCTTGTGCCATTACCTAAGTTGCCTTCCTCCTCTGAATTGGTGCCGTTGTTCCTTCAGCACGTGGTTCGTTTACACGGCATTCCTGAGAACATTGTGTCTGACAGAGGAGTCCAGTTTGTTTCCAGATTTTGGAGGACTTTTTGTTCTAAACTGGGTGTTCAATTGTCTTTCTCCTCGGCATTTCATCCTCAGACCAATGGTCAAACTGAGAGAACAAACCAGACATTGGAGACTTATCTAAGATGCTTTGTGTCTGCTGATCAGGATGACTGGGTCTCTTTTTTGCCTTTGGCTGAGTTTGCTCTTAATAATAGGGCTAGCTCTGCCACTTTGATGTCTCCATTTTTCTGTAATTCTGGGTTTCACCCTCGATTTTCTTCAGGACAGACGGAGGCTTCTGTCTGTCCAGGTGTTGACTCTGTTGTTGAGCGTATGCAGCAGATTTGGGACCAGGTAGTGGAGAGGTTGTCCCTCTCTCAGAGAAGGCCCAGCGGTTTGCTAACCGGCATAGGACTGATGGTCCTCGGTTTAAAGTGGGGGACTTGGTCTGGTTGTCCTCAAAGAATATTCCTATGAGAGTAGCATCTCCTAAATTTAAGCCTAGGTTCATTGGACCTTATAAGATCATGGAGATTATTAATCCTGTTTCTTTTCGTTTGCTTCTTCCAGGGACATTTAAGATCCATAACGTGTTCCACAAGTCCTTGTTGAGAGAGGTTTGTTGAGCCAGTGGTTCCTGCTGCTGTGCCTCCTGACCCTGTTTTGGTTGAGGGCAATCTGGAGTATGTGGTTGAGAAAATATTGGATTCTCGTTTTTCTAGACGAAGACTCCAGTATTTGGTTAAATGGAGAGGTTATGGTCAGGAAGATAATTCTTGGTGTTTTTCTTCGGACATCCATGCTAGGAGACTTATCCGTGCGTATCATAGAACTCATCCTGACCGACCTGGTTGCTCAAATGAGGGTTCGGTGACCCCTCCTCAAGGGGGGGGTACTGTTGTGAATGGGTTTGAGATGAGTTCTGAGCGGAGGCTCCCTCTGGTGGTTACAAGCGGTACTAGTGAGGATTGGGAATCAGGTGTTACTGATTGGTCTTATTTAAGGGAATCATTTTCCCATCAGGGTTGCCGGTGATCAATTGTTCTGGTCTGAATCCTTCTTTCCAGTTTCCCTTGTAGCCTGCTGTTTCGTGTCTGCATCTCCTGCTATCAGATAAGACAATTTCTTATTTTGTGTTTTTGCTATATTTTTGCATTTTGTCCTGCACTTCTGTGGGGGCCTTCTTGGTCCCCTCCGGGGGCTTTTGCCCTCTCAGTTTAGTCCAGCCACTGTGTTTTGTACTTTTGCTTTTTGCAGTTTTTTCAGTGGCTGCTGTTTTTGTTACACCAGAGAACTAATTTAGGTGGTAGAGGTCGTGTGATCTCAGGTGATTTTGAAATTAGTAGAGTTGGCGCTTTTCAGGGTTTTCTGGGATTGCAGTAAGTACCCTTCCTATCCTTTTCTATTTAGTTAGTTTGGGCCCCAGCGTTTGCTCATACTATTTTCTTTCTGTGTCAGTATTTCCTCTTGTCTAACCGCCATTACATGTTTGGGGGCTTTCTATTATCTTTGGGGTTCTGCTCCGGGGCAGATAGCTTTCCTATTTCTATCTTTAGGTGTAGTTAGTTTCTCAGGCTGTGACGAGGCGTCTAGGACCATCGTAGGAACGCTCCACGGCTGCCTCTAGTTGCGGTGGTTAGTCAGGGTACTGCAATCTCATAGATTCCAACTGCTCTGGTGTATTTCCTTTTTTACCTGCACTCCTCAGCTACCGTAACATAACACACTGCATTGCCACGCATACAGTATAATTGGTCCCACATAGTCCTCCATACAGTATAATTGGTCCCACATAGTCCTTCATACAGAATAATGGCCCCATATAGTCCTCCATACAGTATAATGGCCCCACATAGTTCTCCATACAGTATAATAGTCCCTGCATTGCCTTTCATAGAGTATAATTGGTCCCAAATAGTCCTCCATACAGTATAATTAGCCCCACATAGTTTTTATACAGAATAATGTCCCCATATAGTCCTCCATACAGTATAATGGCCCCACATAGTTCTCCACATAGTATAATGGCCCCACATAGTTCTCCATACAGTATAATGGTTCCTGAATTGCCTTTCATAGAGTATAATTGGTCCCAAATAGTCCTCCATACAGTATAATTAGCCCCATATAGTTTTTTATACAGAATAATGTCCCCATATAGTCCTCCATACAGTATAATGGCCCCACATAGTTCTCCACATAGTATAATGGCCCCACATAGTCCTCCATGCAGTATAATTGGCTCAAATAGTTTTCTATACAGTATAATCTTCCCTACATTGCTTTTCATACAGTATAATTGGTCCCACATAGTCCTCTATACAGTATAATTGGCCCCACATAGTCATTTACACAGAATAATGGCCCCATATAGTCCTCTATACAGTATAATGGCCCCACATAGTTCTCCATACAGTATAATGGTCCCTGCATTGCCCCACATAGTCCTCCATGCAGTATAATTGGACCAAATAGTTCTCTATACAGTATAATGGTTCCTACATTGCTTTTCATACAGTATAATTGGTCCCACATAGTGCTCCATACAGTATAATTGGCCCCACATAGTCCTGTATACAGAATAATGGCCCCATATAGTCCTCCATACAGTATAATGGCCCCACATAGTTCTCCATACAGTATAATGGTCCCTGCATTTGCCCCACATAGTCCTCCATGCAGTATAATTGGCCCAAATAGTTCTCTATACAGTATAAAGGTCCCTACATTGCTTTTCATACAGTATAATTGGTCCCACATAGTCCTCCATACAGTATAATTGGCCCCACATAGTCCTTTATACAGAATAATAGCCCCGTATAGTCCTCCATACAGTATAATGGTCCCACATAGTTCTACATACAGTACAGTATAATGGTCCCTGCATTGCCCACATAGTCCTCCAAGCAGTATAATTGGCCCAAATAGTTCTCTATACAGTATAATGGTCCCTACATTGCTTTTCATACAGTATAATTGGTCCTACATAGTTCTCCATACAGTATAATGGCCCCACATACTTCTCCATACAGTATAATGGTCCCTGCATTGCCCCACATAGTCCTCCATGCAATATAATTGGCCCAAATAGTTCTCCATACAGTATAATGGGCCCTGTATTGCCAACTATACAGTATAGTTGGTCTTACATAGTCCTCCCTACAGTATAATTGGCCCCACATAGTCATTTATACAGAATAATGGCCCCATATAGTCCTCCGTACATTATAATGGCCCCACGCAGTTCTCCATATAGTATAATGGCCCCACATAGTTCTCCATACAGTATAATAGTTCCTGCATTGCTTTTCATGCAGTATAATTGGTCCCACATAGTCCTACATACAGTATAATTGGCCCCACATAAATCTTTATACAAAATAATGGTCCCATATAGTCCTCCATATGTATAATGGCCCCACATAGTTCTCCATACAGTATAATGGCCCACATAATCCTTCATATAGTAAAATGGGTCTTGTATTGCCTTCCCTACAGTATGATGGGCCCCACATAGTCCTTCAAACAGTATAATAGGCCACACATAGTTCTCTATACAGTATAATTGGCCCCACATAGTCCTCAACACAGTATAATTGGTCCCACATAAGTTTTTTATACAGAATAATGGCCCCACATAGTCGTCCATACAGTTTAATGGGCCCTGAATTGCCTTCCATACAGTGTAATGTACCCCACATAATCCTCCATACAGTACAATAGCCCACACTTAGTCCTCCATACAGTATAATGGCCCAACATAATTTACCATACAGTAAAATGTGCCCTGCATTGCCTTCCATACAGTATAACGGGCCCCACGTAGTCCTTCATACAGTATAATAACCCCAAAAAGTCCTCCATACATTAGAATAGCCCCAAATAGTTCTCTGTACAGTATAATGGACCCTGCATTGTCATTCATACAGTATAATGGACTCATATAATCCTTCATATAGTATAATGGGTCCTGCATTGCCTTCCATATAGCATAATGAGCCCTACATAGCCCTTCATACTGTATAATAGGCCACACATGGTCCTCTATACAATATAAAGGGCACCACATAGTCCTCCATGCAATATAATTGGCCCACATAGTCCTCCATAGAGTATAATGGACCCGCATCCAATCCAGTATAATGGGCACCACACAGTCCTCTATATAATATAGTGGGCCCCACATAGTCCTTCATACAGTATAATGGCCCCATATAGCCATCCATACAGTATAATGGCCCCACATAGTCCTTCCTCCATTCAGTATAATGGGCTCTGCATTGCCTTCCATACAGTATAATGGCCCCACATAGTCCTTAATACAGAATAATTGACCCCATATAGTCTTCCATACAACATATTGGACCCACATAGTCCTCCTTCCAGTATAATAGGGCACACATAGTCCTCCATACAGTATAATGCAAATATACTGTATACTGTCCAGTAAATGCTGCTGCTCCCCTTTTAAAATTGAGACGCTGCAAACTGGAAAGCAAGAAGCAGTCATACAAAGCGTCTCAAGAAGTGATGAATGAACGTGCTCGGATAAGGTGTTATCCGGCATGATATGGTGCTAACTGAATGTCTTTGGCGTGCTCGAAAAATATGTTCAAGTCTCCGCATTTGCATGTCTCGCGGCTATTAGACACCTGCAACACATGCAGGGATTACCTGTTTGTTAGACAATCCTTGCATGTGTTGCGGCTGTCAAACAGATTTGAGACATGCAGGCACGGGGACTCGAACATAGTTTTCTAGTACGCCAAAGTCACTCGGTTAGCACTCGATCATGCTCGGATAACTCCTTATTGGAGTACGTTTGCTAAGCTCTAGTCTTAAGCACACGATGTCTTAATTCTAACTGCGGAGCCTCAGATTTCCTAGAAGCCACTTAAGGAAAAAGCCAGAGGTCTTCATACCAAGAAGAATCATTTCAGAATTTTTTCTACCTTTGTCACCTATAATCTGTACAAATCCTTTCAGAAAAAAAAATTAAATCAATTTAAGGCCAGTTTCAGACGTCCTGATATTTCCGGGCGATACCAGTGTCCATGTGTACTACGTGCGGCACACATGTGGCAACCGTGTGCCACATCAGGACCACACGGACGACCGCCTGGGAAGAAGCAGCTACTGTAAGCGCTGTTTCCCGGAGGCTGGTGCTGAAGCCGGCTGTCATTCTCCCCTGCTCTGCCTGCGAGCAGAGGAGAACAATAAGCAGTATATTAAAGTCCGAACGACAGCAGGTGGTGGATTTTGGGACTTTTATCCCCATCCTCCGCACCTACTATCACTGTTATATGCGACAGCAGGTGTCGGATGATGGGGGTAACAGTCCCAAAAGTCCCCACCTGCTGTCGTTCGGAATTTAATATACCGCTCATCATTCTCCTCTGCCCACAGGCTTCAGCACCAGCCACCGGGGAATAGAGGCTTATAGTAGCGCTACTTCCCCGACGGTCGTCCGTGTGCACATGTGCGGCATGTTTTGCGGGCCTTGTGTCAGTGTGAAAACGGACATGTCTGTGTGTTTTGCATACGGACACAAGGTCCGTATGCAATGGGTCTACGTGTGTCAGTGTCTCCGGTACGTGAGAAAACTGTCACCACATGTACCGGAGACCAGAGGTGTATCTAGGCTTTCTGGCACCCGGGCAAGCATTCAGTTCGGCGCCCACACCCCCCAAGCACACATGCAATTTGCACACTTAGTCATGTACCGATGAGCTGCTCTCCCTTATGCTCTCAATGTTCAGTGAAAAACTGAGAGAAGCAGGAAGAGAAGCTCGTTGTCACAGGACCATAAGTATGAAAATGGCATGAGTGAAGTGTCCATGTGATGACTACTGGAATCTGCAGAGCTGAATCCTGACATTGCAGCTTCTGAATTCTCACAATGAATGCACTGCACACTTCTAGGATTCTCCCTTACCGGTGGCAAGAGTGTATGGTCATGTCAGCACAAGCATGTGATTTACGTATATACTTCTGGCCACATTCCGACTAGACGTGCCCGGCATCTGTTATGTTACGGTAGCTGAGGAGTGCAGGTAAAAAAGGAAATACACCAGAGCAGTTGGAATCTATGAGATTGCAGTACCCTGACTAACCACCGCAACTAGAGGCAGCCGTGGAGCGTTCCTACGTTGGTCCTAGACGCCTCGTCACAGCCTGAGAAACTAACTACACCTAAAGATAGAAATAGGAAAGCTATCTGCCCCGGAGCAGAACCCCAAAGATAATAGAAAGCCCCCAAACATGTAATGGCGGTTAGACAAGAGGAAATACTGACACAGAAAGAAAATAGTATGAGCAAACGCTGGGGCCCAAACTATCTAAATAGAAAAGGATAGGAAGGGTACTTACTGCAATCTCAGAAAACTCTGAAAAAACACCAACTCTACTAATTTCAAAATCACCTGAGATCACACGACCTCTACCACCTAAATTAGTTCTCTGGTGTAACAAAAACAAAACAGCAGCCACTGAAAAAAAACTGGAAAAAGCAAAAGTACAAAACACAGTGGCTGGACTAAACTGAGAGGGCAAAAGCCCCAGAGGGGACCCTGAAGGCCCCCACAGAAGTGCAGGACAAAATGCAAAAATATAGCAAAAACACAAAATAAGAAATTGTCTTATCTGATAGCAGGAGATGCAGACACGAAACAGCAGGCTACAAGGGAAACTGGAAAGAAGGATTCAGACCAGAACAATTGACACCGGCAAACCTGATGGGAAAATGACTCCCTTATAAAAGACCAATCAGTAACACCTGATTCCCAGTCCTCACAATCCTCACTAGTACCGCTTGTGTGTAGCCCTGGTGTTAGGCACACGCAGTACCCTGGAGAGTGTATGGCGAGACGGCAGTTTAATGCTAAATACCCATTCACTCAACACACACTAGACACACCCTTAGGGTAGTGTAGTTTACTCTAGAGGGAGTGGTCAAGGCGTATGTGTTAGAGTGATTTAGTCAGTTTAGTTCCTGACTTCAGAGAGAGAAGACATCTGGAGGGAGGAAGGAGTCCAGCCTGCTCTATCATCAGTTCAGATCGTGGAGGCTGGTACAGGTGGTCTCATTCACCTTAGCCTAGTCAGAGCTGTACCTCAACTGAATACATTGGAAGAAAGAAGGAGATTAGTGCAGAAAGACTTCAGACACCTGTCTAAAGGACAGTAAAAGGTTCAGAGACGTGCTCCTGCCTATTGATAACTGAGCATCTGTAACTAACTTCGTAGAAAGGAAAAGAAGGAAGTGACTACCCGACTTTATGCTAGTGTGAGTGCTTATGCTACCAGCGAGGACAAGGCGAAAGGCACAGTGGTTTATTGGAATAGTGCTTACGGATTGAAGAAGTCCTGCACATTGCTACCGGTCACTGGGGACCGAAGGATCACTATTCGCTTCAAGCATAGTGGTAAGAAAACCAGGAATCTACCGGACCCTAGGTCGCGGCAGACAGCCCCTTATAGTCAGTACGTAACTGGGGTCAGGGGGAGTGAAGACTTTGGAGTCTCTGCAGGACAAAATAAGAATTCAGCTCCTTCACAGGAAGGCCCCTACCACAAAGCTGACTGGGCAGTACAGCTATAGATTAGCTGGAGTTATTGAGGGAACTACGCTTCAGGCTGGTTGTACTCATTGTATTGGAAGTAAAGGAGGCCCCTAACTTGTCCAGCTGCTGTCTCAAGATACACTCTCCTTGGATCAGCCTCCCTGGGACCTGCCTGAACATCTTACAAGTAAAGGTATGGAAAGACGCTGACCGTGTGAGACTGAGTTATTATTGCATGCCTGCACAATCCCTACCTAACTACCGACCTGAGGGAAGAGTCCCACCTGTAGGAGACCCGACATCTAGCTGCCTCACCATCCCCTCAGAGATCTACAGCAGCGCTGGTATAAATTACCAGAAGACTACAGGTGGCGTCACGAACTGTATATAAACCTATCCCCTGTAAATATATCCCCAACATACGCCAGACCGCCAGGGCCACAGACGAGCCACAGCTACCTGTGACAATCCCCATAGACTTCCATGGGCTCGGCTCTGAGTACCCCATTGCCCTGGTAACCCACAATTGTGGTGGCGGGTCGACACAAAACTTTGGCGTCACGAACAGGATGCGAAACTCGCGAAATTGCGAGCCCTATGTGCCTAAGGAATTGTTTTTGTGAAAAAGGACTGTTTGCACTTTTGGCGCCAAAATCGCCATTTTTGTCGCCATATTCGTGCCCTCAGGCGCTGGAGAAGAAGGTGGGCGTACCTTCGTGGGCGTCTACCCCCCTGTGGCGCGAAGAAAATGCCTGCCCTCTCAAAGTGCTATTACAACATGCGATCCTGCCCTACAGCAAAGGAGGTCCGCCTCCTCTTCACCTTCCCTGCGAGGAGGAGGAGACGCAAACCCCACCTCCACGGAAGAGACCGGATGTCTCCGCAGAAAGAAGAAAGAATCTTCTGGAACATCATGGAGGCAGGACGTGTGCAGCCGAGCAGGGAAGCGGAGGAAGGCAGGCCCCGTGCCCCAGCCAAGCTGCCACCAGCATCGGAGTTATCCGTGGTCCTGCACCTGCAACAGGCGTTGCTAGAGACAAGAGAAGAAAATGCACGCCTGAAGAAGATGGTCCAGTACCAACCTGGCTTTGAAGAGATCGAGAGACGCCGGCGTACCCTGGAACAGCGGAGGCTGTGGGACACGGTGATCTCTCCCCTCAACGACCCCCCACGATTCCAGATACCGAAGAGTCTGCTGCCCAAGGCGAAGGAGCAACCGGAGGCTGCCCCCGAAAGTACCGATCCCGATCCCACCGGTGAAGCGGTGGAAGCGAAGGAGGTTGAGGAGGTACCGCCAGTTCCGGAACGCCCGCCCGGCCAGGAGGCCGCAGCAGATGATCGATCCCCGACACCGGAGGGGTCCTGTCCGTCAATGATGGAGCAGCAACAGCAGCAGGTTAGTGCGTCCCCAACTGAGCCATTGCGCACACCTGCTTCCTGCTCTGCATCACACCAGCATTGTGCATCGGCATCGCCCCCTGCGTACACCTCCGTATCGCAATCGGTGATCTACTCTGCATCGCAATCGGCGACCCAATCTACATCGCAAGAGTCTGATGCGATCTCAATTGAGCCACTACAAAAGCCTGCTTTTTGCCTAGTATCTTATGCTGCAGCAGCGTCCCCAGAGGAGGACTGGCCCTGCGGCCTAGAGGACCGGAGTGAACCGGCCCTGCAGGTAACCAGCGATGATGACACCTTGCCGGAACCCCGACATCCCTACCAGCCCAGTGCACACCAGCCACACAGACCCCGATGGTGGAGTCGATGATCTTGGTGCTGGGCACTGGGCCCAGGAATAGGAACGGTCCTGTGCGAGCATCGCATTGTTCCAGCCCCCGGGGTGGAAAGTGTATTTGCAGAGAATGAATAGATAGTGAGGAAAAAGTGGTGAGATCCCTATCGGGTCTACCAAAAGTAAAAAAAAAAAAGTTTGAAATGTTTTATAAAGTTTTGCACAAATTATATAGTGAATATATATATTTCTAACTGTAGAATGCCGGCTGGGTAAATGATAAACAGTAACCAGAAAAGTTGCACTTTCGTATTATGTGATTTGATATAATATGTCTTTGGTTTTACAATGGACTTTGAGGTTGAGGACTGTGCCAACCCAGAACTTACTTGTACATAGTTGCGCTTCGGTGCCTTATCTTGGTTTTACATAAACCAGCACAACTACCTCTGAACAGAAAACCCGTGTGGTGTGGCACTGAGTGAGGTCTGCAATCGGATGTCCTGCAGCCCACCCAGGACCCACGTTGAAGGTTTGGTGCGGGTCCTTCACAAGTATACCGTATATTTATTGAATGCTATTTGATACTTTTGTATTTCTATATATAATGTTATTGTTTGCAACGTTCAAGATATTCTCACCTCCCGGATGGGAAGAAGTTATTGTTTAAATGTTTATTGCATAAACAAAATGTCTCTTTTGTATTTTACAGCCCGGGAGTGCTGTCTTTTACCATGGGGGAATGTGTAGCCCTGGTGTTAGGCACACGCAGTACCCTGGAGAGTGTATGGCGAGACGGCAGTTTAATGCTAAATACCCATTCACTCAACACACACTAGACACACCCTTAGGGTAGTGTAGTTTACTCTAGAGGGAGTGGTCAAGGCGTATGTGTTAGAGTGATTTAGTCAGTTTAGTTCCTGACTTCAGAGAGAGAAGACGTCTGGAGGGAGGAAGGAGTCCAGCCTGCTCTATCATCAGTTCAGATCGTGGAGGCTGGTACAGGTGGTCTCATTCACCTTAGCCTAGTCAGAGCTGTACCTCAACTGAATACATTGGAAGAAAGAAGGAGATTAGTGCAGAAAGACTTCAGACACCTGTCTAAAGGACAGTAAAAGGTTCAGAGACGTGCTCCTGCCTATTGATAACTGAGCATCTGTAACTAACTTCGTAGAAAGGAAAAGAAGGAAGTGACTACCCGACTTTATGCTAGTGTGAGTGCTTATGCTACCAGCGAGGACAAGGCGAAAGGCACAGTGGTTTATTGGAATAGTGCTTACGGATTGAAGAAGTCCTGCACATTGCTACCGGTCACTGGGGACCGAAGGATCACTATTCGCTTCAAGCATAGTGGTAAGAAAACCAGGAATCTACCGGACCCTAGGTCGCGGCAGACAGCCCCTTATAGTCAGTACGTAACTGGGGTCAGGGGGAGTGAAGACTTTGGAGTCTCTGCAGGACAAAATAAGAATTCAGCTCCTTCACAGGAAGGCCCCTACCACAAAGCTGACTGGGCAGTACAGCTATAGATTAGCTGGAGTTATTGAGGGAACTACGCTTCAGCTGGTTGTACTCATTGTATTGGAAGTAAAGGAGGCCCTAACTTGTCCAGCTGCTGTCTCAAGATACACTCTCCTTGGATCAGCCTCCTGGGACTGCCTGAACATCTTACAAGTAAAGGTATGGAAAGACGCTGACCGTGTGAGACTGAGTT
>JARQOD010000001.1:828683920-828763184 GCA_033576555.1 Oophaga sylvatica | reverse complement strand
TCTTGATACCACGGATAAGTCTCCTAGCAGGGGGCCAAAGAAAACACCCAAGAATTGTTTCCTGCCCAAAACCCTTTCCATTTAAACCCAAAATACGGGAGTCTTGTCTAAAAAAAACGAGAATCCAATATTTTCTCAACCACATGCTCCGATTGCCCTCAACCAAAACGGTCAGGGGGCACAGCACGGGAAACCACGCTCAAAAAACCTTTTCAAAAAGGACTTGTGGAACACTTAGGATTTAAAATGTCCGGGAAGAAGCAAACAAAAAACGGGGAAAATAACTCCATGATCTTAAAAGGCCCAAAAACCTGGGTTTAAAATTTGGGAATGCACTCTCATGGGAAATATTCTTTGAGGAAAAACCAACCAGTCCCCCACTTTAAACGGGGACCATCATCCTAGCCGGTTAGAAAACCGGGGGCCTTTCTCCTGAAAGGGGAAAACCCTCTCCACACCTGGCCAAATCTGCGCTACGCTCAACAAAGATAACCCGGGACAGACAGAACCTCCGTCGTCCTAAAGAAAATCGAGGTGAAACCCAGAATTACAGAAAAACGGAGACATCAAAGTGGCAGAGCTAGCCCTATTATTAAGAGCAAACTCAGCCAAAGGCAAAAAAGAGACCCAGTCATCCTGATCAGCAGACACAAAGCATCTTAGATAAGTCTCCAATGTCTGGTTTGTTCTCTCAGTTTGACCATTGGTCTGAGGATGAAACGCAGAGGAGAAAGACAATTGAACACCCAGTCTAGAACAAAAAGTCCTCCAAAATCTGGAAACAAACTGGACTCCTCTGTCAGACACAATGTTCTCAGGAATGCCGTGTAAACGAACCACGTGCTGAAGGAACAATGGCACCAATTCAGAGGAGGAAGGCAACTTAGGTAATGGCACAAGATGTATCATTTTGGAAAACCTATCACAAATTACCCAGATGGTGGTCATTCTCTGAGAAACAGGAAGATCGGAAATGAAATCCATAGAGATATGGGTCCATGGTCTCTTGGGCACAGGCAATGGCATCAACAAACCACTAGAGCGAGAGCAAGGCTTGGAGCGAGAGCAAGTCCCGCAGGACTGCACAAATTCCCTGACATCGCGAGACAAGGTAGGCCACCAAAAGGACCGACCAACCAAGTCTCTGGTACCAAAAATTCCGGGATGCCCAGCCAATGCGGAACAATGAATCTCAGACATCACACTCTTTTTCCATTGGTCCGGGACAAACAATTTTCCAACAGGGCAGCGCTCGGGCCTATCCTCCTGACACCCCCCAGAGCAAGTCTCAAATTGGGCGAGATGGCGGAAAGAACTACACCCTCCTTCAAAATAACAGAGGGATCAGATAGCTCAGGAGAGTCCGCAAGGAAACTCCTCGAGAGGGCATCCGCCTTAACATTTTAGTGCTAGGAAGAAAGGAAACCACAAAATTAAAACGTGTGAAAAACAAGGCCCACCTGGCCTGTCTAGGATTGAGTCGCTTGGCAGATTCCAGATAGACCAGATTCTTATGGTCCGTAAGGACCACCACCTGATGTTTGGCTCCCTCCAGCCAATGTCTCCACTCTTCAAAAGCCCACTTCATGGCCAATAACTCCCGATTACCCATGTCATAATTACTTCAGTAGGAGAAAATTTTCGAGAGAAAAAGGCACAAGGGTTACTTTTAGAGGTCTCTGGATCTTTTTGGGACAAAACGGCACCTGCCCCAATTTCAGAGGCATCAACCTCCACCTGAAATGGCAGAGAAACATCAGGCTCCCGTAGAACAGGAGCAGAAGTGAATCTCTGCTTAAGTTCCTGAAACGCAGAGACTGCCTCAGGAGGCCAATTCACCACATCAGAACCCTTTCTGGTCAAATCAGTTAATGGTTTAACAATAACCGAGAAATTACCAATAAATTTACGATAAAAATTGGCAAAACCCAAAAATCTCTGAAGAGCCTTTAATGAAGTAGGTTGGACCCAATCACAGATGGCCTGAACCTTGACCGGGTCCATTTCAATAACAGATGGGGACAAAATGAATCCCAGAAATGAGATCTTCTGTACGCCAAAAAGACACTTTGATCCCTTCACATACAGAGCATTCTCTCTCAAAATCTGGAATACAGTTCGAACATGTTTCACATGAGAGTCCCAGTCATTAGAAAAAATCAAGATATCATCCAAATAAACAATCAGAAACTTGTCCACAAAATCCCTGAAAATGTCATTCATGAAGGACTGGAAGACGGAAGGAGCATTAGTGAGCCCAAAGGGCATCACAAGGTACTCAAAATGCCCTTCAGGGGTGTTAAATGCCGTCTTCCATTCATCCCCGTGCTTAATGCGAATAAGGTTATACGCCCCCCTGAGGTCAAGCTTGGTAAACCAAGTAGCGTTTTTCACCCTGGAAAACAGGTCAGAAATCAAGGGTAACGGGTATTGATATTTCACAGTAATATTGTTCAAGAGACGATAATCAATACACGGCCTTAATGAAGCATCTTTTTTGGCCACAAAGAAAAAACCGGCACCTAAGGGTGAAGAGGATGGTCTGATATGACCCTTCTCCAATGATTCCTTGATATAAGACCGCATAGCGTCATGTTCAGGTACAGACAAGTTAAAAAGGCGACCTTTAGGGAATTTACTACCTGGCACTAATTCAATAGCGCAGTCATAGCTCCTATGGGGAGGCAAGGATGCAGATTTACTTTCGCTAAACACATCAGAAAAATCAAACAAAAAGTCAGGAACATCCTCAGCCTGGGGGGAGGCAGAAAAAACAGGAGTGTTGGTATTAACACATTGGCAGCCCCAACTGGTTACAGACACAGATTTCCAATCCAAAACAGGATTATGAGACTGTAACCAAGGGAAACCCAGCACTATAATGTCATGCAGATTATATAGAACCAAAAATTTGCAGCACTCCTGGTGATCAGGTTCAACCCTCATTATCACCTGAGTAGAAAACTGGGGTTTATTCTCAGCCAAAGGGGTAGAATCGATCCCCAGTAAAGGAATAGACTTCTGTAGGGGTATCAAGGGAAACCCACAACGTTTAGCAAAATCATAATCCATCAGGTTAATAGCTGCTCCAGAATCAACGAAAGCCTGAGCAGAAAATGAGGACAGAGAGCATATCAGAGTGACAGTTAATAAAAACTTAGTCTGAACACTACCCAAGACAACTGAGCGTGCAAAACGTCTTCCCCGCTTAGGGCAGACTGAAATAGCATGAGAGGCATCACCACAGTAGAAACATAACCCATTGCGCTTTCGAAACTCATGACGCTGTGCCCCAGACACCACTCCATCACACTGCATGGGCTCAGCAGCTGGCTCACAAGGCAACACCACTCCACGCATACTTCTCCGCTCACGCAAACGTCTGTCAATTTGAATCGCTAATGACATAGAATCATTGAGACCAGAGGGGACAGGGAATCCCACCATAACATCCTTTACATTATCCGACAGACCCTTCCGGAAAAGGGCCGCCAAAGCGTCGTCATTCCATTTGGTCAGGACAGCCCACCTACGGAATCTCTGACAGTATAACTCAGCGTCATCAAGCCCCTGATTTAATGCCAACAAGGCTTTTTCAGCTTGATCAGTGACATTAGGCTCATCATACAATAACCCCAAAGCCTGAAAAAATGCATCAACATCACTCAAAACAGGATCCCCAGGTATCAGGGAAAAAGCCCAATCCTGAGGATCGCCGCGCAGGAGAGAGATGATAATTTGAACCTGCTGCGCTGCGTTTCCTGAGGACTTAGATTTTAAGGCAAGAAACAATTTACAATTATTTTTGAAATTCTGAAACTTAGCTCGATCCCCTAAAAACAAATCTGGCATGGGAATCCTAGGTTCCACAACAGGCAACCTAGCAAGATAGATAGCAATACTCCGAACCTCAGTGGCAAGCTGATCCACACGGCCAGACAACTGTGCAAACTCCATTGGGAGAAAAGATCCTCCCCAGCACCCAGAGATACAGAGGGAAAAAAAAAAAAAATGCAACAAACAGAAAAATATCTCTGACAACTTTTCTTCCTTCAAAATATTTTTTCCCTTCTGTGAGTACCATACAATTTTTATGGCCGGTGATACTGTTATGTTACGGTAGCTGAGGAGTGCAGGTAAAAAAGGAAATACACCAGAGCAGTTGGAATCTATGAGATTGCAGTACCCTGACTAACCACCGCAACTAGAGGCAGCCGTGGAGCGTTCCTACGTTGGTCCTAGACGCCTCGTCACAGCCTGAGAAACTAACTACACCTAAAGATAGAAATAGGAAAGCTATCTGCCCCGGAGCAGAACCCCAAAGATAATAGAAAGCCCCCAAACATGTAATGGCGGTTAGACAAGAGGAAATACTGACACAGAAAGAAAATAGTATGAGCAAACGCTGGGGCCCAAACTATCTAAATAGAAAAGGATAGGAAGGGTACTTACTGCAATCTCAGAAAACTCTGAAAAAACACCAACTCTACTAATTTCAAAATCACCTGAGATCACACGACCTCTACCACCTAAATTAGTTCTCTGGTGTAACAAAAACAAAACAGCAGCCACTGAAAAAAAACTGGAAAAAGCAAAAGTACAAAACACAGTGGCTGGACTAAACTGAGAGGGCAAAAGCCCCCAGAGGGGACCCTGAAGGCCCCCACAGAAGTGCAGGACAAAATGCAAAAATATAGCAAAAACACAAAATAAGAAATTGTCTTATCTGATAGCAGGAGATGCAGACACAACACAGCAGGCTACAAGGGAAACTGGAAAGAAGGATTCAGACCAGAACAATTGACACCGGCAACCCTGATGGGAAAATGACTCCCTTATAAAAGACCAATCAGTAACACCTGATTCCCAGTCCTCACAATCCTCACTAGTACCGCTTGTAACCACCAGAGGGAGCCTCTGCTCAGAACTCATCTCAAACCCATTCACAACAGGCATCGCTCTGTTCATTTTCATTGAGTGAGGCCACACATGTCTAGTCAGCATGTGACCATAGGTATGTAAATCACAGGCACGAGAGAATCCTAACAGCGTGCAGTGCGCACTGTGAGAATTCAGAAGTCTGCAGTCACATAGAATGACTGCAGACTCATCACAAACCTGGACAACCCCTTTAATGCTCCTAACATAAATAAAAACATGAAAATTAGTCAGTTTCACATATAATATTTACATCCAGGTACTGTTGTGAGTGGGCTTGGGATGAGTTCTGAGCAGAGGCTCCCTCTGGTGGTTACAGGCGGTGCTGGTCTGTCCAGTGAAGATTGTGAAGATTGTGAGGATTGGGAATCAGGTGTTACTGACTGGTCTTATATAAGGGAGTCACCTTCCCATCAGGGTTGCCGGTGATCAATTGTTCTGGTCTGAATCCTTGATTCCTGTTTCCTTTGTAGCCTGCTGTATCGTGTCTGCATCTCCTGCTAACAGATAAGACATTTTCTTCTTTTTGTTTTTGTGCTTGATTTTTGCATTTTGTCCTGCACTTCTGTGGGGGCCTTCAGGGTCCCCTCCGGGGCTTTTGCCCTCTCAGTTTAGTTCAGCCACTGATGTTTGTACCTTTGCTTTTTCCAGTTTTTTCAGTGGCTGCTGTTTTGATTTTGTTACACCAGAGAACTAATTTAGGTGGTAGAGGTCGTGTGATCTCAGGTGTTTTTGAAATTAGTAGAGTTGGTGCTTTTCAGGGTTTTCTGGGATTGCAGTAAGTACCCTTCCTATCCTTTTCTATTTAGTTAGTTTGGGCCCCAACGTTTGCTCATACTATTTTCTGTCTGTGTCTGTATTTCTTCTTGTCTAATCGCCATTACATGTTTGGGGGCTTTCTATTATCTTTGGGGTTCTGCTCCGGGGCAGATAGCTTTCCTATTTCTATCTTTAGGTGTAGTTAGTTTCTCAGGCTGTGACGAGGCGTCTAGGACCAACGTAGGAACGCTCCACGGCTGCCTCTAGTTGTTGTGGTTAGTCAGGGTACTGCAATCTCATAGATTCCAACTGCTCTGGTGTATTGCCTTTTTTGCCTGCACTCCTCAGCTACCGAAACATAACAGTATCACCGGCCTAAAATTTAAAATTGTATGGTACTCACAGAAGGGAAAAAATTTGTGAAAGAAAAAACGGTTGTCAGAGTTGTCAGAGATATTTTTCTGTTTGTTGCATTTTTTTTTTTTTTTTTCCCTCTGTATCTCTGGGTGCTGGGGAGGATTTTTTCTCTCAATGGAGTTTGCACAGTTGTCTGGCCGTGTGGATCAGCTTGCCACTGAGGTTCAGAGTATTGCTGCATATCTTGCTAGGTTGCCTGTTGTGGAACCTAGGATTCCCATGCCAGATTTGTTTTTAGGGGATCGAGCTAACTTTCAGAATTTCAAAAATAATTGTAAATTGTTTTTTGCCTTAAAATCTAAGTCCTCAGGGAACGCAGCGCAGCAGGTTCAAATTGTCATCTCTCTCCTGCGCGGCGATCCTCAGGATTGGGCTTTTTCCCTGACACCTGGGGATCCTGTTTTGAGTGATGTTGATGCATTTTTTCAGGCTTTGGGGTTATTGTACGATGAGCCTAATGTCACTGATCAAGCTGAAAAAGCCTTGTTGGCATTAAATCAGGGGCTTGATGACGCTGAGTTATACTGTCAGAGATTCCGTAGATGGGCAGTCCTGACCAAGTGGAATGACGACGCTTTGGCGGCCCTTTTTCGGAAGGGTCTGTCAGATAATGTAAATGATGTTATGGTGGGATTCCCTGTCCCCTCTGGTCTCAATGATTCTATGTCATTAGCGATTCAAATTGACAGACAATTGCGTGAGCGGAGAAGTATGCGTGGAATAGTGTTGCCTTGTGAACCTGCTTCTGAATCCATGCAGTGTTATAGAGTGGTGTCTGGGGCACAGCGTCATGAGTTTCGAAAGCGCAATGGGTTATGTTTCTACTGTGGTGATGCCTCTCATGCTATTTCAGTCTGCCCTAAGCGGGGAAGACGTTTTGCACGCTCAGTTGTCTTAGGTAGTGTTCAGACTAAGTTTTTATTAACTGTCACTCTGATATGCTCTCTGTCCTCATTTTCTGCTCAGGCTTTCGTTGATTCTGGAGCAGCTATTAACCTGATGGATTATGATTTTGCTAAACGTTGTGGGTTTCCTTGATACCCCTACAGAAGTCTATTCCCCTACTGGGGATCGATTCTACCCCTTTGGCTGAGAATAAACCTCAGTTCTCTACTCAGGTGATAATGAGGGTTGAACCTGATCATCAAGAGTGCTGCAAATTTTTGGTTCTGTATAATCTGCATGATATTATCGTACTGGGTTTCCCTTGGTTACAGTCTCATAATCCTGTTTTGGATTGGAAATCTGTGTCTGTAACCAGTTGGGGCTGCCAATGTGTTAATACCAACACTCCTGTTTTTTCTGCCTCCCCCCAGGCTCAGGATGTTCCTGACTTTTTGATTGATTTTTCTGATGTATTTAGCGAAAGTAAATCTGCATCCTTGCCTCCCCATAGGAGCTATGACTGCGCTATTGAATTAGTGCCTGGTAGTAAATTCCCTAAAGGTCGCCTTTTTAACTTGTCTGTACCTGAACATGACGCTATGCGGTCTTATATCAAGGAGTCATTGGAGAAGGGTCATATCAGACCATCCTCTTCACCCTTAGGTGCCGGTTTTTTCTTTGTGGCCAAAAAGGATGGTTCATTAAGGCCGTGTATTGATTATCGTCTTTTGAACAATATTACTGTGAAATATCAATACCCGTTACCCTTGATTTCTGACCTGTTTTCCAGGGTGAAAAACGCTACTTGGTTTACCAAGCTTGACCTCAGGGGGGCATATAACCTTATTCGCATTAAGCACGGGGATGAATGGAAGACGGCATTCAATACCCCGGAGGGGCATTTTGAGTACCTTGTGATGCCCTTTGGGCTCACTAATGCTCCTTCTGTCTTCCAGTCCTTCATGAATGACATTTTCAGGGATTTTGTGGATAAATTTCTGATTGTTTATTTGGATGATATCTTGATTTTTTCTAATGACTGGGACTCTCATGTGAAACATGTTCGAACTGTATACCAGATTTTGAGAGAGAATGCTCTGTATGTGAAGGGATCAAAGTGTCTTTTTGGTGTACAGAGGATCTCATTTCTGGGATTCATTTTGTCCCCATCTGTTATTGAAATGGACCCGGTCAAGGTTCAGGCCATCTGTGATTGGGTCCAACCTACTTCATTAAAGGCTCTTCAAATATTTTTGGGTTTTGCCAATTTTTATCGTAAATTTATTGGTAATTTCTCGGTTATTGTTAAACCATTAACTGATTTGACCAAAAAGGGTTCTGATGTGGTGAATTGGCCTCCTGAGGCAGTCTCTGCATTTCAGGAACTTAAGCAGAGATTCACTTCTGCTCCTGTTCTACGGCAGCCTGATGTTTCTCTGCCATTTCAGGGGGAGGTTGATGCCTCTGAAATTGGGGCAGGTGCCGTTTTGTCCCAAAAAGATCCAGAGACCTCTAAAAGTAACCCTTGTGCCTTTTTCTCTCGAAAATTTTCACCTACTGAACGTAATTATGACGTGGGTAATCGGGAGTTATTGGCCATGAAGTGGGCTTTTGAAGAGTGGAGACATTGGCTGGAGGGAGCCAAACATCAGGTGGTGGTCCTTACTGACCATAAGAATCTGGTTTATCTGGAATCTGCCAAGCGACTCAATCCTAGACAGGCCAGGTGGGCCTTGTTTTTCACACGTTTTAATTTTGTGGTTTCCTTTCTTCCTGGCACTAAGAATGTTAAGGCGGATGCCCTCTCGAGGAGCTTCCTTGCGGACTCTCCTGAGTTATCTGATCCTTCTGTTATTTTGAAAGAGGGTGTAGTTCTTTCCGCCATCTCACCTAATTTGAGACTTGCTCTGGAGGGGTGTCAGGAGGATAGGCCCGAGCGCTGCCCTGTTGGAAAATTGTTTGTCCCGGACCAGTGGAAAAAGAGTGTGATGTCTGAGATTCATTGTTCCGCGTTGGCTGGGCATCCCGGAATTTTTGGTACCAGAGACTTGGTTAGTCGGTCCTTTTGGTGGCCTACCTTGTCTCGTGATGTCAGGGAATTTGTGCAGTCCTGCGGGACTTGCTCTCGCTCCAAGCCTTGCTCTCGCTCTAGTGGTTTGTTGATGCCATTGCCTGTGCCCAAGAGA
The DNA here is from genome assembly GCA_033576555.1 of Oophaga sylvatica. Lineage (NCBI taxonomy): Eukaryota > Metazoa > Chordata > Amphibia > Anura > Dendrobatidae > Oophaga > Oophaga sylvatica. Next base: position 828,753,999 of record JARQOD010000001.1, on the reverse strand, counting down.
CCATGGACCCATATCTCTATGGATTTCATTTCCGACCTTCCTGTTTCTCAGAGAATGACCGCCATCTGGGTGATTTGTGATAGGTTTTCTAAGATGATACATCTTGTGCCATTACCTAAGTTGCCTTCCTCCTCTGAATTGGTGCCGTTGTTCCTTCAGCACGTGGTTCGTTTACACGGCATTCCTGAGAACATAGTGTCTGACAGAGGAGTCCAGTTTGTTTCCAGATTTTGGAGGACTTTTTGTTCTAAACTGGGTGTTCAATTGTCTTTCTCCTCGGCATTTCATCCTCAGACCAATGGTCAAACTGAGAGAACAAACCAGACATTGGAGACTTATCTAAGATGCTTTGTGTCTGCTGATCAGGATGACTGGGTCTCTTTTTTGCCTTTGGCTGAGTTTGCTCTTAATAATAGGGCTAGCTCTGCCACTTTGATGTCTCCGTTTTTCTGTAATTCTGGGTTTCACCCTCGATTTTCTTCAGGACAGACGGAGGCTTCTGTCTGTCCAGGTGTTGACTCTGTTGTGGAGCGTATGCAACAGATTTGGGACCAGGTAGTGGAGAGGTTGTCCCTCTCTCAGGAGAGGGCCCAGCGGTTCGCCAACCGGCATAGGACTGATGGTCCTCGGTTTAAAGTGGGTGACTTGGTCTGGTTGTCCTCAAAAAATTCCTATGAGAGTAGCATCTCCTAAATTTAAGCCTAGGTTCACTGGACCTTATAAGATCATAGAGATTCTTAATCCTGTTTCTTTTCGTTTGCTTCTTCCAGGGACATTTAAGATCCATAACGTGTTCCACAAGTCCTTGTTGAAGAGGTTTGTTGAGCCAGTGGTTCCTGCTGCTGTGCCTCCTGACCCTGTTTTGGTTGAGGGCAATCTGGAGTATGTGGTTGAGAAAATATTAGATTCTCGTTTTTTAGACGGAAACTCCAGTATTTGGTTAAGTGGAGAGGTTATGGTCAGGAAGACAATTCTTGGGTGTTTGCTTCGGACATCCATGCTAGGAGACTCATCCGTGCGTACCATAGAACTCATCCTGACCGACCTGGTTGCTCAAATGAGGGTTCGGTGACCCCTCCTCAAGGGGGGGTACTGTTGTGAGTGGGCTTGGGATGAGTTCTGAGCAGAGGCTCCCTCTGGTGGTTACAGGCGGTGCTGGTCTGTCCAGTGAAGATTGTGAAGATTGTGAGGATTGGGAATCAGGTGTTACTGACTGGTCTTATATAAGGGAGTCACCTTCCCATCAGGGTTGCCGGTGAACAATTGTTCTGGTCTGAATCCTTGATTCCTGTTTCCTTTGTAGCCTGCTGTGTCGTGTCTGCATCTCCTGCTAACAGATAAGACATTTTCTTCTTTTTGTTTTTGTGCTTGATTTTTGCATTTTGTCCTGCACTTCTGTGGGGGCCTTCAGGGTCACCTCCGGGGGCTTTTGCCCTCTCAGTTTAGTTCAGCCACTGATGTTGGTACCTTTGCTTTTTCCAGTTTTTTCAGTGGCTGCTGTTTTGATTTTGTTACACCAGAGAACTAATTTAGGTGGTAGAGGTTGTGTGATCTCAGGTGTTTTTGAAATTAGTAGAGTTGGTGCTTTTCAGGGTTTTCTGGGATTGCAGTAAGTACCCTTCCTATCCTTTTCTATTTAGTTAGTTTGGGCCCCAACGTTTGCTCATACTATTTTCTGTCTGTGTCTGTATTTCTTCTTGTCTAACCGCCATTACATGTTTGGGGGCTTTCTATTATCTTTGGGGTTCTGCTCCGGGGCAGATAGCTTTCCTATTTCTATCTTTAGGTGTAGTTAGTTTCTCAGGCTGTGACGAGGCGTCTAGAACCAATGTAGGAACGCTCCACGGCTGCCTCTAGTTGTTGTGGTTAGTCAGGGTACTGCAATCTCATAGATTCCAACTGCTCTGGTGTATTGCCTTTTTTGCCTGCACTCCTCAGCTACCGAAACATAACAGGTACCTTATAGATGACATCATCTCTGGAGTCGTTCTCCTTCTTTTCTTCTTCTTGTCCAGACTCCATGATGAGTTTTCTCATCCACAGCCGTCTCTGCAGACTTCCATCTTCTCCGGTCTTCTGCAGCAAATCTCCACAAGATGCCCTTAAAGACAGAAGAGTCATTATAATGCTCCCGAATAAAAATATCTGTATTATACTGTCGCTTCACACTATTCCCCTTCCTCCTCATACTGTCTCCGCTCACATCCCCCCATTCACCATACTGTCTCCTCATATATTTACCCCCTCACTCTCCATTCTGTCTGCTCACATTCCATCACCCTCAGTCCCCATACTGTGTCCACATACATTCACCCGTTCGCTCCCCATACTGTCTGCATCCATCCCCCACTCACCATACTGTGTCTGCACCCACCCCCCATACTGTTTCCTCATACATGCCCTCATACATACTCTTCAGTGTACTCAAATCCCCCCACATTAAATGCCCCATCCCCACTCCAAATCCCCCCACACACATGAAATGCCCCCATCCCCACTCCAAATCCCCCACACACATTAAATGCCCCATCCCCACTCCAAATCCTCCAACACACATTAAATCCCCCATCCCCACTCCAAATCCCCCATACACATTAAATCCCCCCATCCCCACTCCAAATCCCCCCACACACATTAAATCCCCCATCACCACGCCGAATCCCCCACACACATTAAATACCCCATCCCCATGCTAAATCCCCCACACACATTAAATCCCCCATCCCCACGCCAATTCCCCCACACACATTAAGTACTCCCCATCCCCACGCCAAATCCCCCCACACAAAGTACCCCCATCCCCATTCCAAATCCCCCCACACAAAGTACTCCCCTATCCCCACTCCAAATCCCCCCACACAAAGTACTCCCCCATCCCCACTCCAAATCCCCCCATTAAAAGTAGCCCCCCATCCCCACTCCAAATCCCCCCACACAAAGTACTCTCCCATCCCCACTCCAAATTCCCTCACACAAAGTACTCCCCCATCCCCACTCTAAATCCCCCCACACAAAATACTCCCCCATCCCCACTCCAAATCCCCCCACACAAAGTACTCCCCCATCCCCACTCCAAATCCCCCTACACAAAGTAGCCCCCCATCCCCACTCCAAATCCCCCCCACAAAGTAGCCCCCCATCCCCACTCCAAATCCCCCACAAAAAAAGTATCCACCATCCCCACTCCAAATCCTCCCACATAAAGTATCCCCCATACCCACTCTATATCCCCCCCATACATTATGTCACCCCGTTAATCTTTGGTGGTTTCTTCAGCTCCACAGTGAAGCACACTTACCACCATGGTTTGCTCTGGGCGCCGCCGGCGAGTGACGTCCACTTGGTCCGTGGTGTGTGGCTGTTATATTGATTGTGCTGGGGGTAAGGATCTCTCTGGGGAGATTAGCACAGTGCATTTAGCACAGCATGTTATCTTGATTCCTTTTGCTCTGGCATGTAGGATCCCTGAATGTTAAGATGTTATAAATTAGGGTGGTGGATATTTGTTTTTCAATAAGCATGCATATTGTGTAATATTTTGTTTATATTTATAATTAGCATACATACATTGTTTCACCCTGTCCTATGAGGCTGTGGTTCCACGGTCCGGAACCACAGCGCTTTGGACGGAGCGGAAATTCCGCACCGCCCAAAGCCCCGCCCCCATTTGTACGCGCGCTCATTCCGGATGTGTTCAGGACACCTCCGGAACACATCTGGAATGATCGCAGCGCTACATAGCCCTGTGTTATTTCCCTTGCGGCGACGCAGCGTCGCCGCAACGGACTAGGACATGCTGCAGTCTGAAAAGACGCGCCACATGTCCGGAAACGCAGGTCTTCCGCCTGCGTGTTTGTAAGCATAGTGGAGACGGGATTTCTTGAAATCCCCTCCACTATGCTGTAACATCTGGACGCTGCGTGTTTGACGCTGCGCCAACGCACAGCGTCAAACACGCAGCTAATCCGGACTGTCTCCTGATAGTGGAAACATACCCTTAGGGTTATTTATTTATACCTGATAACGTGCACACCTTTTTGTACGGACACTTGGACTATTGCTAGTATTTCACTAACTATTGATGTAACCCAGTTTTTCTGTCTTTATGACTTTTTAATGTTTTTAATACAGTGTTTTGTCTAGTTCTTTGTCTTGTATAATAAAATTGATTTTGTATTTCAAAAGTATTATTGGTGATCCCAGCATATTATTGCATACACTTTTTTTCTTGGTGTGTTTTTGGATCACATGACCTGATCACACTGCTGACGTAGCTCTGACCCGGCAGTCAGAGCTTCAATTGTACTGGCGTCTGTATAGACGCCAGTACAATTGATCCCTAGGAGTCGGCACACACAGCTTCTCTGCGCCAGCTGTCAACTTGACAGCCGGCACAGGGAACCGCCAACTCCCAGGCCGGGGGTGGCAGAATGCAGCCGCGGGGGAGACACTGCAGACCGCCGCATTAGGCGGCCCGACTGTGCCCCCCTGTCAGCTGCGCCTGGGGCACATGCCCTGGCTGCCCCCCTAGATATGCCTCTGCCAGAGAAACTGACGTGTGAAATGGGCCTACGAGGGAAAAATAAAGATTAGAAAACTAAAATAATGTGGTTGCGTAATTGTGAACACCATGCTATAATTTGGGATGTGAGTGTGTTCAGAATTAGCCAATCATATTTAAACTCATGTCAAGGACAGGTGCAGACAAGGGTATTTTTGGTCCAAGCGCAAGCTGACAAAACATTAGATCACACTCGGACCAATGTTAGTCTATGGGGCCATGGACATGTCTGATATTTTCCTCAGAAAAAAATTGCTGCATCCCTTAGTTTGATCCCATATTCAGATCACAATCGGCTATGCAAGTCAATGAGTTTGTGGAAAACATCAGACTGCACTCGGATGTCATCTGAGTGTAGACCGCTTTCCGCACACTGACAGAATGGAGAAGATAGAGACATTTTTTTCTCCATTTTCTCCTCATCTGAGAGATTTGGATCACACTATGAGCAAACTCTGAGTTCAATCAGATAGTCATTTGTATAATCGTCCCGATTCCCTTGGATGAGAGAATCTAACAGCCGTCTGCCTCTGCCCTTAATAGTGGTCAGTACACAGCTGCCATCAAATCTGCTGATAATTCTTCTTTTTCGGCCGTGGTCAGACGTGAGAAACTCGCCCAAGTCTCGCATGTCAAGACCCGGCACTGCCGCCGACACTCGGGACCGGAGCGTGCGGCTGCATAGAAATACATGCAGCCACACGCTCCTATCCGAGTGCCGGCAGAAGTGTCGGGTCTTTACATGCGAGACTCGTGCGAGTTTCTCACATGTCTGACCCTGGTCTTCCTCTGGTGTCTGGGGAACTCTCTTCTTTATGTTTGTACAGTCCATGAGAGAGCAGCCCTGATCCACTATGCAGCAGGTGCAAACACCAGGAGTCCGACTTAGGGTGAGTTTCCACGGTCAGGAAACGCTGCGTGTTTGGCGCTGTGCGCTGGCGCAGCGCCAAACACGCAGCGTCCAGATGTTACAGCATAGTGGAGGGGATTTCAAGAAATCCCGTCTCCACTATGCGTAACAATACGCAGGCGGCAGACCTGCGTAAACGGACATGCGGCGCGTCTTTTTAGACCGCATGTCCTCGCGTATTGCGGCGACGGTGCGTCGCCGCAACAGAATTAACACAGGGCTATGTAGCCCTGCGCTCTTTCCGGAGGTGTTCCGGAGGTGTCCTGAACACCTCCGGAAAGATCGCGCGTCATAAAGGGGGCAGGGCTTAGACAGAGCGGAATTTCCGCTCCGTCCAAAGCGCTGTGGTTCCGGACCGTGGAACCACAGCCTATAAAGAAAATAACCTGCAGCCCTCCAATCCAGGGTCAGCATGCAATGTTTTGGCCACGTTCACATGGTCAGTATTTGGTCAGTTTTTTTACCTAAGCCAAAGCCAGGAGTGGGTGATAAATGCAGAAGTGGTGACGTGCTTATATTATACTTTTCCTCTGATTGTTCCACTCCTGGTTTTGGATTATAAATACTGAGGTAAAACACTGACCAAATACTGAACATGTGAACGTGGCCTTCAGAGCATTATTCTATATTTTGCTCATAATGATAGCATACACCCTACCTGGCCTTACCCTATTGCTGCCTAGGAACCTTCTTTATGTTGCACCTGTTCCCTTTACAGGGAACCTGACAACTCTGACAACCACTCCATTCCAGACACAAAAGCATCTAACTGTGTCATCAATCTCTCAGATTACAAACCCAGCAAAGTGGAGCTTGCCGTGCTTTCTAGAGGACTCTCATTTTGTCCTACTAAGGCCCTGGATAAAACCGAACTCTGCAGTGATATGGAACATTTTTTCAGGAGACTGCGCCTGAGGGAATACTTCAATGATACAGAAGATTCAGATAACACTTGGACTGAAGGAAGAGGGATCCCAATAACCAAGAAGAGGTCAGACTGGACACCTCCACCTGGACGTAACCCTCATTTGGATAAATATATAGACTCATTCAGACATTTGATAAAATCCACCATCATAGCCACCAACAAGAGACAAGCCTCCAACATCAGTGCCCAGGAGAGAAAGGCCATACAGTCTCTGAAAACCAACAAAGAAATCATCATTAAACCTGCTGACAAGGGAGGTGCAATAGTCATGATGAACACATCAGACTATATGAAGGAAGCAAACAGACAACTTACGACACACGCTACTACAGAAAACTGGAGTCGGACCCTACACAGGACTATTACAAGGAACTAAGCAAGTTGGTATCTTGTCTGTCTGACAAATCCATAAGAGCTGATGACCTGATACCAGAAAGTCCAAGAACAGGGACATTCTACATGCTTCCCAAAATCCACAAAGCCGGAAATCCAGGAGGCCGATTATTTCATGTGTGGACACCCTTACTGAGCAAGTATCTGGATGGGTAGAGGGTGTTCTTAAACCCCTGGTAAAGGATACACCCAGCTACATTCAGGACACAACTGACCTACTGAATAAACTAGCAGCAATAGGTTCTCTACCAGAAGGAACCATCCTGGCCACCATGGATGTGGAATCTTTGTACTCTAATATCCCACACCAGGATGGATTAAATGCCTGCAAAGTCTTCATGGGAAACACCGGGAATGATGCTGATTCTGTGGTGAAACTCACAAAATTCATCCTCACCCACAATTACTTCGAATTTGACAACAAGATCTATCTTCAGGAGACTGGCACAGCTATGGGAAGTAAAATGGCTCCACAGTATGCAAATCTTTTCATGGCCAAGCTTGAAAGCGAATTTTTGTCCTCCTGCCCCATCAGGCCTCGGGCCTACTACCGCTACATTGATGACATTTTAATCATCTGGACGGAGTCTGAACAACAGCTAAAGACGTTCCATGAACAGTTCAATCAATTTCATCCCACCATCAACTTAACACTTAACTACTCCAGCATTGAAATTAACTTTTTAGACACCACCATTAAGCTAAAGAACAATGAAATAGAGACATCCCTATATCAGAAGCCAATCGACCGTCCAACATACCTTAAATGGGACAGTTTCCATCCTAAACACATAAAAAACTCTATTGTCTACAGCCAAGCCATCAGATACAACCGTATATGTTCCAACCCCATGGATAGAGATGAACACCTTGGTCGCCTCAGAAAGACTTTTTTGAACCAGGGCTACCATCCAAGAACAATTGAAAACCAAATTACAAGAGCCACCAGAATATCAAGGAATCACCTGCTACATTACAAAGCTAAAGAAGAAAATAACCGGGTGCCTCTAGTGGTCACCTACAATCCAAGTCTGGAGATGCTAAGGGGAGCTGCACGGAAACTACAACCTTTACTACAAAAAGATGCCCGATTACAATCCATATTTCCAGACCCCCCACTACTATGTTTTAGCAGCCCCCAAATAAGAAGCATCATTGTCAGAAGTCCCTGTCCTCCCAACAGCTGCAGGAACCTTTCCTTGCAGACAAAAGAAATGCAAGACGTGTACATCTATAATGACTACGACAGATAAAGATCCCCAACTCCATCAGGACTACAAGATACCAGGTACTTTCAGCTGCATTCACTTAATGTGTGTACCTAATATAGTACTAAATGTCCAACTGGGGGTCTGTATGTGGGGGAGACCGGGCAAAAAGCTGAGAACAAGTGAAATCTTCATCCACACGATAAGATAAAAAAGAATGATTTACCTGTGGCCAAACACTTTTGTTGCCCGTCTAGCATGCAGATATGGAATTACGTATTAAAATCTAACTTCAAATCTGAGAAGGATAGAAAAGTCTGGGATATTAAACTTATGATGACCTTTGAACTCTTAGTTGCTGGGATGAATATATCCCTGAGTTTTATGTCGTTCTACAACAATTAAGGAACTGCTCCCTGACCTTTAGGGTCCATCACAACACAATACAGACTCCAATCAGAGGGTAATAAAACCTTCACTCCTTATCTATGAAACTGATCATATTTTATGTAATCCCTCTGCCATAATGACAGTTCTGCTTCACGCACTTGTCCTACCTATTGCATTTTTTCTGTGCTATTTTGTGTATAAATATGTGATTCTTCAGATGTTATTAGTCTATGCCTGATGATAGAGACCTGAGTAGTCCCGAAATCCTGCAATTTTACCATCTTTTCAGTTAGCCATTAAAAGGTATCAACCACTGAGGACTCTCAAGTCTATAAATTTTCCCTTTACAGTTAGTCATACATATCTTGCATTTATTCTCTTATTCATCCAGGAAGCAAGAAATTTCTCTACCTGGCGTTAAGTCCGCGCTCTGGTTGAGCTTTACACCTATGGATCTATAAGTTTGGATATTTTGTGTTTTAAAAGCTCATACAAAAGTATAAAAAATAACCGTGGCAGGTTCCGCTCTTCCAAAGTGGCGCCTAACTATTCTTACAACGTAGTGAGCATGCTTGGAGCAGCGCACTCTAGTGGCCATGAGTAACTTTGCAGACAAACACATTGGTCTTATCTGGGCATGCTCCGCAACAAGCAAACAGCCTCGAATGCTGCTGAAACGTGTGATAGTGCAGACGGGTCATGGTGAGCGGTTCTACTCGGACACTATTACTAGCTTGTGTGCAGGCTATTATAGGCTGCAGCTATTCTACGATTTGGGAGCTGTGTGTGTGACATAATGTTGTGTTTGGGGGGTGACATGGCTTCAGGAGTAATAGCAGCAGGCGCTGCTTTATGGGTCGCTACATTATATTGCTTCACAAAGACTCAGGAGCTGGAGGCTAGCACATTTAGGGTTAATAGAGTTTCACCTTTCTTTTTGAAATTGGACCTGGAGTGCTGCGGTATCTAATCTATGTATCCATCTACATACTGCAGTTGTGATCGGATGCAGTGACTGCAGTGCCAGTGGCCCCTCTCAGAAGGCTGGGCTATACACTGTGTATATATATATATATATATATATATATATATATATATATATATATATATATTTTACTGTCTGTCTCCCCAGGTACAGCCGGCCTGCCTCTCCCGGAGGAGGGGCACCTCCCTACCTAGGCACAGGGAGTGGTCTGCGTGCAGCTCACAAGCCGGAAGGACAATAAGTTCCAGTTGTCACCGACATTTGAATAGTTGGACACTTCCATCCCGCACGTCCCGTACCACCGGCTGTAGGAGACATGGAGAAGCGGGCGATGCCCTGAGTGCCCCCTGCTGTCCTGCCATTGACTGGAGAAGAGAAGGACTGGTCCCTGGAGATGGGGCCCCTGGAGGAGCTGCTCCTGGTCCTCTGTGTACTGTACAGAGGAACCTGTGGAGGTAGGAGACATCATCTCACTGCACCTGCTACCATTGCTGGAAGCAGAATCCTAGAGATCACCGTGCGACGCACGCGCCGTGCCCCAGGACATTGGTCTGCAGCTTGTGCTTGCCTTCAGTCCTGGAACTATGTCTCCTGGCGTGCTTTCACAAGCTGGTGCCAGAAATTGTAGCTCAGCAGGTTCTGGAGATCCACATGTTGCAGACCCCGGCTCTAGTAGTATAGGAGCAGACATTGCTGGAAGTCTGGGCACCGATAACATCAGGCTCTTATTTCCACAGACCTGTCAGACCTGTCCTGGTCGTGTTCTTCTCACTTGCAGTGTGATGAAGTATAAGGCTCCGTGCTCACGATCAGGAATAGCAGCGTTTTGGATGCAGTTCACCTGCGGTGCGTCCTGAGCGCCACGTTCTACATTGGAAGCACAGTGGATGAGATTTATAGAAATCCCGTGCCTAATGTGCTTCTATGTGGCGCTGCGTAAACTCGCCCACAGTGCGGGCTCACGAGCAGCAGCGTGTCATTTATCTGAGTCGCTAGTCTATTCTGCGTAGTTTCACCCTTTAGCCATTCATTACATGAGAGGAATCCACACAGTTCAGTGAACACATGCGGATTTTCCTGTGTGATTAGAACGCAGCGTTTTGGATACAGCGAAATTCACTGCGTCCAAAACACTGCTGTTTCCTGATCGTGGGCACATAGCCTAAGGCTATGTTCACACATTGCGTTTTTGCAGTGTTTTTTTCTGCAGGCCAAACCTGCTGTCTTGGCAGCAAAGAAGCTCCTTTAAAAAAGCCAGTTCTGCTGTGTTTTTTTTTTTTTTTTTGCTGCTTTTTTTCCTGTGTTTTTCACTGTGCATGGAGATAAAGTTTAGTGCCTAAATTTTCTGCACCAAAAGCACAGCAAAACCTGATACCTGCGTTTTTGCTGTGTTTTGCATCTATTCATTGCTATGAGTGAAAAAATGCTGAAAGAATTAAAGAAGTGACATGTAGCACATTTCCAATTCGCTCATGAAAAAAAAATGTGTGTGTGCGTGAGATTTCTGAAATCTCCTAGCTGCTGCTGTAAAACGTAGCTTTTAATTTGCATGAAAAAAAAAACAGCACAAATGCAACTTGTGAACATAGCCTAAACTACGTTCATGCAGTTTTTTTGAGGCGTTTGGAAACCACATCTTTCAGGCAGAAATTTCTTCAAGAAACACTCTTTTTTTCGAGAGTACCTGGCAGAGATTTTCATTTCCTGAAGTGTTCCTTGCAGTCTCTTTGAATAGTGCCTAGTTTGGAGACGTTTTCTTCAGGATAATTCTTCTAAGACACATGACATGCGTTTTTTCTTTTCACCAGCTGTTTTTTAAAACGTCTTCAGAAAATAAAAAAAAAATATGAACAGCAAAGTGAATTTCCCATATACTTGTAATACCATTCCTATCAATTTGTATTTGATGAGGATTTTGAAGCAGATCTGCCCCAAAAAGCTAAAAAAAAAAAACACTGTGCAAACATAGACTAAATCTTCATTTAACCTCAATTTTATGTATCTGTAGAAAATTCTTATATGAAGCTGTAAGGCTGTGGTTCCACGGTCCGGAACCACAGCGCTTTGGACGGAGCGGAAATTCCGCTCCGTCTAAGCCCCGCCCCCTTTCTGACGCGCGCTCTTTCCGGGGGTGTTCAGGACACCTCCGGAAAGAACGCAGGGCTACATAGCCCTGTGTGAAATTCTGTTGCGGCGATGCACCGTCGCCGCAACACGCTAGGACATGCTGCGGTCTGAAAAGACGCGCCGCATGTCCGTTTACGCAGGTCTCCCGCCTGCGTGTTGTTACGCATAGTGGAGACGGGATTTCTTGAAATCCCCTCCACTATGCTGTAACATCTGGACGCTGCGTGTTTGACGCTGCGCCAACGCACAGCGCCAAACACGCAGCGTTTCCTGACCGTGGAAACTCACCCTTACAATTATAATACAGAACCATCACTCCATGAACTTTTACCTCTGCCATTCCCAAAACCAATGCCCCACCTTTAGGCCAGAGCCACACAGCGTATAAATCGGACGAGTGCTATCCATTTTTTTTTTTTTGTCAAGTAGCACTTGGACCAATGCTATTCAGTGGGGCAGTCCTGATGACCATTTTTTTTTATTTATTTTTTTTATTGGCAGAATCTGTAAAAAAAAAAAAAAAAAAGCAGAATGCTGCGATTTCACTCTGAAATCAGATGCCACTCGCCTTACAGTCAAGTCTATGGCTTCACAGAAACCATCGAACTGACTGCACTCGGATGACATAATCACTCAGATGAGAGAATCGACGGTCGTGTAACCCTGGCCTCAGGCTGTGTTCACATCTAGTACTTTTATCCATGTGGGACAGCACATGGACCCGGAGAGTTTCATTCTCCAATCATACATCCATGAAAAAAATGGAGCGTGTCACAATCAGAATCGGCCATTAAATTCTGTAATTATCTGTCAAAAAACGGAAACAAAAAAAATCAGTTTTGCATCAGTTTTTCTTTAATCACTAACTAATCCATTGCGAAGTGTCAATGCAAGAAAAAGTTCAGACCGTTTACCTCGTTAAGTTTTTAAAAATGGATGAGCAAAAAAACGACTGCAGGTTTGACGCAGCATCCAGCCTGCAGCGTTTGCTAACCGTGAGAACATACCCTTAGAAATAAATAATTTTAAAGAAGTAGCTTGGGGTCCCCCTATGTATGTTAACCAGCCAGAGTAAAGCAAACTACTGGGACTGGTATTTCAGGATGTTGAGGATCCAATATCCATGAACCTTACCGACCTGATAATACCTGGCCGCAGCAGTCGGCTTACCTTGGATGGCTAGCAAAAATAGTGGGATCCCCTCAAAAAAAAATAGCGTCGAGTCCCCCTATTTTTGTTAACCAGTCATGGAAAAAGCAGACAGCTGCGGCCTGGTATTCTCAGGCTGGCGAGGCCCATGGATTGTAGCCCTCACCAGCCTAAAAATAGCAGCCCGCAGCCACCCCACAATTGGCACATCCAAAGATGTGCCAGTTGTGGTACTTTACCCGGCTCTTCCTGTAGCGGTGGCAAGTGGGAAAATATTTGTGGGGTTGATGTCACCTGACAATACAAAGGTGATATCAAGCCCACAGCTTAGTAATGGAGAAGCTTCTATAAGACACCTATACATTACTAATCCTATATATATGGTAAATAAAGACACAGCCAGAATACAGTCCTTTAATTGAAATAATGACACACTCCTTTAATAGATCTTAATTAAACCATACTTACTGCATCGCCTATTCCACCGAAGCCCTCGTTCTCCTGTAAGAGAATTAAAATAAAAAAGCAACAATATCCTTACCTGTCCGCCGAGAAGATATGCATACTGTCCCACGAGTCCAGCTCTGCTACATCTGGATGCCTTTGGCTGAACGGTGGCATTATGCCACCACTCAGCCTGACATCCAGACACAGGGGAGCTTGAAGCTGATGACTGGAGATAACCCCATCCCCGGTGGTCACGTGCACTGAAGTTCTCGCGATCATGATCGATCGCGAGAACTGCAGTGTAGGTGAACTTCTGGCTGAAACCAGGTACGCTATTATGTAAATTAGTACACATGCGTAGTAAGCTGCGTTCCTGCACTTAATAAGCATGCGACTAAGAAGATAATGCAGTTTTACCGCATTTAATGATAGTGTATGGGTAATTTATGCAGCAGACACAGAGTGTCTCCGCTACATAAATTGACATGTTGCATTCTAGAAAGATGTGTGGCATGTCCGTCTCCGCAGGGAAAGTGGAGGCGTCCGTGCACGCATAGTGGAGATGGGATTTCTTGAAATCGCATCCACTATGCAGTAACATCTGGCCACTGTGAGTTTGACGGAGCATCCAGCCCGCAGCGTTTACTGACCGTGAGAACATACCCTTAGAAATTCTTGTTTCTCAATAATCTTGCAGTCTAAACAGGCTGAAGGAAAAATTTGAAGGATAGTGGGGTATAGTCAATCAAATGGTCTGACATAAATGCTATAACCTAAAAACACAACTTTATTGATTCTTTTAAAATTAGACCACAGACAATTTTAACAAAGGCTGCAACCAGCCAGTCCAATAGCAAGTAGATTGGTGGACATTAACAATGAGCCCTATTACACCCTAGTGCACCCTTCCTGGCAGCGGAGGTTGGCACCCTCTTGAGCGCAAAGTGGCGCCCCCGCTCAATGTCGGCTGTCCCTGGATGGAGCCTGTATTACCCTTCTGAATAAATAAATAAAAGAAAAACCCGAGTTCAAGTCTGCGTGACTTCTGAGGGTCTACACAAAGCTCTATAGCACTTTATCTGCCATCATAATGCACCAGTGAAACAAACTCTTGAACTCGGGTTTTTCTTGTTAAGTGCACAATTATCCCCTCCCCTTTAACTTTATTCACCTTCACCTTACTTCTAGAGAATTAGTAGGGTGATGACTGAGGGCAAGTAAGGGAGAGCTGACAGTGAGCGGAGGCGCCATTTGCTTATGTTTCTAGGGTGCCAACCTCCGCGGCAAGGCAGGGACATGCAAAGAGGGCAAGAGGAGGGTGATTTAGCTTAGGCTGTCTTCCCCCCCCCCTTTTCATGCCTGAATTATACTCATTATATGTGTGCTTTCGATCTGTTCTTTGAGCATATTCGTTGCTTTAATTGAGTGGCTAATTTAGACTCCCAAGGGGGCAATTTCTGTTGTCTGGTTGGTTCTAATCACCATTATAAGGATATACCTCCTTTGGTTCACCATATATAATATACCCTGTGCACCACACTTTCTTTTCCAATCACCACAATATATTGACTGGCTGTTGGTTGTTTGGTTATTGGTCATTTGTTTTTTGTCCTGTCAGTAGGGTAATACAGGCTGCATCCAGGGACTGCCGACGTTGAGTGGGGGCGCCAATTTGCGCTCAAGAGCGTGCCAACCTCCGCTGCCAGGAAGGGTGCACTAGGGTAATATAGGGCTTATTGTTAATGTCCACCAATCTACTTGCTATTGGACTGGCTGGTTGCAGCCTTTGTTAAAATTGTCTGTGGTCTAATTTTAAAAGAATCAATAAAGTTGTGTTTTTAGGTTGCAGTCTAAACAGGCTGCCAGTCATCTGACGAACCAGCAAAACACTCGACCGTACAGTGAATTGATCTTTTGTGCTGCAAAAAAGATGATCTGTCTTGGCAGCACATTGTTCTGTAAACAGGACTCGCACTGCTGAGACCAATGGCAGCCTAAGCTCACTGAGTGATCTGTTACAGTTTATGTGCACATCGTTACGAGAAGTTTCCTATGTAAACAGCCTGTTAATCGACTGCCGATCAGCAAAAAAAATTGTTGATCAGCGGTTGCTTAATGCTGCCAGTCGGTTCTTGTAAAGAAATTTTAAAAGTGTGCAGCATTAACTGCTGTGATCTGTTTTTCGTGTTAAAAAAACAAAAAATACAGATGCCATACTTAAGGACAGCCAATACATTTTTTTTTTACTGACCTAGCATCTCACGAATTGTAAAAGTGCAGCAGGTATAAACTGTATACTATAGGTGACATCCTGCTGCAACAGCCACAATTGGTGTTATCACTGATCATGGCTGTTTACCCGTAAGCATCTAGATGGTTAACAAATTGAGGGGGCTCCCTCTTTCAATGGGTATTCCCATCTTCAAGATCCTATCCCAACATGTAGGTGTAGTAATAATATTAGCAAATACCTTCAATTAGAAATGTAGTATAGTTTTTCTGATTCACTATGTCACTTACCTTATGTGCAGGGCATTGCAGTAGCTAAGGTAATTAGTTAGCTGATAGTGGTCATAATCATGGATACCTAAGCTACTGCAATGCCCTTACACATGGGGTAAGCGACATAGCGAATCAGAAGAACTATACTACTTTTCTCATTTAAGGTATTTGCTAATATTATTATTATTACACCTACTACATGTTGGGATAGGATCTTGGAGATGAGAATACCCCTTTAAGTCAATCAACATTCCGCAAACATGAATGTGGTCCTGATGGTTGCCATGGCAATCTAAGGCCAAGTAACTGGCTTGGAGTCTGCCAGCTATGGCGGTGTCAAAGTAAAGTAGACATCCTGGAAATGTTGTTTATTCCATTTTTGTGTAGTATTACTATCTATTTTAAGGGTATAAAATTCAACATATGAAAATTGTAACATTTTCTAAATTTTCGTCAAAATTACGATATGTCATAAATAATCGCAAAACTTATCAACCCAAATTTACAAGTCATAAAGTACAACATGTTTTTTGGGAGATGTTGAAACCTTCCAGAGTTGTGTCCACATAAGGCGACGTTCCCACGATGAGCTTTTGATGAGGTTTTTATGTTGCAGATTTTCTTCTCCTATTATGTAAATTGGTTACTTACATTTTTTTTTCATTGCGTTTTTAGTGCTTTTTTTACGTGTTATCGCATTTTCGATGCTGTGTGTTTTTGTTTGTTTGAGGGTTGTTTTGCATGTCATGTTTTAAACAATGTTGCTTTGGTTTTGATACTTCCTGGTATTTGGTGTTAACAAAATACGTTAACAAAGTTTAACAAAACTTTGATATTATAAGGTGCGGAGTATATGCATTTTTGCATCCTTTGTGGAAATGCAGTGAAAATGCATGTACGTTTTTTACTTCTGGGTTTTCAGCATCTAATGCAAATTTATGGGAAAAATTTGCAAAACTTGCCGGTAAGCCAAACCTCCGACTCCTCAATTTCCCTGACTACCGACTCCACAGCATGGCCTCACTACTAAGCACGTACATAAAGTGCAGCACAGATTCATCTCAACTAAAAGCCGAGGTCCTTAGATCAGGAACAGAGCAGACATTTATAGTACATTTCATAACTTTCCCAAATTCTTATGAAAAACTATCCAGCACTGAACCCAACTTATTATATATTTTAGGAACCGGTCCATTTTATACCGACTCCACCAAAATGGACTCCGACTCCACATCCCTGGTACTCGCAACAGAAATTAACATGTTGCGGATTTGAAATGCGCACCGCAGATCTGTCGGTGGCATGAGATTTATATAAATCCCAAACATTTTGCTGGAACTTTAAGACTCTGCATTTTTGATGCAGCAGAATACACTGTTAGGCTGGGGTCACACACACCGTCAAATAAATCTGACCGTTTTAGTGGGACGATTCTCGCAGAAAAGTTTCATGAACATTGATGCGTCTAGCATCCGACTTTCCCTACCCATAGACTTGCATTGGCGATTGTCGACCCACAATCGGTGACAATCGCAACATGCTGCGATTGCATTCGCACGTTTAAAACGGAACATAAAAAATCTGATACTGGGAGCTGCTCCATAGATTACCATTGGTCCGACTGCAATGCGATATTTCATCGCTTTGCAGTGGTACGATTTTGTTGCCAGTGTGACCCCAGCCTTAAACTTATTGTGGGAACACTAGAAGGTTAATTTTGATTCCTAAAACTGGATTCCAAGCAGATTTTAAAAAATGGACTTGCGGATGGCATATAGATGACAATAAAAATCAGCCATATCCTCCTTCTTCTCTCACTTCATCAAACTCAATGTTGACAAATCCGAACTCCTCATCTTTCCTCCATCTCACAGATCTTCCTTACCTGATCTATCTATCACAATTAATGACATCACGCTTTCCCCCCGTACCGGAAGTCCGCTGCCTCGGAGTAACCCTTGACTCTGCCCTGTCCTTCAAACCGCATATCCAAGCTCTTTCTACCTCCTGTCGCCTCCAGCTCAAAAATATCTCGAGAATCCGTCCTTTCCTCAACCCTCAATCTACTAAAATGCTTATACACGCCCTCATCATCTCCCACCTCGACTACTGCAACATACTTTTCTGTGGCCTCCCTGTTAACACCCTCGCACCTCTCCAGTCCATCCTTAACTCTGCTGCCTGACTAATTAATCTCTCTCCTCGCTACTCCTCCGCTTTTCTCCTCTGCAAACCTCTTCACTGGCTCCCATTCCCTCAGCCTATCCAGTTCAAATTACTAATACTGACATATGCAAATTGTCTCTTCAGAGAGGAAGAGGACTAAAACTCTAGTGCCACCTATTGGAAGTAGCAATCCTAAAAGTCAATGTCGACCCTTTAACGAGCCTTGTTACATGACTTAGGATAAAATCCAAACCAGAGTCTCAATTTGCAAACATGTAGTCATGTAACAAGGCTCTTTAAAGGGTCGACATTGACTTTTAGGATTGCTACTTCCAATAGGTGGCACTAGAGTTTTAGTCCTCTTCCTCTCTGAGAGACAATTTGCATATTTCCCCTGGAAAATATGAAAATCCATGACCTGTCTCCTCCATATATCTCTGAACGAATCTCACGATGCCTTCCCTCACGTAATCTCCCGATGCCTTCCCTCACGTAATCTCCGATCCTCCCAAGACCTCCTTCTCTCCTCCACACTTATTCGCTCCTCACCCAACCGCCTCCAAGACTTCTCCCGAATATCCTCCATCCTCTGGAATTCTGTACCCCCAAAGCGTCCGACTGTCAACCACATTCGGATCCTTCAGATGGAACCCGAAAACCCACCTCTTCAGGAAAGCTTACAGCCTGCAATGACCCCTCTTCCTCCTCACCACTACCGGAGATATCGCCTGCTGCAACCCCCCAACCTACTGTCTCCTTCCCCACCATCCTGCAGAATGTAAGCCTGAAAGGGCAGGGTCCTCTCCCATCTGTATCAGTCTGTCATTGTTAGTTTGTTTACTGTAAGGCCTCTTTCACACTTAAGTCGATCGACGTCAGTCAAAATCCGTCAAAATGTGAAAAAAACGGATCCGCCATTTTTTTGGGCGGATCTGCTTTTTTCCCATTGACTTGCATTAGTGGCGGATTTTGACGGATGGTCGTCTGCTAGGTCCGTTTTTTGATGGATCCGCCAAAAATTTGGCGTCCGTCGTTTCAGAAAAACGTCCAATGCAACGTTTTTTCGGTCCGCCAAAATGGCGGACTATGACGGATACGCCGCATCCGCCATTTGTATAATGGCCGCCTATGGGCGGCGGATCCGCTGGCATCCGTCTTTGACGGAATCCGCCAGCGGATCTGTCGCTTCCATAGAAAACCATTGAAAATGCTAACAGCATTGTCCGGGGTGTCTCTCTCTCTCTCCTCGGTCTGGACATCCGTACCTGTATTTTCCAGATGGAAAATTTCTTTTTCCGGGTTGAAAAGTTAATGGCGGATCCGTCAGAAAAGTGATCCGCTTGCATCTGTTTTTCCACTTTCCTGGCGGACTCGCCATTTTCACTCTTTGGCGGACGTCGCACGACTGAAGTGTGAAAGAGGCCTTAGTGATATCTGTATTTGTATGTAACCACTTCCCATGTACAGCACCATGGAATCAATGGTGCTATAGAAATAAATAATAATAAAAAAATGGATGATTTATTAATACGGCTATCTGAACTTTGCCCTTAATATTGTTGTGAATACTTTTCCGTCCAATTATGACGAGTATTCTTAGTGATACCTTTATTGGCTAACCAGAAAATTATATGTTTACAAGCTTTCAGAGGGCAGAGGCTCCTTCTTCAGGCAAGATTACAAATAGATTAATAAAGAAAAAAGCACATTTAAGAGATACTACAGTAGGACATCTGTTCATTAGGTGGGAGGTGTGATGCCTCATAAAGATAAGCCAAGCATCACTCAAGAATACTCTTGTCATAATTGGACGGAAAAGTATTCACATCGATTTCTCTGGCTAACACGGTACCACAATATAATTTATTATTGTCCACCTTTAATATTGTGAAAAGTTTCCAGCTCACCAGCAAAGTTCATAAAGTTCATAGAGCTCTTATCATTCTGACCCCACACTTGGTAAATAGACTTCTTCTGATCTTCATTACTACCTCAAGGGCAACCTGAAGCCTTCTTCACACAGCATTGATAGATGTGTGTTGTAAGCCATGGGAACCTATAGGCACATATTGTATTTTGAGTAGGTTCCTATTACGAAGAGATTCCCACTACAATGCTGTAATGAGAAAGACCTACCACAACACATGGTGTGTCACAGCGCTGTAATGTTATGTTTACACGTTGCATTTTTGCTGCAGATTTTTTAATGCAAAATTAAAAGCTGCTTTTTACAGTACAAGCAAAAGCTATGAGATTTCAGAAATCTCATAACACACACAGTTTCTTTTTCCTGACTGAATTGGAAAACTGCTGTGTTTTTGAAAACTGCAGCATGTCACTTTTTCAGCGTTTTTGCAGTGTTTTTTCACACATAGAAAACAATGAGTATGTGCAAAAACAGAGGTATGAGATTTTGCTGCATTTTTAATGAAAAAAGCAGGTACCGTCTGCAGTATGTGAAAACCATTTATTTTTGTGATTTTTTTTTTTTTTTTTTTCCCAAGTTTAATCCATAATGTCTTGGTCTCCCCACCTGAGAATGGCATTTAGGGTTAGTTCAGTTTAATTAAATTAGTGATCTGTGTTACAGTAAACATTGGCTGACCAAGGTTTGAAAGTAAACAGTGCCCGACCTACAGAATGCACTGCTATTGTCCTGACTGAATCAACTTGCCCCTCTTACATTTATAATTACGTATTTTTTCATGAACTCATCTGAACTTTTTTGTTCAGAATAGTCTATTTTCTCAGATATAAAAATCTTTTTCCACTAAAGGTACGTTCCCACGGTCAGGAATTGCTGCGGGTTTGATGCTGCGTTTTTATGCAGTGGCCAGACATTACCGCATAGGGGATGGGATTTCTAGAGATCCCATGCGTGCAGAGTCGCTTGCAGATCACTCGCAGTTGGTGACATGCACGCATCTTTCAAGACCGCAGCGTGTCAATTTTTCTTGTGGGGACTAGCTCTCCGCAACAGAAATTTAATCAATACAATGTATTGGACTCTGTGAATCTGCACGGTTCAGTGAATACATGCGGATTCCCCTGTGTTCAATAAAAGACAGCGCTTGGGACGCAGTGGATATGTGCTGTGTCCAAAGCGCTGCTGGTTCCTGATCATGGGAACACAACCTAAATAATTTGAGCAAATTGCCCTTTTTTCCAAACATTCTTTTATGGTTTCACATATGTTTTGCTCTGGTAACCTAACACCTTGCATTGTTCATGTTTCGGTGGTGGAACTTTGGGATCCTAAAAAAAGCAGCAAAACCTGCTTTTTGTAATCCGCTTCTTTACTGCCCAGAGAGCAGGTTTTGCCTGCATAAAAAAAACACAGCAAAACGCAACATGTGAACCTATCCTAAGGGTGCTTTCACATTGCATTTTGCTCCCTGCAAAAAGATTCAGACGTATGCACCGATGGAGCCAAAGACTATAATGGTGCTGACAGAGGGAACGTGCGGTGTATCATTTTCTGGCGTGTCCTTGTCCAGCAGGCGTATACACCAGAGAATGCTGTACGGCACAGCGCATATTCACTCGGTCAGCATCATTATAGTCTATGGCCCCATCAGTTCATACTCTGTAATTGCTTACTATGGATGAAAAAAAAGGGATTTCTGAAATCTCATAGCTTTTGCTGGTACTGTAAAATGCAGCTTCTTACTTGCATAAAAATCATTTAAAAAATGCTGAGTGTGAACATATAATTTCGTACTTGTTTTTCTCCATTAAATTCTTTTAGACTGCTGTAAAAAAAAAAAGTGGTAATTTTTCTTGTAGTTTTTATAGATTGCAAAAATGTACATTGTGATAATTGATTATTATTTTTACTCCCCTTACATTAAAAATTAAAGTCTGTAGCATGACCTAATGCAAAACACAATGCTGTGGTTTCATCTCTGCAGCCTTCCTTCTCATTTATTGTATCTGTCATCCTATTGGCTTTGGAAAATCTAAACGCAGATAGGAAAGTGTTATAACGAGTGTTGATGGCTGCACTTTTAGATAATGTGTAGAAAAATTACATTTAATCATTAAGGTCTTGTTGGGATATCCATTGCTGAATTGTCTTTTGGTGACAAAAGACGGAGGAAAACTGAGGCATGGAAAGGTTGGCCGAACACCGTACAATTAAACCACAATATATAACCTATATTCACTTTTTTTTAATTTGTTGACCATTTTTACTTTTGAAGATATATAAATATAACTTGGAATCTACAGCAGTATATACGGTAATTTTTCCTTTCTTTTTCCTTTCCTGCTCCAGCGGTGTGGCTCTCTTTCCCCGCATGTATATCTAGTCGTTGTAGCCAAATGAGCTATATATATATATATATATATATATATATGTGAATTACAAATTATGTTTCTCATTCATTTATAAAATGACCTAAAGTGTGTTTCCCATTTATGTCATTGATGGTAGATTGCAAGGATATGCCATCACTGTTTGGTCACTGTGACGGCTACCAGTTGCTACATGTCGCAGGCACGCCAATGTTGACCATGCAGCTTTTGAAAAAATCTGACCAGAGCCAAACAGGCACCATGGATTCCCAGCAGTGCTACCTCTGTGTTAGAGATATTATTGCAGTTTACCCCACTTTGGGTGTCCTGGATATAAACCCTCTTTAGGGACTGCGTTCTCATTTGGCTGAAGGTTAATCTCTATTTTTTTTTCCCCATGTCTTTCACATATTGTAGCTTCAGTATTAATCATCTCTGGAGAAGAGGGTGGACAAGCAACTTTACCATGTGGTACCGTAGCGGAGAATGCGAAACCTGTCATCTGGTTTATGGAGGACCCGAAACAAGAAGTGCTGAACTGCAGCAATGAAACCAGTTCTAATCCAAAATACTCAAGACTGAACGGGAGTTCTCTTGTGATTAAAGATTTGCTCATGGATGACGAAGGACTGTACGGCTGCAAAGACTGTTCAGAAATGGAAGACCCTCCAGCTCAAATACAGCTGAAAATAACAAGTAAGCACTGTCTCAAATCCATTTGACAGCAAATTGTAAAATATTTTTGTTACCAAAATTGAGATCTTGCAATTTGTATATCCCCTTGTAGAAAGAAATATTCTGAGAGATTCTTGCGATCACTAAAGAGTTGGGCTAACATAAAGTGCTGTAGAAAACATGTTCATGCTGTTCCCACAAAAGCCATCTTCTTGGCTTCTGCCACTGTGCACGAAGTGGTGGTGGCACGTCCTAGCAAAAGCCACCAGCTCTTCTCCAGCATAATGAATGGTAATTTACATAGGATCATAGGTATAAATCCACTGTTATAAGTAACCTCAGTGGTTGAACATAAATCGGAACTTGATTGGCAGCGGAAAGGTGACCATACATATTAGGATAAAACTACCAATTTTTATAGAACGGACCACCTAACGTGTGTTAGATGTTTGGTTGACAGATGTCTGTGCCTGTTGCCTGGGTGTTACCATTCCCCTTGACTGACTGACTGGTAAAACGCTCCTCTGCTCCTTCTACTGTGGCTCAGTGGTTAGCACTGCAGCCTTGCAGCACTGGGGTCCTGGGTTCAAATCCCACCAACCACAACATCTGCAAGGAGTTTCTATGTTCTCCCCTTGTTTGCGTGGGTTTCCTCCTGGTTCTCCAGTTTCCTTTCACACTCCAAACACATACTGATAGGGAATTTAGATTGTGAGCCCCATTGGGGACAGCGATGATAATGTCTGTAAAGTGCTGCAGAATAAGATAGTGGAATAAAAGCAAAGCATAATAAATAGTAATAACTCATACAGAGCTCTGCAGAGCCCGATTCCGATTGGTTACAGCCTTAATGATTGGTAAATTTCACCTGTCTTACGGATAGGGAATAACGTACTATTTTGAGAATAGCCCTTTAATACCTTTCTGACATCGGACATAATAGTACGCTGATGTCGGACTCCCCCTGTTTGGTGCGGGCTCTGGCGCTGAGCCTGCCACCTTTCTGGGCACGTCAGCTGATATATACGATCCACCCGCAGCTGTTAAGTAGTTAAATGCCGCTGTCAATTTCTGACAGCGGCATTTAACTCGCACTTAATGGAAGCGCGTTATAAATCCCGCCCATCGGTCACCCCGTCACATGATCGCGGGTCAGCATGACAACCAGAGGTCTGAAGCAGACCTCTATGGTTGTCATTGCTGGATTGCTATTAGCGCCGCTCGGTGGTCGGCGTTCATAGCAAGTGAGCATTTCTGCCACACACAGGCCTGTGTGTAGTAGAGCCGATCAAAGTGGTGCAGCTTCTAGTCTCCCATGGAGACTATTGAAGCATGCACTAAGTTAAAAAAAAAAAAGTTTTTAAAAATATTAAAAATATATAAATTTTCAGATCACCCCCCCTTTCACACCATTCAAAATAAAACAAAATATACATATATTTGGTATCGTCGCGTTCAGTATCGCTTGATCTATGAGTGTAAAAAATAGAACCCGATCGCTAAACGACGTAACGAGAAAAAAATGTAAAAAAATAAAATGCAATAATGGGTGATCAAAAGGTCGTATCTACACCAAAATAATATAAATATTAACGTCAGCTCAGCACACAAAAAATAAGCCCTCACCCAATCCCAGATCATGAAAAATGGAGATGCTACAGGTCTTGGAAAATGGCGCATTTTTTTTTACCAAACTTTTTTTCACCACTTAAATAAAAAAAGAACCTAGACATGTTTGGTGTCTATGAACTTGTAATGACTTGGAGAATCGTAATGACAGGTCAGTTTTAGAATTTAGTGGAAAAAAAATCCAAAAGCTGTAGAATTGCACGTTTTTTGCAATTTCACCGCACTTGGAATTTTTTTCCTGTTTTCCAGTACACGACATGTTAAAAACTAATTGGGTCTTTTAAAATTACAACTTGTCCCGCAAAACGCAAGCTTTCACGTGACAATATTGACCTAAAAATAAAAAAGTTATGGGTCTGGGAAGAAGGGGAGCAAAAAACGAAAACGCAAAAACTGAAACACCTGGTCGTGAAGGGGTTAAAGGAAACCTGGCAGCATGTATCCAGCACTGGCTGTATTATTTCAGCCAAGTATGTTTGACTCTGAAACGCTGCAGTGTTTCAGAAAAAAAAAACATAACGGTACTTTAAAAGTTGCACGGGATACTAGTTGGAAAGGCAGGCCCCCGTTGGATTCTTGGCATCCGCTTCCCGGGCGGCTTTTAACCCCTCTCTGCCATCCGACGTACTATCCCGTCCATGAAACCTGTGCCAATCTGCCCATGGACGGGATAGGAGCGGCCGGGTGTCAGCTGATTATCACAGCTGACACCCGGCACTGTGCCAGGAGCGGTCACGGACCGCTCCCGGCACATTAACCCCTGGCACACCGCGATCAGACATGATCGTGGTGTACCGGGGGCACAGGGGAGCATCGCGCAGGGAGGGGGCTCTTTGCGTGCTCCCCTGAGGCCCTCAGAACAGCGCGATGTGACCGCGCTGTTCTGAAGGCCTCTTCCCTGCAGGACCCCAGATCCAAGATGGCCGCCGGGTCCTGCAGGGAGGCGGCTTCCTCAGCGCCTGCTCTCAGGAAGCCTGCAGCACTGCCTGTGAGATCGCTGGTCTCACAGAGTGCTGTGCACACTGTGAGACCAGCGATCTGATAAAATACAGTGATGTCCCACCCTGGGACAAAGTAAAAAAATCAATATCACAAGTGTAGAAAAAAAATTCCAAAATAAAGGAAAAAAAAAATATTCCCCAATAAATTCATTTCTTCCTGTAAATAAAAAAAACAAAACAATAAAAGTACACATATTTGGTATCGCCGCGTCCGTAACAACCCCCCCTATAAAACTGTCCCACTAGTTAACCCCTTTAGTGAACCCCTTAAAAAAAAAAAACAAGCAAAAAATCAATGCTGTATCATCATACAGCCGAACAAAAAGTGGAATAACACGCAATCAAAAGACCGATATAACTAAACATGGTACCGCTGAAAACGTCATCTTGTCCTGCAAAAAACGAGCCGCCATACAGCATCATCAGCAAAAAAGTAAAAAAGTTATAGCTCGCAGAATAAAGCGATGCAAAAATAATTATTTTTTATATAAAATTGTTTTTATTGTATAAAAGCGCCAAAACATAAAAAAATGATATAAATGAGGTATCGCCGTAATCGTACTGACCCGAAGAATAAAACTGCTTTATCAATTTTACCACACGCCTAACGGTATAAACGCCCCCCCCCCCAAAAGAAATTCATGAATTGCTGATTTTTGTTCATTCTAACCTCCCAAAAATCGAAATAAAAAGCGATCAAAAAATGTCACATGCTCAAAAATGGTACAAATAAAAACGTCAACTCGTACCGCAAAAAATAAGACCTGACATGACTCTGTGGGCCAAAATCTGCAAAAATTATAGCTCTCAAAATGTGGTGATGCAAAAAACTATTTTTTGCAATAAAAAGCATCTTTTAGCGTGACAGCTGCCAATCATAAAAACCTGCTATAAATAGTAAATCAAATCCCCCTTTGTCACCCCCTTAGGCTACTTTCACACTTGCGTTTTTTTGCGCAGCGCATCGTGCGCTATCGGACGCATGCGCAATGTTCATTTTTTTTCCGCCCAACCGCTTTAAAAAAACGCATGTGCGCATGCTATGCGCAAAAAATAACATTGCAGTCTATGGGTGCGCTGGCGTGCACATGGCTTTGCGCTCGTCAGTGCTTTTGCGCGCACGCGATTTTTGAGTAAATAATGTCTAACTTGTTTAGACAACCCCTTACACAAGATACATTGTGAGGAGTGTAGATAAAAAGGTGATAGAGACAGAGATGATAGATGACAGAGATGATAGATGACAGAGATGATAGATGACAGAGATGATAGATGACAGAGATGATAGATGACAGATGAAGAGACAGAGATGACAGAGATGAGACAGATGATAGAGACAGAGTTGATAGAAATGTGACACGTAGACAACCCATGCGCCAAAAAAACGCAAACGCATGCAAAAACGCTTGAAATCGCATACAAACGCTGCGTTTTTTGGTCATAATGCGCACGCTGATGCGACTAAATATCGCAGTGTTTATAAGCGTTTGCATGCGTTTTTTTAATGCGTTTCATGTGCGCACGATGCGCTGCGCAAAAAAACGCAAGTGTGAAAGTAGCCTTAGTTAGGGAAAAATAATAAAATTAAAAAAATGTATTTATTTCCATTTTCCCATTAGGGTTAGGGTTGAGGCTAAGTTAGGATTAGGGTTAGGGGTGTGTTAGGGTTAGGTTTGTGGTTATGGTTAGGGTTGGGACTAGGGTTAGGGGTGTGTTGGGATTAAGGTTGGAGTTAGAATTGGGGGATTTCCACTGTTTAGGCACAACAGGGGCTTTCCAAATGTGACATGGCGTATGATGTAAATTCCAGCCAATTCTGCGTTGAAAAAGTCAAATGGTGCTCCTTCACTTCTGATCTCTGCCATGTGCCCAAACAGTAGTTTACCCCCACATATGGGGTATCAGCATACTCAGGACAAATTGCACAATAACTCTTGGGGTCCAATTTCTCCTGTTACCCTTGTGAAAATAAAATATTGGGGGCGAAAAAATCATTTTTGTAAAAAAAAAAAAAAAAATTATTTTTACGGCTGTACGTTATAAACTTCTGTGAAGCACTTCGGGGTTCAAAGTGCTCACCACACATCTAGATAAGTTCCTTGTGGGGTCTATTTTCAAAAATGGGGTCACTTGTGGGGGGTTTCCACTGTTTAGGCACATCAGAGGCTCTCCAAACGCGACATGGCGTCCAATCTCAATTCCAGCCAATTTTGGTTGGAAAAAGTCAAATGGTGCTCCTTCCATTTTGAGCTCTGCCGTGCGTCCAAACAGTGGTTCCCCCCCCACATATGGGGTATCAGCGTACTCAGGACAAATTGGACAACAACATTTGTGATCCAATTTCTCCTGTTACCCTTGGGAAAATAAAAAATTGGTGACTAATAGATAATTTTTGTGGGAAAAAAATAGGATTTTTTATTTTCATGCCCTGGCATTATAAACTTGTGTGAAGCACTTGGGGGTTCAAAGTGCTCAACACAGATCTAGACAAGTTCCTTAGGGGGTCTAGTTTCCAAAATGGGGTCAATTTGGGGGGTTTCCACTGTTTAGGCTCATCTGGGGCACTGCAAACGGAACATGACCCCCATCAACATCTGCATTCCAAAACGTTATTACTTCCTTTCCAAGCCCTGCCGTGCGCCTAAACAGTTTTCCCCCACATATGGGGTATCAGCATACTCAGGACAAATTGGACAACAACTTTTGGGGTCCAATTTCCTTGGGAAAAATCAAAAATTTGGGACTAAAAAATCATTTTTGTGGAAAATTGTTTTTTTTTTTTTTTTTTCACACCCAGGCATTATAAACTTTTGTGAAACACTTGAGGGTTCAAAGTGCTCACAACAGATCTAGCCAAGTTCCATAGGGGGTCTAGTTTCCAAAATGGTGTCACTTGTGGGGGGTTTCCACTGTTCAGGCGCATCAGAGGCTCTCCAAACGCGACATGGCGTCCAATCTCAATTCCAGACAATTTTGGTTTGAAAAAGTCAAACGGCGCTCCTTCCCTTACGAGCTCTGCCGTGTGCCCAAACAGTGGTTTTCCCCCACATATGGGGTATTGGCGTATTCAGGAGAAATTGTACAACAACTATATCTGTCCGTTTTCTCCTTTTACCCTTGTGAAAATAAAAAAAAGTTTGTAAAAGATCCTTTTTGTGACTAAAAAGTTAAATATTAATTTTTTCCTTCCACGTTGCTTCAGCTCCTGTGAAGCACCTGAAGGGTTAATAAACTTCTTGAATGTGGTTTTGAGTACCTTGAGGGTGCAGTTTTTAGAATGGTGTCACTTTTGGGTATTTTCTGCCATATAGACCCCTCAAAGTGTCTTCAAATGTGAGGTGGTCCCTAAAATAAATGGCTTTGTAAATTTTGTTGTAAAAATGAGAAATCGCTGGTCAACTTTTAACCCTTATAATTTGCTAACCAAAAAAAATTTTGGTTCCAAAATTGTGCTGATGTAAAGTAGACATGTGGGAAATGTTATTTCATAACTATTTTGTGACAAATTTCTCTGTTTTAAGATAATAAAAATTCAAAGTTTGAAAATTGCTAAATTTTCGCCATATTTGCGTTTTTTTAAAAAATAAACGCAAGTTATATCGAAGAAATTTTACCACTAACGTGAAGTACAATATGTCATGAGAAAACAGCCTCAGAATCGCGAAGATCCGTTGAAGCGTTCCAGAGTTATAACCTCATAAAGAGACAGTGGTCAGAATTGTAAAAATTGGCCCGGTCATTAACGTGCAAACCACCCTTGGGGGTGAAGGGGTTAAAGTCTGTTTTTTTTCTGAAACGCCGAAGTGATTCAGAATTAATCTCTACAGTGTTTCCTACACTGAACTACAACTTTCATGATGTGGAAGAACATTACTGGACTTTAAGGGTCTCGATCGCTGTTAACATGTTAAATGTCGCTGTCAATCACTGACAGCGGCATTTAACTCAAGTGTGCCAGAAGCTCTGCGCCCCTGTCACATGATCGTGGGGGTGCCGATGGGTTGGCATGACAGACGAGGGATCTGCAGACTTCCTATGAACAGTGGCCCATAGCTATGAAGCCCATAGAGACTATTGAAACAAGTGAAAAGTAAAAAAAAAAAGTTTTACAAAAGAATAAATAAAAGGTCAAATTCCCCCCCTTTTGCGCCCTTCAAAAAATAAATAAATAAAAATACACGTTTGGTATCGCTTAGTGATGAGCGAGATACTCGTTGCTCGGTTTTCCGAGCATGCTCGGTGATCTCCGAGTATTTGGAAGTGCTCGGAGATTTAGTTTCTGTTGCCGCAGCTGCATGATTTATGGCTGCTGGACAGCCTGAATACATGTGGGGGTTGCCTGTTTGTTAGGGAATCCTCACATGTATTCAGGCTGTCAAATAGCCGCAAATCATGCTGCTGGGCCAACAGAAACGAAATCTCCGAGCACTTCCAAATACTCGGAGATCACCCGAGCGTGCTTGGGAAAACCCGAGTAACGAGTATATTCGCTCATCACTAGTATCGCTGTGTTCAGGAATGTACGATCTATCAAAATATAAAATAAATTAATCTGAGTGGTAAACTGTGTAACGAAAAAAAAAATCAAAATGTAAATTTTTTTTTTGGTCTCCGCAATAACAGGCGATCAAAACATTGTATCTGCCCTAAAATAGTGTCAATAAAAATTTTAGCTTGGCTTTCAAAAAATAAGCCCTCACCCAGCCCCAGATCACGAAAAATGGAGACGCTACGGGTCTTGGAAAATGGCGCCTTTTTTTTTTTTTTTTTTACAAAATTTGATTTTTTTTTTTTTTTTTTTTCACCACTTAGATAAAAAAGAACCTATACTTGTTTGGTATCTGCAAAATCGTACTGATTTGGAGAATCACAATAGCAGGTCAGTTTTAGCATTTCGTGAACATGGTAAAAAAAAAAAACTTGTGGAATTGCACTTTTTTTGCAATTTCAGTGCATTTAGATTTTTTCCCCGTTTTCCTGTACACTACAAGGTAAAATCAACGGTGTCGTTCAAAAGTATAACTCGTCCCGCAAAAAAACGAGCCTCACACGGCCATATTGACGGAAAAATAAAAAAAGTCATGGCTCTGGGAGGAAGGGGAGCAAAAAAAACTGAAAATTGTAAGGTCGGGAAGAGGAGTCTCTAATTAAACAGTTGTTTAAACTTCTTCAAGGGGATTTATAGAGCTGTACCAGGACGTTGTAATTGTGCAAGTGATGCTGTTCTCACGTACCTATTTAAAAACTCTCAGGAAAAAATGAGATGAGGCGCTCTGAACGTAAATGTTCTTTTAAAGAGATTACTTGGCAGCCAGTGTTAGGGTATGTTTCCACGGTGAGTAAACGCTGCGTGTTTGACACTGTGTACAGCCGCAGCGTCAAACACGCAGCGTCCAGATGTTACCACATAGTGGAGGGGATTTCATGAAATCCCGTCTCCACTATGCGTTAAAACACGCAGGCGGCAGACCTGCGTAAACGGACATGCGGCGCGTCTTTATAGACCGCAGCATGTCCTTTTACCTTGCAGCGACGCTCCATCGCCGCAAGGTAAATAACAGTCCTATGTAGGGCTGCGGTGATTCCGGATGTGCTCATTGAACACATCCGGATTCACCGGGGGCGGGGCTTTGGGCGGAGCGGGATTTCCGCTCCGTCCAAAACGCCTGCCATCCTGAACGTGGAGCCATACCCTTAACGTCAGTGTAAGGAAAAATAAATTGGGCATGTTGGAATGCGCATGTAGGTCCAGTAGATCTCTAGAAGCGCTTCTGTTATGGGAGAATGGCTCTGTATGTGCATAGAATATAGCAGTGCTGGAGACAAAGACCAATTCATCATTGCATTTTGCAGAACACGCGACTTCTTGTTTGGAACAGGTGCAAAATATGATAGACAAAAATTAAAAATATTTTTTTACTTTGTACAAAATTAATGAGCAGTAAGCGCCATTTTGAAGAATTTGGCGCAAAAAAAAAAACAAATTGGTAACACATACCACATGACAAAAAAGGAAAGGAAGTTAAAAATGCAAATGATGAATTGAAGGCCACAA
The DNA here is from genome assembly GCA_033576555.1 of Oophaga sylvatica. Lineage (NCBI taxonomy): Eukaryota > Metazoa > Chordata > Amphibia > Anura > Dendrobatidae > Oophaga > Oophaga sylvatica. Next base: position 828,722,577 of record JARQOD010000001.1, on the reverse strand, counting down.
TACAGTATATGCTCGGTACAATTTTCTTCAACTTATGCTGAGCATGCAGCATAGACCACAATAGGTTAATCCTCCCAAATCTTTAGTAAATCAAGCTTATTAAAGCAGATGTTCTTCATAGTTTCACTAACTTCAATGTCCCTCTCAGACATACAGGTATGACTAAAAAACTACATTATATTGTGCACATATCCTTTAACTATAACAAGTTCTGCATCATTATATTTATGAAAGGGAATCTGTCAGCAGGCTTTTTCTATGTAAGCCGAGCAGCATAATGTAGGGGCAGAGAACCTGAGTCTAGTGATTTGTCACTTACTGGACTGTTTTGTGTAGTTTTGATAGAATCGCTATTTTCTGTGCTGTAGATGTAGCAGTGGTCAGAATTCTGATCTCTGCATAACCTACCCACACTAGTGATTGGCAGCTTCCTGTATACACTGAACATTGTCAGCCACCTGCCAATCAGAATTGCGGGCGGTGTTACATATATTAGCTGGACTGCCTGGCACGCAACACCTAGTCTTGCTGTAATAATCTCCTGCTGATAAAACACTGATTGTATTGAAACTACATCAAGTTATTGAGCAAGTGACACTACCCTGGAATCAGTGTCTCTGCCCCTACATTATGCTGCTGTCAGATTAAATATCAAAAACCTGCTGGCAGATTCCCTTTAAAAGAGAGGGGCACTTTAAATAGGGTTGTTTCAACAGGATAGCTGCTTTATATTCAGTATCCAGCTGGATTCCCCCTCTGTAATGTCCATATCCACCAATAGGTCTTGTGGTCAGACATTTCCATTGACCAATCAACTAATATTTAAGATGGTGAGGTCTCCAGGGACTCGCAAAACATTTAGTTGAGGTCCATTCACATTACATTATGCCTTGGCATAAAGATGTCAGTGAAGTTATTGCATTCCTGATAATGGATTCTGGATAATCGAAATATTGAACCAGTAAAAGACATCTATACAAAATATAGACCTATACTAATGTATTAGGGAAATGCTGCTTATGTTGGTGTGCATTCACTAATAATAATCTGTATTATTGCCAACTAAGAATCCATGTCAATATTAACTTCCCTTTATCCATTCAGGTGGTCCACATAATATCACTTTCCTGATATCTCCTACCAAGACTCTTCCAAATGGTACCCATTACACTTCAAGTGGTTCCAACATAAATTTCAGCTGCACTAGTTATTCCATCCCTGAACCGACAAATTCGATTACGTTCCAATCGGGGAACGTTCCTGAGCTCTTTCACTCAGTAAATGCAAGCTCGCTTAATTTATATTTGAGCAACGTAGCTGCAGACTACCAGGGAAACTACACATGCTCTGTTATAAATCCTCTTAGTAAGAAGACACTCAACTACACTCTTCAGCTTCTCGTTTATTGTAAGTATGACAATGCTCCGCGACCATGAATAGATTCAATCTCCAGTGATTTGCCAGAAATAATAAGACTTGCCAACATACTTCATTCACATACTAACTAAAGTACGTGTCATATTCCATATTACAGCTCTGTTTTGTACAAAACTGTGATAGGACTTCCGTAAAGCTCCTTGAACCCCATATGCTTTTGTTTCGACGAAGAAAAAAAAGGGGTATACCTTCTAGGGTAGACGTCTCCATACATACGGAGTTGATCAGAGCTGTACAGGTTCACCACAATACTTCAGCACTCGTGGAATAAGATTACTGGCCCTGGATACCAGTCACAAGAGGAGAAGGGACTAGTGAGCCATTGCTAACTCTGCCATTTCCATGGTGTGAGTGTACAGAACCTAAAAAGTTGAAGGTGGCCTCTGAGCCAGTCCTTAAAGGGGGATTCTCAAGTTGTCTCTTGAGCAGCTCAGGAGCAATGCAGTCTCCTCTCATTCCTTACATCCTAGTTTCTGGCAAGGTAGACTCTGACCTCTGCGAGTGACGGTTCTGCTGAATAGTAGATCTGCAGTATTAGCAGAACTATAAAGCCCAGCACAAGTTCTGCAGTAACCCAGTCAGCTATCAGTGTATTTTATATACCATAGATATAACAAGGAATTTGAACAAGCGCATGCTCAGGTTAGCAGGAGCAGACAGCTGAGGTTAGCAGACCTTCAGTGAAAGCCGCAGGCTGGTGACTTATAACTGCATCTCTTCAGAAGAATAAGCGCATGCTCAGGTTAGCAGGAGCAGAGAGGTGAGATTAGCAGACCTTCAGTGAAAGCCGCAGGCTGGTGATTTATAACTGCATCTCTTCAGAAGAATAAGCGCATGCGCAGGTTAGCAGGAGCAGACAGCTGAGATTAGCAGACCTTCAGTGAAAGCCGCAGGCTGGTGATTTATAACTGCATCTCTTCAGAAGATGAGAGGGAGGAGGAGAAAAGTAAGCAGCTAACTGCTTTATAGAAATCAGTGGGCTGGAGTATAGCTACTGCACACTCTCAGCAAGGGTCTGGAGGCCGAGCTCCATGGAAACAAGCTGTACAATATGAAAGATAAGAGCTCTCATTGCAGGAGCATGACAGCAGTTAAGTTTGCAATTTATTCACTTTTTCTGTTTTCATGCTTTCTAACCAGTTGAACCAATATAGGAATTGAATACCCCTTTAAGCTATGATTACATATTTAAAAGTTACCAGAAGGCTACTGGAGACGAAATTTTCTGGGAGTTCATCTTGAAATGAGGGACATTTGGAGTCTAGTTCTTTCAATCGTAAACAAAATGCTGCGGACTACACTATTCTTGCTTTGAAAAATGCATGGACGCTGAAGTAACAGAACCGAGCAGCAATGTGACCTGTCCAATGACTCCTTCATACAAGCCGATTTGGGCCATTTAATGATCATCACCGATCAAGTACTAGCCTGTTTAGACCAGCTGACAAAAGTTCTGTGTTTATAAAAAGTACATGTTAACGGCACCACATCGCCTGTTTACACAGGATAGGACGATGTGCTGCCGATCATGATTTTAATGCCAACATGAACGAATGGTTTTGCTTGTTCATCAGGTGATTGCCGCATGTTGATATAAGCCGATAAATGAGCTTTTATGGAATGATCATTCCAACTGCTCATTTAAATGGGCCTTAAATGGAAAACCATTTGGTAACTGAGTGGCTGTGAAAAGTTAATATAATATTTTTTTTTTTTTTTTTCTTTACCCACAGATCCACCTTCTTTTCCTATGAAGTGCAGTGCTCAGTACAAAGCGGTTCCCTCAGGATTGACATTGACATGCTCTTGGCTGGGAGGATATCTTTCTCCACTACTGCAATGGGAAAATAGCAGTAATATACTGTCCAGTGGGACTTCAGACACATTGGAGGTGACTGTAAATGGCTCCCAGTATCCTAATGGACAAAAGCTTGTTTGCAAAGGAAAATACTCGATAGCAAATATAATGAAAGAGGAGAAGTGTGAAGTTCAATTAAGTAAGGAAACAAATGACTGTATTTACCACTGCATTGTGCTACACTACTTTTCAAGACATTCTTGTCAATTTAGCATCTTAAACGTAATCTTTAAATCTGAGAATGCCAAGAGTGTGCAAAGCAGTCATCAAAGCAAAAGGTCGCTACTTTGAAGAACCTAGAATATAAGACATAATTTCAGTTGTTTCACACTTTTTTGTTACGTATATAATTCCACATGTGTTAATTCATAGTTTTGATGCCTTCAGTGTGAATGTACAATTTTCATAGTCATGAAAATACAGAAAAATCTTTCAATGAGAAAGTGTGTCCAAACTTTTGGTCTGTACTGTATATAAAACAAATGTAGAATATAAAGCTATTTAAAACATTAAGAGTATATTCACACTGCATTGCTTGGCTTATAAACAACATTGCTGCATATCTTATTGTAGAATTTTTTATGTTGATGGAGGGTTATGATCAGAGAAGTAGAGAATGGACTGTATATTAAAGGATTTCGATTAGGGAATGTGATAGGCTGCCCTAAACAAATGTGTTTTTAGGGAGCGCCTAAAACTGTGTAAGTTGTGGTTAGTACTAATTTCTTGGGGTAGAGCAAGATATGATGGCGCTGACAGGTTGCTTCAGTATTGTTTTTGATAGGTTATCATGGAGAGTTGTAGTAGGCGTGAAGCTGCCGATTGGCTCAGCTCAATATTGAGAGCTTTGCAAGTATCTTCCAAAATTTGAATAGTGGGGAGACAGAGGGACACATTTTATGTAGTATACCGAGGACCTGGACAATGTTTTCTAACCTCCAAAATTTAAACATTCTGTATATTCAAGCAGGGGAGGATAGAAGGCAAGGTTATTGTCCTATTTAGTAAAAAAAAGGATGGTTTAAAATATGGAAATAAATACAAAACATACATTAATAATGCATATATCCAAGGCACAAATTGTAATGATGTATTCTATAAACATTTTCAGAATATCATAAGCATGTTGTTACAATAACAAACTTACAGTCGATAGGCCTGGAGTGTTCAACCATCCTGCCCAAATTTTTTCAAACATTGCCAGCTTTCCTCGCTTAAGATACATGGCCTTTTCTCTACTTAAAGTAAAATTAAGCTTATTTATATATTCTTTCCGCGAAGGGACTTTATCCGAGATGCAATGATATGCTATCAGTTTCCTAGCGATAAAGAGCTTTCTAGCAACTGTTATTTGCAAAACATCATCACCCCTCACTTCCTCGACATATCCCAGCACACAGACAATAGGGTCTCTGGGAATATCCTGTTCAGTGGCAACATATATTAAATTAAGCACTTTAATCCAGAATCTCTGTACACATGGACACGTCCAGAACATATGTAAGATATCTGCATCATGTAGCGCACATTTAGGACGTTTTGAATCCGATCTCAGACCTATATCAAACAACCACTTTGGAGTTCTATAAACCCTGTACAAAATGTATAGTTGGGACAGACGATTGGGCTCACTAAGAGACAACTTAGGTATCATTTGCATTATTGATTCCCACTGGGCTGCTGAAATTGCACCTACTTTTCTTTCCCACTTCACTAACGCCGTTATCGGGTGGCCTACTAGCACTTTTGAAAGAAGTTCCCCATATATAAAAGAAATCAGTCCTCTCGTGGCTGTCTGCATACCAAGCCTATTAATGACAGCAACTATAATAATAGGGTGTATTCGAGTCTGCATTGAATAGGCATGTCTCACCTGTAAATATTGATAAAATGCGGCGTGTTGAAGTGGGAAATCTTTTCGTAGGTCCTCAAATGGTTTAAAGATCCCTCCATCTATCGCTGTGAAAGCCACCAAATACCTACACGTCGCCACTGCGCAAACCCTTTCAATGTCTTTAATTGTGGTAAGTGTGGATTATCCCATATAGGAGCATACTTTGTGAACCCAGTGATTCCTCTTAAGGGTATGCCACACTAAACGAGATTGCAAACGAGATCGCTAACGAGATCACTAAAACGTCACTATTTTGCGATCTCGTTAGCGACCTCGTTGTGTGTGGCATGTAGCAATGATGTGGCACCTGCTGTGATGTCGCTGATCGTTCACTAGAGTTCTGGACCGTTTTTTGATCGTTGGCGTCCCGCTGGTGAGCCTGAATCGCTGTTTGGCACCTTTTGCGAACGACAAGCGACCTCGTTTGTGACGCATATGACTGTTTTGCGTCACGAAGTGGATCGCAATATCTGTAAGTTCTCTTTTGCGTCACAGAGAGGATCGCAGAAGTTGCAAAGCAGGCTAGTAGGACGCAGAGAGCAGGAGCGATGCTGGAAATTCCTATGAATCAGAAGCGGTCAGTACATGCTAATGACATCCTAACGACCGCCAAAGTCGTTAAAGAGATCGCTGACCGCTGATGTGTCGTTTATGAGATCTCCTGTTTGGCAGCTACTAGCGACCTAAAAGAGATCACACCAACGATTGCGTCGTTATCGTGATCGCTAACGAGATCGCTAAGTGTGGCAGTACCTTTAGACTTTTGATTTTATCCCACACCTTAACCATTAGCATTATCGCCGGGAGCTTAGCGAACCAGGGTCGACACGACTTCTGAACCCCCCGCCAAATGTTGACACTGAGAAGATAAAAAATATAACCAAGGGTTAGGCAATGCCAGCCCTCCCTCCTCCTTTCCCCTTTGTAAGTGTTCTATCTTAATCCTCGCGCCCTTTTTTAGCTAAATAAGTTCCCTTAATAGTGCATTGATGTGAAAGAACTTATTTTGAGGTAGCCATATCGGGGAGTTATGAAGAACATACAGAAGTTGTGGCATAATCACCATTTTCAACAAATTCACTCTTCCTACAACTGACAGATGTAACTTAGCCCATGCCTTAATTTTTTGTTTCATTTTAGCTACAAGCGGTGAAAGATTCAAACGCTCATAGTCTGGTATGTTTTTAGATATATTAATGCCCAAGTATTTAAAGCACGACACTACCGGCACTTGTGGAACTTTGACTACAGTAGGGTCTATAGGGAGGATAACTGACTTTTCCCAGTTTATAACTAGTCTAGAGATCGCCCCAAATGCAGTAAGAAGTGACATTGCGCTACTCAGTGATCTGTCAGGGTCCGCTAAAAACATAAGAATATCATCTGCGTAAAGAGCCACTTTTCCTCCAGCGCCCCATACCTAAATCCTTCAATTTCCGGGTTTAATCTTATCCTTGAAGCCAAAGGCTCCACCGCCAAGGCAAAGAGCAGCGGAGTTAGAGGGCAGCCCTGTCTCGTACCCCTGTGAAGAGGAAATGGCCCAGACAACAATCCATTTGCCCGCACTCTTGCCAATGGTGCAGAATACAAAAGTTTAATCCAGCCAATGAAGCCTGGACCAAAACCCATGCATTTAAGTGTGGAAAAAAGATAGTTCCACTCCACGCTGTCAAATGCCTTTGCAACATCAAGAGACAGGACCGCCCTCCTCCCCGCATTATCCGCCCCTACCTGCATATTAAGGTACAGTCTTCTAAGATTTACAGCCGTTGACTTACGAGGCATAAATCCCGTCTGATCCGGGTGTATTAAAGACTCCACTACCTTTGACAGGCGGGTAGCCAGTATTTTTGCTAATAGTTTGATGTCTACTGTCAGAAGAGAAATAGGCCTATACGACGCCGGGATAGTAGGGTCCTTATCTTTTTTTGGTAACACCGTAATAATAGCTTCCCTCATTGATGGTGGAAGGGCCCCAAGATCACGACTATCATTGAGTGTAGTGAGCAGCAGCGGGAGTAATACCGACTGATATTTTTTATATACTTCTACTGGCAGGCCATCCACCCCTGGCACCTTGCCATTAGACATAGTACTCAAGGACTCTTCAAGTTCGTCCAAACCCAAGGGTTCGTCCAGCAGATTTCTGTCTGCATCGGAGAGTCGTGGGAGCCTAGCTAATTCCAAAAAATCTTCAAGATCCTTTACAGACGCCCCAGAATGAGAGGAATACAAGTTAGTAAAAAAAACTCCCAGGACTCCCGGTGCATCAGTAACAAGCATCCCATTCTCACTACTAAGCCCATGTATAAACGAGGATCCCTTCTGTGCTGACGTTATAACTGAGTAGGTGTCCCACACTTTCTGCATTCTCAAAAAATTGGGTCGATTGAAACATACGTTTCTGCGCCGCCACCTCCAGAGACAATTTGGTCACTCGTTATTGAGCATCCTTTAGTCTCTGCTGCGTACTGGGAGTGACCTGTATTGAGAAAGCCCTCTCTGCATCCTCCAGTTCCTGGAGTAAAAGTCTGAACTTTCTACCAGAACTAGATTTAATCTTTGAAATCTCACGTATAAACATACCACGCAAATATGCCTTTAGGGATTCCCAAACCACCGGACTAGAGGCCGAATTCTCATTGAACCTAAGGAATTCCTGTAGTTCGGAGGTAAAAGAATCAGTTTTATCTACTAATTGTAGCCAAAATGGATTTAAACGCCAGAGCGGCCTATCCCTCGACATATTATTATTTCCTTTAATAACGACAGATAAGGGCGAATGATCTGACACCGTCCTTGGTAAATATTCAACATTTATAATTTTCCCCAATATGAGACTATCCCCAATGCCAAGTCAATACGAGACAGGGAATAAAAAGTAGAGGAGAAACATGAGTACTGATATATCCCAGGATTCCTGCATCTCCACAGATCAGTTAAGGCTAATTCACGCAGGAGCACCCCGAATGGTGTACAGTTACCCTCCGGTTTTATAGGTGCATGATTACCCCTATCCCAATGGGCATCTAAAATATTGTTAAAATCTCCTACCACTAAATACAGGACTCCTGGAAAGTCTCTCAAAATAGTTAGGATTTTATATATGATTTTACTGCTATATGTCGGAGGGATATATATAGATATTAGTATCATCGTGACCGCAGACAGCGTACAATACAAGAAAACAAACCTCCCCTCTTCATCTACCACCACTCTTTTACATAAAAATTGGGCACCCCATTTAATCAGTATGCTGACACCTCTAGAGTACTGAGAATGTGTGGAATGATATCCCGCTAATATCCATCTTTTATCCAGAATGTTAAGTGTTTCACGTGTGAGGTGCGTCTCTTGCAAGCAAATTACAGTTGGTTTGCGATCCATAATAAAAGAAAAAATCGCCTGTCTTTTTACTGGGGATTTCATCCCTCTAACATTCCAGCTAAGAAATGTAACATCCCCCATACTTGATATTTTCAAACTTGAACAACATTATCCAATCATTTTTAGCTACGTACCTTTGGACATACGTGTACCCATCAAAGGACCAAACACCCCCCCCCAGTCCCACCCTTCTCCCTAATAACATATCCCAACATAACTCTCAACTGTATTAGGCCCACCTCACAGAAGAACAATGTTATTCCCCTTAAAATGTGTAAAGCCAAATACCGGGCGTTTTAGTTCCCATCTCGCCCCCCACATATTCCAGGATAATACCCCACAGCACATAAACAACTATCCAAACATAAGAACAGTTCAAGACATCCAGATTGTCCAAAAGATTCACGTTTCTTCACCGCATTCCTCCATCTCCTTTCTTAAATGCTGTTCATTCAGATCCAACCAGTCAGTAGCATCCAGAAAAAAATGAGATTTGTTTCCAGCTTCAACCCGCAGCTTGGCCGGGAGAACAAAATACATTTTATTTATTAATAGATCATGGAATATTAAGAAGTTTCACAATTGGATGTATTTAAAAAAAAGTTTCTATGTTGAGATTATCTTATAAATGTGCCCCTGCTATGTACTGTGTAATGGCTGTATCTGACCATACAAAGCTGCTCCAGTTCATGGTCGGCACATACCACAGCAGGGTAAGTGAGTATTCAGACAAAACAATAGGGGCTCACAGCTGCTTTTGTGTGAGGTAGCAACATATTTCCCTGCTTGTTTTATCACAGGAGTGAATTTTCTGACATGTCACTAGTCCTGTGAGGTCAACATAAATCAAGTCCGTGACATAGAAGCTTGGCGGCCGCTGGAGCTCCTACGTCACTGACTTGCTTTCTGATGAGTTTAGAAAGCTAAGGATGTGTCAAAACGCTCTCTTCTGTGATAAAACGGGCGGAGAAATGTATCACAGGAACAAGTTTCTGATGAATTTGTATCTCTATCTCCATTATACAAGTAATAATGCTTTTGAAAAAAGGGTCAACCTAGCACATCTAGCCTGATAGTTTTACGTTCAAGAAAGCCATCCAAATTATAATAAAATAACTATGCCGTATCACCACTCCTGAGAGTTCATCATAAATGAACTCCGTTGCTCCTACATGACTGACTTGATTTATCGTAATCTCAGAGGACTGGGGACGCTTTAGAACACTGCTGTTTTGTCTGTATACTCACTTATCATATGTGACTCATGCTTATTTCCCTACATAGTGGGGTCACCTTTATAGGTTTATATCAGAACAGGGAAAAAATTTTTAACACATCCAAGTCTGGAAATTATTATTCCAAGATCTGTTCCTTAAAATTTACTTTGTTCATGGGACAGCCCCTTTAAGCCTCTGAGGGCAAGTAAACAAAAAATGTAAGCGCTATTGGGGTCTTAAAAAGCCCTGTTGAGCGGGATCTGTGATGACCAATAGCTCCTCATGGATTCTGTTTCTCAACCTGGACCTAACTGATGGTTCCTTTAAAATAGTGACTAATGGATGTGGGTTAAGGGGAATGAGTTGGACTTAGATTTTATGTAAGTTCTCCTGGGTGCTCTGAGCCCAACCATGCCAATAAGTGTAGACTATTCTCAGAAAACTCTATGCTCTAGGGCCCCATGTCTGCACCAGTCAAGTACCCTTTGGCCGGTAGAGACCTCAACAACCCTTTAAATTTAAACTCACCGCACTAAATTCTACCAAAATAACCTTGTTAAGGGTATGCCACACTAAACAACATCGCTAACGGGATCGCTAAAAAACGTCACTATTTAGCGATCCCGTTAGCGATGTTGTTGTGTGCGGCATCTACCAGCGACGAGGCCCCTGCTGTGATGTCGTTCATCACAGCGATCGTTCCGGACCCTATTTTCGTCGCTGGCGCCCCGCTGGTAAGTATCAAATCGCTGAGTGTGGCACCTTTTTTAGCGATTTAGCGGTACTTTTGTACCGCTAAAGTCGTTAAGGAGATCGCTAACCGCGATAGCGTCCTAACGACATCGCTAAAATAGGTAGCTACTAGCGATATAGAAACAATCCCGCTAGCTTAGTATGCGACGCTAACGAGATCGCTAGCGGGATTGTGTAGTGTGGCAGTACCTTTAGACTTTTTTTTCACAAATGTTGCTTTTGTATTATACTTATGTAAATAAGTTACACTTTACCTCTAGACATGTTGTCTTTTCTAACCAAACAGTAGACCTTATTGTGTGATCCATGTGAAGGGTCCTAGCCTAGGCTGTTATCAATGAAAACAACTATTGTGCTAGAACCAGTAGGAGATGGAGAATGTATGTGAGTCATGTATTGCAGTCAAGCCAGAAAATACTTAGAATTTTTCATGTGAACTTCCTGATCGGGACTACATGCATGAGTCGTCAATGAAAGGAGTTTTTTAGAAAATCATAACACATAATTTAGCAAACACTAGAGCTCAAAATCATATTGTAACCCTTTATCCTCCAGAACAGTTTAGGTTATAGAGATTTCTCTGTGTGTATGAGAACAGCGCCTTTAATAAGATTAGTGGCACGTTATCACTTGTCTATATGGTGACTAATGACAGCAATTAACATTACACCACTGGGTATTATCTGTGTTTAGTGCTCAATTAAAAATTTATTCTGAGTCAGGTGAGGTTTTAGTCTGTCCACTGCACTAAATTGATAAGGTTAATGGGTTTTTGGTATATAAACCTGTTTTCATAGACATTCGCCTGCCCGAAACCACCGGCGTTTCAGACAATACTCAGAGAAAAGGGATGGATTGTCTAAAATATGTTGTAAGTTCATCTGTAAGGAAAAGCTCTTTACAAAACCAGAAATATATTTCTTCTCCATTCAGTTAGGCAAGGGTATACATGAAATCTAGGGTGAGATGGGCCCAATCCTAATTGTTCTATCCTCTTTGAAACCCACTGGTGCCCCTGTCCATTTCAGCCTCCCGCTGATAAATCACATTGTTTGCAGACAACAGGGTGGGGAATTGGTGCAAGATTTATGGAAATGACACAAAGCCCTTATTATCAGGGACAAAACCTATTAAATTTTGATATTTGCTATAGGACCCCATTTCTGCTGTGTACATCACTGGGGTGATAAGTCGTCAACGCAAAGAAGGGTATTCGTACTGTATGTTCTTTATATTATGTGCAGTAATTACTGTAAATCCCTCAGTTCTGATTTTCGATCAGCACTGGTTTACATATGGCTGAATGCTGGATGAGTTTTGAGTATATGTCATTTCTACCTTACTCCTATAAACTGGTTTAAAGCTGATCTGTCACCAGATTTCACAATATAAACTGCATCAATTGTTAGAGAGATTTGAGATCTGATGAAACTGGTGTACTTCTTTGAACATCGATGCCAGACTGCCTCCATAAACCTCAAATAAGGTGGACTTGAAAAAAGTTCAGGGAAGCTTTCTAAAGGGATTATAGAGACATTTTTACGTTACTTTTCGAAGCAAGTACTCCAGCCTCATCAGATCTAAGAGCTCCATCTAATTTATATACATTGTATATTAAAGGTTGGTGTCAGATTCTCTTTATGCAAAATTATGCAAAAATAAGTTCCTATAGTTACATCTGATACTATTGTAAAAAGCACATTGGTTGCAGTTGGCCAAAAAATACTGAATTACCTGACATTTTTCACAATGTTCAGACACGTAGGTGGCTTGTCGTAGAAGTGATAGCACCATTTCCTTGTAACCAAGGCTGCAGATTAAATCAAGTCTAGGGTGCCAGATCAGCAGAAGCGCAGAAAGTTACTATTAAATAAATCAATAGTTTTCTGATGAGTTTAGAGGTGTAATTTACATGGTACAGCTTTAACATGTAAATTACACCTCCAAACTCATCAGAAGACTAATGCTCTGTTTACTAGCATACTAGTATTTATATGTATATGTTGTAGGGAATCGCACGCAGCAGTAGGTAACGTTCACACAGGTGGTCTTGTCCAATCATGCAGCTTTATTGCTTTCGTGAAACTCCAAGGGATTCAAAACAGCCTCTTCTGGGTACAAAGGTATAATAGCAAATAAACAGTGGATGCACCAGCAGGTAATGACTACCAGAGCGGGCTCACCCCTTCAGGATTCAATCCTTCTCTCACTGCAGGCTAAACAATGCCAGAGTCTCTCCCAGACATCAGTTCAGGTTCCACACCAAGGTTAGTGTGCGTCACATTAGCTGGGTATTCGCCAGCTCCAGCACCTCTCAGGCTCTGGTAGACAGTACCCCATTAAAAGGTCTTTTTTACTGTCCAACACCAGACTGCTCAGCTTCCCAGCCTAACCCTCTGGACATAGCTAGCCAGGTACATCTAACTAAAACCTATTATACTTTTTTTTATGCTTTTCCATTTTTTATTTTCAATGTATTCCATTCTTTTCTTCAGGATATCCTATGCCCCAGACCGAAGCACTAAGAACCTGCTTTAAAGGAGAAAATGTAACGCTATCATGTAATGTATTGGAGGCTAACCCCCCAGCTGTTATAACCTGGCTGCGTAATCTGAGCACCCCAAATGTGCAGATCAAACCAGGATCAAGATACCATATCACAGAGAGCGGCACAATCTCCTACCTCACTATTGTCAACTGCTCCAAGGAGGAAGATGAGGGATCCTATATATGCATGACTGAGAATGGAGTTGCAACCAAAGATATCTTATATATCTCGATATAACTGTGAGTGAGAAAATGACATTCTTATATCCTTCATATGTAAAGCGCCATGGAATAAATGGCGCTATATAAATGTATAATAATAATAATAATAATAATATCCCGATGTTAAAATGTTGCTGCTGTAGGTGTTGGTCATGCATCTGCTGTCTAGCTGGCTTGTATGGGATCTGCTATCTGTATAAATTAAAGACTGCAAGGGAAGTATGGTGGGTACATCTGTTGCAAAGAAAGACAATTGCAAAAAAAAATGATGTGCAAATTGCAATGAAATTTCTATTAAGGCTGTTACATTTAAGGAGTGTTTTAGACAAAACAGTTACATGAAGAGGTGATAAATGTTAGTTTGGGAGGGGTCCGGGCACTGGGATATCCAAGTTTTACAGGGGGATCCTGATGGCGAGCTGTCAACTCACATCAGCTGTATGTTGGATCATACGAAACCGGAGCAGCAATAACGTATGTGCACTGTTGTACGTTGTGGGAGTGATCGGAACTGCAGAGGGCAACAATATGCAAGAAATGTTTGATTCATGGTCCGATCACAGGGACATAGTGAATTAACTCCTTACTGACCACCAATACGTCTTTTTTACTGACCACACAAATCAAACTATAGCATCTTTCGACTGGTGAAAATGCAGAAGCTCTGGGTTGAACACTATAACCGACACCTTGCTGCATTAACCTTGAATGGTGTTGGCACCAACCATGGTTTTTTTAACCCTTAGATGCTGCTGCCAATAGTGACTACGCATCTAGGTGGTCAATAGAGTATGGGGTCTCGCATAAATCCTGTTGGCATCCTGAGATTATGACTGTGTGGTCCTGATGTCTGCCTTGGCAATTCACGGCCAAATAATGGCCTTAGAGTCTGTCGGCTATAGCGGCCTGTTCAAAAGTTAGCAATATTTAGGTGGGAAAAATAACATTTTTCTTTCCTGTCATGCCACTTTGTATTAATTCTTGAAAAGCGCCCAAACAGTTACTAAACTACCTGACAGCAGTTTTGAATACATTGAGGGACGCTGTTTTTAAAATGGTCTCCCTTTTGTGGATTTTGCGACTTTTAAGTCCCTTAACCCCTTTCTGCCATTAGACGTACTATTCCATCCATATGCCCTGGGACTTAATTCCCATGGACGGAATAGTACGTCATGTACGATCAGCCTTGCTCACGGGGGGAGCGCAGTTGATTGCGGCCGAGTGTCAGCTGATTCTCACCGCTGACACCCGGCACTAAGTGCCAGGAGCAGTCACGGACCGATCCTGGCACTTTAACCCTGGCACACTGCAATCAAGCATGATCACAGTGTTCCAGTGGCATAGGGAAGCATTGCGCAGGGAGGGGGCTCCCTGCGTGCTTCCCTGAAACCCTCAGAGCAATGCGATGTGATCGCGTTGTTCCGAGAGCCTCCTCACTGCAGGCCCCTTGATCCAAGATGGCCGCGGGGTCCTTCCGGGTCCTGCAGGGAGGTGGCTTGTCAGTGCCTGCTGAGAGCAGGTGCCGGCAAGCCTCCTGCACTGCCTGTCAGATCGATGATCTGACACAGTGTTGTGCAAAGTGTCGGATCAGTGATCTGACACTATATAGTGATGTCCCACCCTGGGACAATGTAAAAATGTAAAAAAAAATAAACATGTAAAAATATTTTTTCTCCTTCGCCTCATTGGGGGACACACAGACCTTGGGTATATGCTGCTGCCACTAGGAGGACACTAAGCAAATCATTAAGCACAAAAGATTAGCTCCTCCTCCTGCAGTATATACCTCCTGTTGGCTCACTCATGAACCAGTTCTTGCTTAGTGTCTGTAGGAGGCACTAGGGTCTGCTCTCAGACCCCATTTTCTTCACATTTTTTATTTTTTCTTACTTCACGCATGGATGGGTGACGGGACTTGTACGAAAAGTCACGATCTCCCAAAAACCACCTCAGGGGAAGGGGCGGGCCGAACGGCTCCGCCCATCTCTAACGCTATTGGCCAGCGTTAGATCACATGGGTCTCTCTCCGGATCCCTCCCCCTCGCCTCCCACTTCCTCTGACGCTTCTCGTTATCACGAGAAGCGCTTCTATAAGATCTCTGGCGCCATCTTTTCTGTGGAGCAGCGCTGGCAGTCGGCAGTATCTTCCTGGCTTGGGCACACAGGACCTGGGTGAGTGTTTGCTGTGACCGGGTCGGCACAGCGATTAACCCCTTCTGCTGCAGCAGGCCCTTAAAATTGCAATAAGATGTCGCAATCAAAGGAGGCAAAGAAGGCTAACAAGGGCTACACTGTGGTGTATACTGCCTGCATTACATGCAACGCTTCACTACCTTCAATGTGGGGGTCTCAATTATGTGCATCATGTGCCCAAGAGCCCAGTGTTCCTCCCCTCAGGAGCCCCCTACAATGGTTCAGGAGTCTTTGCCTATTCCTGATCCTATACAGCCTGGTCCTTCAGGGTGGCCAGATTTTCTGGCTCACTCCATGGATTCTTTGACAAGGGCTTTGGATTCCTTCCGCGGTTCCACTTCTACTCAGGGCGTCCTTTTTCCAGAAAGGGAGCCGTTAGCATTTAGAGAGAATTTATCTGACAGGGGCCGACCTTCTAGGTCCGCAAGGCGGTCGTCTAGAAAACGCCGCCATCATATATCTCCCAATCCATCTAGCGGTTCAGCATCGGCGAGCTCTCGTTCTCGCTCCCTCTCTCCCAGATATCATAGGGATCATGATTCTGAATACGAGTCGGACATTGGTGATGACCCCAACTCGCCAGAATTTCAGGAATCGTTAGATTCTCTTATTGAGGCAATTAATAAGATCCTCAAATTAGAGGAGGAACCAGGGTCTCAACCAAGCCATCCTATCGCTTTCAAAAGAGTTAACCGTGTTCACAGGGTGTTTAGTAATCATCCTGAATTCACGGAGATTGTTCAGGGACATAGGGAGCGTCCAGATAGACGTTTTTCAGGGCTGAAGTCTCTGAAGGCTCGTTATCCATTTTCAACAACTGTAGTAAAGGAGTGGTCTGAATCTCCTGTAGTAGATCCTCCAATATCTCGCTTAGCTTCAAAGACCCTGCTCTCTTTATCAGATAGTTCATCCATTAGGAACCAATCGGATAAACAGATTGACAACCTTGCTAAATCTGTTTTTGAAGCGGCCAGAGCTTCCATCTTTCCCTCCTTTGCGGCCACCTGGGTAGCAAGGGCTATGGTGGCTTGGGTTGAGGACTTAGTTAAGACAACTGGCGATATCTCTCTTTCACCCGAGGCACGTAATCTGGCCTATCAGATTACTCGGGCAGGTGACTACATGATTCATGCGTCCCTAGATGCAGCTAATTGCGCTGCTAGCACAGCCGCCAATGCTATCGCCATTCGGAGGTCCCTATGGCTTCGTGAGTGGAGTGCAGACGCTGCTTCAAAGAGAACTTTAACTTCATTGCCCTATCTGCCAGGACGTCTCTTTGGAGACCGTCTTGATCAGATAATTTCTGACGCCACTGGTGGCAAGAGTAAATTTCTTCCACAGCGCAGAATCAATCGATCTTTTCGGTATCAATACCAGGGTCGTTCTCGACCATTTCGTGGCTCTTTTAATTGGTCCGCCACTTCGACCTCGGCTCGAGCACCCCGTTCATCTCGCAGAGACAGGGACTCGCAACCATCATCTAGGTTCCCTCAACTCTGGAAAAATAGATTCTCGCAGACAGAGAATAGGAATTCCTCTGTTCAAAAGCAGTCCTCCCAATGACTCCTGGCCGGGGACGAGGGACTTAGGCAGGGTAGGCGGCTGCCTACGCTTGTTTTAAGAGGTAGGGGTTCTCGATCTTGTACACTCCAGCCACAGGATCAAAGGTTTATTCCTTCTCCCAACATATCTTTTTCAGTCACGTCCCCCCAGGTCCAAGGATACCTTCAGAGGGTTGCTAGTTCTCCCTCTAGAGAAGATCATTTCTCTGAGACGGAGAAATCTTTTGTTGTTTCTAGGCCATTTGCATTTTCTATGGAGTGCAATGCAGATCCTGAGAAAAATGGTGGTACCATTCGCTCAGTTTCACCTTCTTTTTCTCCAGTTGGAACTAATTTTGTTTTGGGACAGGAGTCCCGCGTCTTTAAATCTCCTCGGATGGGGAGTAGCATTCCTCCATTGCATGACTCAAAGTCGAGGGTCTCCTCCAGAGACTTTTCTTCTAGAACAGGTCATTTGCCAATATCGGCAAATACAGGATGTGAATCTCATGGCATGCAGATTGAATG
Organism: Oophaga sylvatica; assembly: GCA_033576555.1. Taxonomy (NCBI): domain Eukaryota; kingdom Metazoa; phylum Chordata; class Amphibia; order Anura; family Dendrobatidae; genus Oophaga; species Oophaga sylvatica. The sequence goes on along the minus strand of JARQOD010000001.1, from coordinate 828,705,000 downwards.
CCAGGGTTCAGATTTTCATAAGTCAATTCCGCAATCCATTAGCCATCGGCTTGGATGCATTAGTTCTCCCTTGAAATCAATTTCACCTTCCTTACATCTCCCCACTCCTTCCGTTAATCCACAGGGTGATTCGGAGGGACAAGGCGGAGGGTGTTCCTCTCATTCTGGTCGCTCCGGACTAGTCTTGCCACCCGTGGTAGGCAAAACTAGTACGGCTAGTCGCAGACGTTCCACCCGATCATCCGGATCTTCTGTCATAGCATCCAATTTACCATCACAATTCGAGGGTTCTGAATTTGATGGTAGGGCCGTTGAAGCCTGGATCTTAGGTCAGGCTGGTTTCTCTCACAAGGTTGTTTCAACAATGGTTAATGCCAGAAAACCGGCTTCCGCCCGCATTTATCATCGGGTCTGGAAGACATTTTTTTCCTGGTGTAAGGATAAAGGTCGTTCCCCTTTTGTTTTTTCTATCCCTGCCATTCTAGAGTTTCTTCAAACAGGAATGGATTCGGGGTTAGCTCTTTCTTCCCTCAAGGGACAGATTTCTGCTTTGTCCGTCCTTTTTCAACGGCGGATCGCAGTTAAGCCTCAGGTCAGGACTTTTATCCAGGGAGTATCACATCTTGTTCCTCCTTACAAGAGGCCTTTAGAGCCTTGGGATCTTAATCTGGTCCTCAGTGCTTTACAGGAATCACCTTTCGAACCTTTATCAGAGGTGTCCTTATCGCTTCTCTCCTGGAAGGTTGTCTTCCTAGTGGCGATTACCTCTATCAGACGGGTATCAGAGTTGGCAGCCTTATCTTGTAAGTCTCCTTTCCTATTTTTCATCAGGACAAGGTAGTTCTTAGAACTTCTCCTTCTTTCACGCCTAAAGGTACTGCCACACTAAACAATCCCGCTAGCGATCACGATAACGACGCATACTAATGCGATCGCTAGCGGGATTGTTTCTATATCGCTGATAGCGGCTTAACTTAGCGATGTCGTTAAGGACGCTATCGCGGTTAGCGATCTCCTTAACGACTTTAGCGGTACAAAAGTACCGCTAAATCGCTAAGAAAAGGTGCCACACTCAGCGATATATACTTACCAGCGGGGGCGCCGACGATAAAATAGGGTCCGGAACGATGTCAGCGACGAGCGAGATCACAGCAGGATCTCAGCAGGGGCCACGTCGCTGGTAGATGCCGCACACAACAACATCGCTAACGGGATCGCTAAATAGTGACGTTTTTTAGCGATCCCGTTAGCGATGTTGTTTAGTGTGGCATACCCTTAAGGTCTTTTCAGATTTTCATATCAATGAGGAGATAGTTTTGCCTTCATTTTGTCCGGCGCCGATTCACCGTACTGAAAAAGCTCTACACACTTCGGATTTGGTGAGAGCCCTCCGAAGATATATTTCGAGAACTGCACCTTTCCGAAAATCGGACACTCTGTTTGTACTTCCAGAAGGTCGCAGACAGGGTCTTCCTGCTTCAAAGGCCACGTTAGCCAGATGGATTCGCTCTGCGATCCAAGAGGCATATCGTGTTAAAGGTCAGCCTATCCCGGCTGGGATTAAGGCACACTCCACTCGATCTGTGGGGGCCTCCTGGGCCATTAGGCACCAGGCTTCGGCACAGCAAGTGTGCAAGGCTGCGACTTGGTCCAGTCTTCATACTTTTGTCAAGCATTATCAAATTCATGCTCAGGTTTCTTCAGATGCGGCGTTTGGCAGAAAGATTCTGCAATCAGCTGTTGCGCATCTGTAAGTTGTATATTGACTAGTTATGCGTTTTTTATTTTATGCATAAGTTTTACGAGGCTCCATCGGTTGATGACTGCCCACCCAGAGACTGCTTTGGGACGTCCCAAAGTATGTGTGTCCCCCAATGAGGCGAAGGAGAAAAGTAGATTTTTGTGTACTCACCGTAAAATCCTTTTCTCCGAGACACTCATTGGGGGACACAGCTCCCACCCTTTTTGAGTTCAAAGCCTCGTTGTTTATTTACATTTGTCTATTTTGATTTGTTGACATATTGCATTATTGGTATGAGCTCCTACTTCTTTGGTACCGAACTGGTTCCAACAGGAGGTATATACTGCAGAAGGAGGAGCTAATCTTTTGTGCTTAATGATTTGCTTAGTGTCCTCCTAGTGGCAGCAGCATATACCCAAGGTCTGTGTGTCCCCCAATGAGTGTCTCGGAGAAAAGGATTTTACGGTGAGTACACAAAAATCTACTTTTTAAAAATCCCTAAATAAATTTAAAAAAAAAATATTTCCCAATAAACACATTATTAAATAAAAATACAAATGTTTAGTATCGCCGCGTCCGTAACAACCCGCCATATAAAACTGTCCCACTAGTTAACCCCTTTAGTGAACCCCTTAAAAAAGCAAAAAAACAATGCTTTATCATCATTCCGACGAACAAAAAGTGGAATAACACGTGATCAAAAAGACGGATATAAACATGGTACCGCTGAAAACATCATCTTGTCCCGCAAAAAAAGAGCTGCCATACAGCGTCATCAGCGAAAAAATAAGTTATAGCTCGCAGAATAAAGCGATGCAAATATAATTATTTTTTATATAAAATTGTTTTCAGTGTATAAAAGCGACAAAACATAAAAAATGATATAAATGAGGTATCGCTGTATTCGTACTGATCCAAAGAATAAAACCGCTTTATCAATTTTACCACACGTGGAACGGTATAAACGCCCCACCCCCCAAAAAAAAAAAAGATTCATGAATTGCTTGTTTTTGTTCATTCTGCCTCTCAAAAATCATAATAAAAAGCGATCAAAAAATGTCATGTGCCCTAAAATGGTACGAATAAAAACGTCAACTCGTCCCGCAAAAAATAAGACCTCACATGACTCTGTGGGCCAAAATATGGAAAAATTATAGCTCTCAAAATGTGGTGATGCAAAAACTATTTTTTTGCGATAAAAAGCGTCTTTTAGCGTGTGACAGCTGCCAAACATAAAAAACACACTATGAATAGAAAATCAAACCCCCCCTTCATCACCCCCTTAGTTAGAGAAAAATAATAAAATTAAAAAAATGTATTAATTTTCATTTTCCCGTTAGGGTTGGGATTAGGGTTAGCGGTGTGTTAGGTTTAGGGTTGGAGTTAGAATTGGGGGTTTTCCACTGTTTAGGCACATCAGGGGCTCTCCAAACATGACATAGCGTTCGATCTCAATTCCAGCCAATTTTGCATTGAAAAGTCAAACGGCGCTGCTTCCTTTCTGAGCTCTGCCGTGTGCCCAAGCAGTGGTCCCCCCCCACATATGGGGTATCGGCGTAGTCAGGACAAATTGCCCAACAACTTTTGGGGTCCAATTTCTCCTGTTTTGTAAAATAAAAAAAATTGGATCTGAAGTAAATATTTTGTGAATAAAAATTAAATGTTCATTTTTTTTTCACATTCCAAAAATTCCTGAAGCACCTGAAGGGTTAATAACCTTCTTGAATGTGGTTTTGAGCACCTTGAGGGGTGCAGGTTTTAGAATGGTGTCACTTTTGGGTATTTTCTATCATATAGACCCCTCAAAGTGACTTCAAATGTGATGTGGTCCCTAAAAAAAAAAAATGGTGTTGTAAAAATGAGAAATCGCTGGTCAACTTTTAACCCTTATAACTTCCTAACCAAAAAAAAATGTTGTTTCCAAAATTGTGCTGATGCAAAGTAGACATGTGGGAAATGTTATTTAGTAACTATTTTGTGTGACATATGTCTCTGTATTAAGGGCATAAAATTTAAAAGTTTGAAAATTGCAAAATTTTCACCATATTTCATTTTTTTTAATAAACGCAAGTTATATAAAAGAAATTTTACCACTATCATGAAGTACAATATGTCACGGGAAAACAGTCTCAGAATCACCAAGATCCGTTGAAGCGTTCCAGAGTTATAGCCTCATAGAGGGGCAGTGATCAGAATTGTAAAAATTGGCCCAGTCATTAACGTGCACACAACCCTCGGGGGTAAAAGGGTTAAAGTCACTTCAAAACAAAATTGGTCCCTAAAAAAAATAAGTTTTGTAAATTTCCTTGAAAAAAATGAATATTTGCTCCTAAGTTTTAAACCTTCTAACATTCCAACAAAATAAAAGGATGTTTTAAAAATGGTGCTGATGTAAAGCAAACTTGAGGAGAATGTTATTTAATGACTATTTTATGTGGTGTGTTTGTCTGGATTAAAGGGATAATCATTCAAAGTTTGAAAATTGCTAATTTTTTAGAATTTTTTTTGTCAAATTTCTGGTGTTTTTTTAAATAAATGCAGAACATATTGACATAAATTTACCATTAGCATAAAGTATAATGTGTCACGAACAAACAGCACAAAATCCCTGAGATCCGTTGAAGCGTTTCAGTTATTACCACATAAAGTGACACTTGTCAGATTTGAAAAATTTAGATCGGTCACTAAGGGGTTAAAGCAAAGGGTCTGGAGTTCTTTTCCAAATATCAGGTTCCTTGATGTTCCATTGACTACTCTGAGGAAACATGATATTCACTGCATTCAAGTAAAAGAAAAATGGCCTATCCTAAAACCCAAACTGCTCCGGTACTGTATGTAAGGAAAAAAGCAATGTTTGGTTGTTCTCTTGGCCATCTTTATTTTCTTTCTGTTACTTTTTCTTTTTCAGCACCCCATAACATTATTGGATTAGTATCTGCTATCCTGATCCTTTTGCTGATAGTGATCGCCATTATTATAGGGACTGTACTGTACTGTGATCCTCAGTTCTATATAAAAGGTACGTATTCTCACTTATATCTGCAATGTTTAGTGTTGCACACTGTTACTTCTCATTTTTATCTGCATTGTTTAGTGTTGCACACTGTTACAAAATCGTGTAACTTTTCACTCCACAATAAATAACCCTTTAGGCTAAGTTCACACGTTGCGGAATTGCCGCGGAAATTTCCGCGGCAATCCCGCACTTCTCCCGCAGGAAATACGCACGTTTTTTTATGCTGATTCCCGCCAGAATAATAGCGTTTTGCAAGCGTAATTAGCTTGCAGAATGCTAGCGTTTTCCTAGCGATCTGTAGCATCGCTTGGAAAACTGATTGACAGGTTGGTCACACCAGTCACACATAGTGTTTGACACGTGTGACCAACTTTTACTATTGATGCGCCTATGCCGCATCAATAGTAAAAGATCTAATGTAAAAATAATAAAAAAATAATAAATAATGATATTCTCACCTTCCGGCGGCCCCCGCAGCCTTCCGCCTTCAGCGACGCTCCCGGCAAACTCGGTCCAAGGTTGCTTTGCGACAAATCACACGATGACGTAGCATCTCGCGAGACCGCTATGCCATCTGGGTGATTCTCGCAAAGGACTCTTGGACCGGAAGTTGCCGGGAGCGTCGCTGAAGCGGGAAGGCTGCGGGCCGCGGAAGGCTGCGGGGGCCGCGGGAAGGCTGCGGGGGCCGCCGGAAGGTGGATATCATTATTTTTTATTTTAATTATTGTTTTACAGGGATATGGTACCCAGGGCCTGGAGGAGAGTCTCCTCTCTCCAGACCCTGGTACCACCGCACATGAACCGCTTACATTCCGCAAAATTAATGAACATGTTGCTATTTTTTCCCAAAGCGTTTTTTTCGCGGAAAAAAACGCAAATGTGGCCAAAACATGCGGAATCAATTAACATGTATAGGATGCTTAATGCTTGCGTTTTTATCGCGTTTTTTACCGCGGAAAACCGCGGAAAAACCGCGAAAAAAACGCAATTATTCCTGATCGTGTGCACTTAGCCTTATTGTTGTCCACGTTTGCCTGAACCCAATTTGAAAATATTTTTGGTGATTTGCTCAGTTCTAGGACTTGTTCAGATGAATGTAATTTAAGTCTGTGCTATCCACATACAAAGCACATATCACTCGGATCACAAATTGCAGCATACATTACTTTGGTCTGGTTTTTTTTTTGAGGGGGGATCAGACTCGCCATTAAACTCAATTGCTCTAACTCTACTTAATGAATCAGGAAAATCACAGAAAGCATATATTGTCTAGATCAAATAGTACTTCCAAAATATCAACAGATTCAAAGAAAAAATAGGAAGCCTTGTGAACAAGCTAACGCGAAACGCGCGTCAGGGGTGCCAAGGCATATCAGGTATGATCTCCATCAGCAGCATAATATCTTCAGCGCTCTGATTTGCCCTACATTTTGATATGCTGATTGGTTTTTCTGCATTTATTTGTAAGCACTTGCTGCGGGCTCTGCATTTGCATGCTGGTAGTTTTAGCTAGCATTTATGGTGGGAGTGCACGTTTTTCTATCTGGAATATTATGCTCATTGGTGCACAAATATATAACATATAGGAGCTATTTCGTTTAGCCCATTAATAGCCAATGTGGACTTATATGAAATGTAGATATATGCACCTCTGAGATGCCTTTTTACTGTGCTTGTACCTGATATTATTTGGCCTGTTTTTTGCTGCATCTATTGTCCCCTTTTGGATATTTTATCCTTATATATGCATTTTAATATGAATAAAATTTGTACTTTATAGTGTAAAAAGGCTTCCTATTTTTTCTTTTGAATCTGTTAATGAATCAGGAGCATCTGACTCCTATACACTCCCTCATCAAGATCGACATGCAAATCTTCAGTCTTTAACTAATTTGGGTCAATTGGTTTGCTTAAAAAAAAAAAAAAAGATATACCGGTATGTTCTACAGACACCATACGAAAGGGATTGTTTTTTGTAAGGTTTCATTCCAATTTTTAACATGGCCAATATAATTTCTTTAATTGTTGATGAATACACTGGATGTAAAAAAAAAAGATAAAATAAATAGCTGACATAGAGCTGACAATACAGTTGAAAAAAGTTGTTTTTTTTCTGAATAACGAACATACAATTTTACGTAGGCTCAACTTAACCCAGCCTTAAAGGGATCTGTCAGTAGGATAAACCATTCTAAGCCGTCTATATCGGCATGTGGGTCATAGGAAGCTGAATAAAATGATATCTGAGATCCAATGTCTTACTCCAGAGAAATCTACATTTTTCTTATATGCAAATGAGCTGTTAAAGACTATGAGCTGGACACTGATTTGCATAAGAATCTGCCTCCAGAGCTTACTTTTAACCCCTTACCGACATCGGGCGTTTATTTACGCCAATGTCGGTCTCCCTCCCTTTGATGGGAGCTCTGGCGATGAGCCACATCTTTCCCTGGACATGTTTTGAACAGCTGACATGTGCCCGCAATAGCCGCGGATGGAATCGCGATCCACCCGCGGCTATTAACTAATGCCGCTGTCAAACGCTGACAGCGGCATTTAAATGGCGCTTCCGGCCATTAGGCTATTAATACGCTCACCGGAGACACGCATCACATGATCGCGGGTCACGGGTGCGTCGGCATGACAACCCAAGGTCTCCTGGAGACCTCTATGGTTGCAGTGCCGGCTTTCTGTGAGCGCCACCAAGTGATCGGCGCTTGTAGCAAGTCAGTAATTCAGCTACATATAGGCGAACTGATCATCGCTTCTATGTAGCTGAGCCGAACGAGTCGTGGCAGCTTCTAGTCTCCCATGGAGTCTATTGAAGCATGCCAAAAGTAAAAAGAAAATGTTTTTAAAACTATTTAAAGAAAATATATATAAAAGTTCCAATCACCCCCCTTTCGCCCCATTCAAAATAAAACAAAAAAAAAATCAAGCATACATATACAGTATTTGGTATCGCCGCGTTCAGAATCGCCCGATCTATCAATAAAAAAAATAAAGAATTAACCTGATCGCCAAATGGCGTAGCGAGAAAAAAAATCAAAACGCCAGAATTACGTTTTTTTGGTCACCGCGACATTGAATTAAAATGCAATAATGAGCGTTCAAAAGAACGTATCTGCACCAAAAAAAAGTCAGCTCAGCACGCAAATAATAAGCCCTCACCGAACCGGAGATCACGAAAAATGGAGACGCTATGAGTATCGTAAAATGGCGCAATTTTTTTTTTTTTTTTTTTTTTTTTTTTTTTAGCAAAGTTTGGATTTTTTTTCACCACTTAGATAAAAAAGAACCTATACAGGTTTGGGGTCTATGAACTCGCAATGACCTGGAGAATCATAATGGAAGGTCAGTTTTAGCATCTAGGGAACCTAGTAAAAAAGCCAAACAAAAAACAAGTGTGGGATTGCACTTTTTTTTGGCAATTTCACTGCACTTTGAATCTTTTCCTGTTATCTAGTACACAACATGGTAAAACCAATGGTGTCGTTCAAAAGTATAACTCGTCCTGCAAAAAAACAAGCCCTCACATGGACATATTGAAGGAAAAGTAAAAAAATTATGGCTCTGGGAAGAAGGGGAGCAAAAAACGAAAACGCAAAACCGAAAAAAGCTCCTGGGGTTAAGGGGTTAATAAAAGGGGAAGTTACTAGTGTGAGACATGTAACTAATACAGAACAGTAAAACTGAACTTTGTCTCCTTACGAACCCATTTGCTGCAGCTCTCACAGCCCTGCTGTATTGCAACACCACGGTGACTGAGATGGAAGCTGAGAAGATCCTGCAGATGTGTCAGTTATAAACACACACAGCTCTGCAGTGAGATCAGGAGAGCGGCCATCACACTGGTAGAAATTAAATGAAAACATGAAAAACTGTAATCCAGCAGCATTAGAAAGTCCAAATTCAGAAATTCAGTAATCCGAGCTTCAGTTGCAATGCAGCAAAATACACAAATGTCCGAACTTTTACGGTTTACATACAAGATAAGATTGGCATTTGGGGTCATTGGGATAGAGTTACACTTCCTATTTGATATCTTTGTGCAATATTTGATTTTTTTACTCCTTTTATTAATATTTACTTTTTTAACTTTTTTTCATTTTCTGGATTATTACAGCCAACCCCTTCCGGTGAGTAGTTCTCCATGTTCTTTTGTATGAATCATCCCGTAAATACAACCCATATACCTTATTCGGGTATTTAGCCGTCATAAAGGCTCCATTCAGTAGTCAGTACCGATAGAAAAAAGCATGGACAGGTCCTGTTTGTAGTGTGGTTGTCTAATTGTATGTGGGTATCATTCTACATTGAAATTGATTCCTATGTGGCTTCTTTCAGATGTAAAGCATGGAATTAAAGAAAAAAAAATACATAAAATAAGATTTTTGATTAGTTTTTGAGCACTTTTTTCGGGTGTGTTAAATCATTTTTATATACTTGAATATTGAAGACACCTTGTACTATACTTTTTTGGAATGATTAGACCTTCATAGATCTGCTAAAATAAATCTTGCTTTTGTAAAACAGAGTTGTATTGTGTTGCAGAAAACGAGAATCTGAGGTTTTGGTTCTTGTAGAATCAGAAGAGGAGGAAGAGATGCAAGAAGTTGGTGATTCAGTTGCAAACACTCAATCCACTATTGCTGAAATTAGTAGTCCTGCCGCTGCCAATGGAAATGTCTATAAACACGAAGTTTTGTTCCACAGTCCACCTGACAGTACGTACTGTTATGTAGAGTAGACTACATCTTATAGATTATTGCAATTTACAGGGTTCAGCCTGTGGCTTTAGGATGTCAGAGTTCCACCAGGAACAATGGGCTAAGAAAGATTGTTAGAAATAAATATAGCGTTATGTGCTTACTACTGTATATTAGGTGATCGAAAACTTAACTGGTGCTACCAGTGTCAAGAAGCTAAAAAGAAGGAAAGAAGGGTAACATTGTGCTATAAGAACCTCACTAGCAAAGTAGACCACATCAGTGGTGCACTGAGGAAGCCACTCACGGCTGGAATGGCTATTGTGGCTACAATGATGGCTAATAGCAATGTGGTAAATTTTGCAATAAGTCAGTACGTGAATAAATAAGTAGGTAGATAAAGCAAATAAATAGCTGTATTATAGCTGAAAACCGTTCAATATAAAGTGTTGTTGGCTATAGTTGAATACTGAAGTGTAGATGTAAATGCCGGTGTGTGGTCACCAGTGTAAATAAATAGAAAAAAAATGGTTCACTAGAAAAAAGACGTCCTTGGATAGATGGCACTGGGGAATCATCACCCTGGTGACGATAGCTGGAATACCTGGTATCCTTTGCGGCATAGCCCGTTTCTGATTGTCCAAAGTAAGAGTGATAGATAATGAACGGTCCTGGTGCAGTTCACCGTGTGATGGAGGCGAGTGTGAAATGTTCTGTGCGCGGTGAGGCAGGCAATTCCGATTTCCTAGTCTTCAATATGGGTAATGGACTCTGGGCCCTCCTGTCCCTAGCATCCCTGGTAACCACCAAGAATTGTAGCGCAGTGTGTGATGTCACTTTGGCTGCTAGAGTGTCCTGTATAGGGCAGAAAGACCTACCGTTTCCAGGACTCGCAGTTCCTCTTCGTCATGGTCTCATTGTTAGTGTCAAGAAGTTGCTACAAAAGCAAACCCAGAAATGACACATTATATATATCTAGAAATAAGATGAATACACTTAACGCAAACCTCCATGGGCTCTGAAAATTTCTCATGTATGTCATGTCGCCCTACTTTTTCCCTCCATTTGCTTCCCTTGCTCAGATTGGTTTTCTGTTCCATGGCCACCACCTAGGTATGATAGAGTGCAGTGTTAAGTGTAAACCAAGCCTCCCCTGCCTTCCCTATCCCACAACGCCTGGAAGGCATGGATTAGACTTTCCACTGCACTCCCATATGCCAAGGTGGTGGCAATCTTGGAGATGCGGTTGGATCACAATGCCAGTCTGCACAAAGGTGGCCGAGGGTACCAGGTAGGGGCACTACATATAAAAAATGTATAGTCACTTTTCAGTGCCACTTGGAGGATTGCTTTAATAAATTGATTTAATAAATTTACCTTTTACATAAATGAAAAATCTGGCCACATAAGGGGCATCTGTATACAATTTTTATTTTCTGCAATCCTGATGGGATTTAGAAGAAGGAATCACAGGCTTGTAGGCGTAACAAAGGGGAAACCACTTGGTCTAAAGGAGAAAAAGAATCATCATTCATTTGTGACGATTTTGAAGAAGTTATCCTATGAACTTTACTTATTAACAGGTGCATGATGATCGGGGGTCTGACTGCTGGGCCCCCACTAATCACAAGAATAAGCAACCTGTGTCCCTTATTTGAATGGAATGGTAATGAATATGCATGGCCAGCGCCACATTCATTTGTATTGATTTATGGAAGCGTTAGTTCTATACAGCGAAAGGAGTGTTGGTCACCTGTGCTCCGCTGCTCTATTCACACAGGGGATATGGGACACCTATACTAGTAATTGTTCCCGTGGGATGAACCGTCCACTCTCGACTACACTGTATAGTTGTACACGTGTGCATTGTTCTTATCAAGTCATTTTTTTTTATTTTTTATAGATATCAGTTCTGATTTGCTGTATGAGCTCCCGGAAGAAACAAATGGTGAAAATTTAGTGGAAGGCCTTTAGCGTTCATGATGCGATCACTATCTTACTCGCTTTGACTTCAGGGAGTGCACAGCCCATTGCAAAGACTCTTACCGATAAGCAACGTCCTGGGAATCTGGAGCGATAACAATTTACACTCAGTTCATCTATTTCTCTGCTCTTTTATACTTTTTGTTCATGATGCACCATGTTATTTCCTCCTAGGGAGGACCAGTTGCTGTGAATGCAGGTGCCTAATGTCTTGAAAGCACAATCATTGGACCGCTAATACGGTGTAATGTGTCTGTCTTGTGTGAAAAAAATGACTAGCATAGTTCTTTAAAGGGAACCCATCAGCACATTGGTACATATGGAAGTAGTGTTACTAATGTATGAGCACCTTTCCCTCAATAATCAATTTGTAGCAATCCGATGAGCCATTCATGAGATATCTAGAGTCAAAGCCACATGCAGATCAGGCTGGAAGTGCACTGAGGGCATGTCACTGTACTTAGAAGCAGCAGCCCAGGTGCACTGACACGCCCCAGTGCACTTCCAGCCTGATTTGCATGTGGCTTTGATTTTAGATTCTCATGACTGGCTCATCGGATCACTACAAAAAATGTAGCGTTATTATTGGGAGACAAGTGCTTAAAGAGTTGTACCACCACTTCCATATGTAAAAATGCGCTGACAATGTTTCCTTTAGGATGGAATGAGAATGCTCATTTGTACATATTGGTGTGTCTTGTTTCTTATAATAACTACTTAAGTGGTTACTAACCTTACAGAACCAATGTTCTTTTTTTTCAAAGAGGGTTGTCTATGTGATAGGTGTAGGTACAATTTGTATTTATACACTTCAGGTGGAAGATCTCCAGCAATGCAACAGCAAAATACATCCTGGCAATGAATGTGAGTGATTCAGGGGGGTTTTGTTTGTTTGGTTCTGAATAGTAAAAAGCGAAAATCTATTATTTCCTCTAGGAATGGAGAGCACTTGCAAATGAGATTCCTTCAGTGTAGGCTGTAGAAACCATTTGAGTTAGCCAGCCAAAATCCAGGGACTTAAATTGTCTGGCTAATTCAGTAGTAATCACTTGGAAGCTAAATGGATAAAGGGTGCTTTTGTTGAGATCAATGTATGAGCGTTTCTTTTCTCCTGTTTGAACTAGATTGACGTTTTTGGTTTTTTTTTTTATCCATACTAACAATGACACTATAGTATGTAACATGGTTCTTACTGGCCCCAGGCATAAAACAGCCCCCCAAAATGATCTAAAACAGACACAAGACAAAGCTAAGGGCTTGTCTACGTTTTCATTAGTAGAACAAATGTGTTAGAGATCTGATTTTTATGTCCAAGCATTACAGGTTCTCCTCCTTCTTGTTAGTACAGTCTTCCTTATAGACTGCACAGTTCCCGTTCTCACTGTGTCAGTTGAGTCAGGGTCATGTAACCAGACCTGTCCATCAGACTCCTCGAATTAAAAACCACTATGCAATTAAAGCTGATTTTCAATTGGAGGAGGATGATGGACATTTCTGGTCACGTGACCCTGCATCAACTGGCATAGTGAGAACGGGAGCTGTGCAGTCTGCGAGAAAGGATGCACTAAGCAGGAGGAGGAGAACCTCTAATACTTTGCATGTGCTATAAAGTCATGTCCCCAACACAATTGTTAAAGAGAACCGGTTATCAGGTTTTTATACCCAAACTAATGTCATGCATGTAAGGTACTCTTTGCTGCACAGCTCTGATTATTTATGAAGCCCTGGGGTGCAAAACTTTACATGCTTACTTCATGACTTGGCTTACTTTGTTGTAAATATGTGTCAACTTTACATTTTGTACTCCAGTTCCAACCGCGCCTTCATTATGGAAACATTTTCTAAAGGTTAAGTTGAGAATGGGATATCTAGCACTTGCACTAAATTGACCTATACCTGTGCACTTTTCTTATTAGATAGCAATAAATCAGCACCATCAAAGGCATTGAATATGAATTATCACCCGCAGGAGAACTGCATTGATGTTTTACAAATGGGATCCATAGTCATCAGCTGATTGTCTCATCATGCCAAGCCATTGTTAAAATATAGCAGTCACTTTAAGGCCTCATTCAAGCGTCAGTTTTTCTTAAGTACGAGGAAAAAGGACCAATTATTTTTATCAGAATTTAATCAGTGTGGTCATTAGTTTTTTCTTTTACATAAAGAAAAAAAATAGTTTCTCTACCTTCTCATTTGTCACACTCCATGAAAATCGGTCCACAGTGGGACTTCATCTAGGTGCAGTCTGATTTTTCGTAGATTTGCATTGCCAATTTCAATCAGACCCTCAGATCAATATTGGACAAGTATCCGTGATTTTCCACATACCGCTTGTTCCACGAAAAATCACGAACATGTGAGTGGCCCCATAGACTACCACTGGTGTGAGTGCTATTTGTGAAATCCATGGATGGCTCTCGTATGAGAACATCGGACGTCTGGATGAGGCCTAAGACTGTGGAGTTACTAGGTGTTTGGTAGTAAGTCAGACTCCAGGAGAAGTTACTGAATGCCGGGTCCCTCCTCTCCTGACACCTGGTCTACAGACTTCTTTTTTTGTATGTGATCTTGCATGGGCACCATTGTTCCATTCATGGTCTATGGGACTCCTGGGGATAGCTTGTATTCTTGGTACTAACCCTTTTTACTGCAATGATAGCTCAAAAAACTGCAAACCACAGTATGGATAATGTTCTTGAATAATTTGCAAGCCAAGTTCAACGCAACATAAAATATTATGCAACTATTCTTCATTTACTTGCCTAAACATAACGTTCAGTGCCTTTCCCAAGTAATACACGCTGTAATACATTTTATTATTTTCCTTCTACTTACCGTATATTGTCAGTAGAGTGATGCACAGATGAATTTTGTCCCTGATTTTTTTTTTTTTTTTTGGTTTTGTTATAATGGGTAAACAGTCCATCCTCTGCGTTGGATATATGGACTTGGCCTGTGGAGAACAAGTTCCAGTTTGCAGAGGGCACGTGAGATTTGTGTATTTATTCGTCATTGTCGGTGTACACTGTCATTTTTATTGTCTTTTTTTGTCATTTCCTGTGGCTGTGGGTTTTTTTTTAATTTGACTTAATAAAATTTCGTTTAATAATGAAGCAGACTGATTTATTCACTATCATAATTCATGTGAGCTATTTAGAAAGCTTTATGTATTCTGTAGTGTATTGCATTATGTGTCTGAAGTCTTATTTAGGATGGAAGCTAAAATAATATCGCCGGATATATTCTGTATAGTATTTGGTAAAAACAAAGGCTCGGATAATGAGATGAAGCACGTAAGTCTTCACTTGTATGTGAGATTTCAAGCAGCTATTTGCACTCTGTTACTTTGCAAGATTATGAATAACCTTGTCCCAGGAATGGGAAGCAGACTCTGGTAAGCAACGCAAAAGAAAAGCAAAATGCATCCTACATTCTTCGTTCAGGAGAATAGGGAGAATACTTTGATAAGTAAGCTAGGGTTTTCATTACCATTTGCCCTCATACTGATTAAAAAAGACTGTTGGTTGAAGTATCTCCAGAAAACATGCACTAGCCAAACAGTGCCCCTTATACCTTGTGCACTGGTCAGAGTGTCTTCATAAGCAGAATACTGTTTCAAGAGTGTCTCCAGAAACGGTACACTAGCCAGAGAGTGACTCCCACATACAGTACATAATTCTGAGTTCCTCAATAAACAGTGACCTGGCTAGAGAGTGCCCCATATTCAATGCACAAACCGAGAAGTGTCTTCAGAAACGGTGACCCAGCCAAGGAGTGCCCAGTATATACAGCAAACATGCCATAGTGCCCCCATGCTCAATGCTCTGGCCAAGGAGCATTGCCATACACGATTGACTAGCCATATAATTTCCCTATATACAGTCCCTCTGCTAAATAGTGATCCTATTGTAGGGCATTAGGAAAACCTTTCTTAGGCCAAATTCAGATGTACGTGAAACATGGTCCGTTTAAGGCTGGCCGCAAGTCTCCAAAATCAAACTCAACAGCCTAGTGTTGCCTGTGAAGCAGTTGAGTTTGGGTCAGGACTCCCAATGTCTGGTCCGTTTATCATGGACATCTAAATTCAACCTAAGGATATGTTCTGACGTTTTTTGAGATTCAAAAACCACCTTAACCCCTTAGTGACCGAGCCAATTTTGACTTTCTTGACCAAGCCAACTTTTACAATTCTGACCGCTGTCACTTTGAGGTTATAGCTCTGGAACGCTTCAACAGATTCCACTGATTCTGAGACTGTTTTTTCGTTACATATTGTACTTCAGGTTAGTGTTAAAATTTCTTCAATATGAATTGCGTTTATGAAAAAAGCATAAATTTGTCCAAAATTTTGCAATTTTCAAACTTAATTTTTGTGCCCTTAAATCAGTCGTGTCACATAAAATAGTTAGTAAATAACATCTTTTTTTTTTGTTATGACATTATAAGGGTTAAAAGTTGACCAGCGATTTCTCATTTTTCCAACAAAATTGACAACCATTTTTTTTTTTTTAGGGACCACCTCACATTTGAAATGACTTCGGGGGGTCAATATGGCAGAAAATACCAAAAAGTGACACCATTCTAAAACTGCACCCTTCAAGGTGCTCAAAACCACTTTCAATAAGTTTATGAACCTTTCAGGTGCTTCATGAGAACTAACGCAATGTGGAAGAAAATAATTAACATTTAACTTTTTTTCACAAAATATTTACTTTAGATCCAAACTTTTATATTTTCACACGGGTATCAGGAAAAGTGGACCACAACATTTCTTGTGCAATTTCTCCTGACTACGCTGATACCCCATGCGTGGGGGAAAGCACTGTTTGGGTGGATGGCAGGGCTCAGAAGGGAGGGAGCACGGTTTGACTTTTTGACTGCAAAATTGGCTCGAATCAATGGCGGGCACCATGTCGCGTTTGGAGACCCCCTGATGTGCATATACAGTGGAAAACCCCCAATTCTAACTTCAACCCTAACAGCCCTAACCCCAACACACCTCTAATCCCAACCATAACCCCAACACCACCCTAATCGCAACACCACAACTGTAATACCAACCCAACCCTAGTCCCAACTGTAACCCTAACTGCAAAGAATGGAAAAAAAAAAGATTTTCAATTAAGTTCTCTCTCCTCTACGATCTACGATACCACATTAGAGGAGACAGAAATGGGGTCCCCCAAACCCTCCTGGTACCTCCGCCATCCCCGGACCCTCCTGCTCCGTCCCCCTGCACTCCGCGTCATCTTCCTTGAAGAAAATGGCAGGCGCATTCGCAGTGCTTCCATCGAGATCTGCCGGCTGGTACCCAGCAACAATAGATAGACCCTATCACAGAGATCAAAATAAAAAAAAATAGTAAATCAAATCCCCCTTTGGTAAAAATAATATTTTCCATTACGTCCCTCAGGACAGCACCATGGAGGAAGTCCTTCCTTGACCTATAGTGGGACAGGATCACAGAGAGGTTAAAAGGCCCTCCCACCACCACCCTCCAGTGTTTTTCCTGTCCCTACAGGGGATGGTTGTATGAGAGGTTGCTCCAGGAGTGAAGATAGGAGGTGAACGTTTTACAGGGCCCAGGGGGATCGTGCGGCTTGTCCAAGATCCTTCCCCCTGTCAAGTGGCCCTGGGCTGAAACTCCCCAGTGGGGAGTCCCTCTGCCCGAAAGACCAGTCGAGCGGACATGCTCCTGGGTGAGCCGCTCCTCCCGGTGGGAGGCTCTCGGCTTGGACGCCGACCGGCAGGCTTCTTCCGGAAGTCACGCTCCAGAAAGACGTCGCACTTCCAGGTGACGTTACTGATAGTCAGAGGTCGGCGTGCATTCCAGGAGGAACGTGGAATAATTGCAAGACCAGATTGAGTCCCTGGATCTCGCAGAGCATACGGTGGAAGCATGAAAGAGCCGGGTGATAGACAAGGACGGTGAGGTAAATGCGCTGTGCGCAGAAGATCCCCAGCTCCCGGCGGTCACTTTAACCTGTTCTCAGCACTTAGGACGTCCTCAACACGTAGCCACTTTTCAACCATTCAGCCTATAGGTGGGGGTCTCGACCTTCCCTTCCCCCTGTCAAGCGGACCGTGGCAGACACCTCTTGGAGAGGTTCCTCAGCCAACAGCCAGCCTGCGCATTGGGCTCAGGGGGATCGTGCGGCGTGTCCAATCCTTCCCCTTGTCAAGCAGCCCAAGGCTGACTCTTCCCGGTGGGGAGTCCCTCAGCCACAGAGACCAGTCGAGCAGACGGGCTCCTGGATAGATACGCTTCCTCCCGATGGGGGCTCTCAGCTAGGATGCCGGACGGCAAAACACCGCTACTTCCAGAAGTCACGCGGTGGAGAAGGCTGTTGCGCCTTCGGTGACGTCAGAGCAGGTCATGAGGCACAGGAGAGGGAATCATTGGCTTTAATGCAACATTCCTGATCAGGACGCCGCTTCCTTCCACGGTGGGCTCTCGGCGTTACCAGCTCTCCCTGTCTTTCTAGCAGGTATGGAGCCAGCACAGGTGGGTGTTTGTTGGATTGTTGTGTGGATGGCCTAGGTCCAGGCTACATCTCACGATGTGACTTAAGCATAACTCCCAACCGTCCCAGATTGTGCAGGACAGTTCTGATTCTGACCCCGCTGTCCCGCTGAGGACACTGTGTCCCGCAGTGAGATGAGCCGCCACGCCCCCATGCACCCGTTCCTGCCCTCCCTGTCTCTACAGATCAGCCTCACAGCAGCTAGCAATGACGCTGCTATTGCTGTAGTCTTCTGTACCCACAGGACCTGTGATGAGGTCACAGGAAGGGAGGAGTCAGGGGTCACATGATCAGTGTCCTTGTGTGCAGGACTCTGCTGTGATGATTGTCATGGTGCTGGATGAGGGTAAGTTTGTGTGCGGGTCGGGACTCGAGTTTACAGTGTGGATGTAGCAGTGTTGTAGTGTGTACAAGTTGGATGTAGC
The DNA here is from genome assembly GCA_033576555.1 of Oophaga sylvatica. Classification (NCBI taxonomy): domain Eukaryota; kingdom Metazoa; phylum Chordata; class Amphibia; order Anura; family Dendrobatidae; genus Oophaga; species Oophaga sylvatica. The sequence continues at coordinate 828,686,599 of JARQOD010000001.1, read as the reverse complement.
AGAGTCGTGTGTGTACGAGGTGTACGGAGCGGAGCCGTGTGTGTACGAGGTGTACGGAGCGGAGCCGTGTGTGTACGAGGTGGATGTAGGCAGCGATGTAGTTCGTACGAAGTGTACGGAGCAGAGCCGTGTGTGTACGAGGTGGATGTAGCAGTGCTGTAGTGTGTATGAGGTGTACGGAGCAGAGCAGTGTGTGTACGAGGTTGGATGTAGCGGAGCCATGCATGTACGAGTTGGATGTAGCGGAGCCGTGTGTGTACGGAGCGGAGCCATGTGTGTACGGAGCGGCGCCGCGTGTGTACGAGGTGTACGGAGCTGCGCCGTGTGTGTACGAGGTGGATGTAGCAGCGATGTAATGTGTACGAGGTGTACAGAGCAGAGCCGTATGTGTACGAGGTGGATGTAGCAGTGCTGTAGTGTGTACGAGGTGTACGGAGCAGAGCCGTGTGTGTACGAGTTGGATGTAGCGGAGCCGTGCGTGTACGAGGTGTATGGAGCCGTGCGTGTACGAGGTGGATGTAGCAATGCTGTAGTGTGTACGAGGTGCACGGAGCGGAGCCGCACGTGTACGAGGTGGATGTAGCAGTGCTGTAGTGTGTACGGAGTTGTGTGAACCGTACGTGTACGAGGTGGATGTAGCAGTGCTGTAGTGTGTACGGAGTTGTGTGAACCGCACGTGTACGAGGTGGATGTAGCAGTGCTGTAGTGTGTACGAGGTGCACGGAACAGAGCCGCGCGTGTACGAGGTGGATGTAGCAGTGCTGTAGTGTGTACGGAGCGGAGCTTTGTGTGTACGAGTTGGATGTAGCAGAACCATGTCTGTACGAGTTGGATGGAGTGGATCCGTGTGTCTGTACGAGGTGCACAGAGCCGAGCGTGTACGAGGTTTACGGAGCGGAGCCGTGTGTACGAGGTGGATGTAGCAGTGCTGTGTGTGTACGAAGCAGAGCCCTGTGTGTGTGAAGTGTACGGAGCTGAGCCGCTCAGCTCCATACACACAGGGCTCCGTGCTTGAGCCGTGTGTGTATGGAGTGGAATCTTGTGTGCATGTAGCGGAGCTGCGTGTGTACGAGATGTACGGAGCAGAACTGCGTGTGTACGAGGTGTATGCTGCAAAGCCGCATATGCACTAGAGTTAACAGAGTGGAGTCGTGTGTGTACAAGGTGTACAAAGCGTGGCTGCGTGTGTACAAGGTGTACGGAGTGGAGCCTTGTGTATACTGAGTGGAGCCTTGTGTATGCGAGGTGGACGGAGCGGAGCCGTGTGTGTACGAGGCATACAAAGCAGAACAGTGTGTGTATGAGGTGTGCAAAGCCGTGCGTGTACACGGTGTATGGTGGGGAGCATTCATACCTCCCAACAGTCCTAAATTCAGCGGGACACTCCCGATTTTGGGAGTCTGCCCCGCTGTCCCGCCGGGAGCTTTTCCCGTGGACACAGGAGTACATGCCGGAGCCCCGAGGAGCACTTTAAAACTCGCACGTGATGTTCCACCAGAAGTGACGTGCTGGAAGATGACCGGAAATTAGGTAATTTCGGGAGGAGATTGTGACGGAACCATGAAGGCACTTCAGGGAATGCTTCAGATCCATCACCGTGTCCTCGCCTTGGAATCGGGGATGTCGGCCATGTGAGCGGATCATGATATGTCCTGCACCGGGAGGCTCAGGTGGGCACTACAATGGGAGCCGGGCTGCTATGGTATCTTTATAAAAAATTTTTTCTTTCTCTCTGTTTCTTTCTCTCTCTGTTCTTTATTTCTCTCTGTTCTTTCTTTCCCATCTTTCTTTCTCTCTGTTCTTTCTTTCCCCTCTTTATTTCTATCTCTGTTCTTTCCTTTCTTTCTCTCTCTCTCTCTTTCTTTCTTTTTCTCTCTCTCTGTTCTTTCTTTCCCCCTCTTTCTTTTTCTCTCTCTCTGTTCTTTCCCCTCTTTCTTTCTTTCTTTCTCTCTGTTCTTTTTTCTTTCTTTCTCTTTCCCCTCTTTCTTTCTTTCCTTCTTTCTTTCCCCTCTTTCTTTCTCTCTGTTCTTTCTTTCTCTCTCTGTTCTTTCTTTCCCATCTTTCTTTCTCTCTGTTCTTTTCAGCAGCAGATGAAGGAAGGGAGACACACTAGTCATTACTAGTGGGTAGGCGGAGCCCAGATAGGATAGACACCTCAGATTAAAAAAGTGTTGACCGGCCCCTCCAGCTTATAGGGCTCCTCCTACTCCAGCTCTCCAGTCTAAAATTTGAGGTCTCAGAGGATAGTCGCTGCTGAAGCAGCTCCTCAGAAGATTTTTTTATTTTTATCGGACAGAGACTTGGACTCAGGTCTTGAGGTCTCAGGGGTCTCAGCGCTGCTGGACCCCCACCTCTCCCTTGGCGGATCTGTATTACCCTTTAAGGTGGTCCCTGCAGAACCCTGCCGGCCCTGGGGGATGAGGATGGCTTCCCTGGCGGGGACGCAAACCGCGCTTCTGGGGTCACTGCGTTCCCCGCCCTGGGGGGAAGCGATGGGCATAGCGCCACAAATCCCTGGGGTCCCTGTGGCGCTCGGCTGGGTGAGTACTCTGCATTTTTTGATGTGTATGAGTGCTTCAGCGACTGCTGCGGCAGCCGCTGCTACATATACATGCTGGTGACTGTGTGTTTTTTTTGTCCGCAAGTAGATGCCTGCAGGACATGGGAACGGGGCAGGAA
>JARQOD010000001.1:828644584-828683820 GCA_033576555.1 Oophaga sylvatica | reverse complement strand
TAGTGTCTCTATGCATCATATTGCATCATAGCGCTTCATAGTGTCTATATGCATCATATTGCATCATAGTGCTTCATAGTGTCTATATGCATCATATTGCATCATAGTGCTTCATAGTGTCTATATGCATCATATTGCATCATAGTGCTTCATTGTGCCTCTATGCATCATATTGCATCATAGTGCTTCATAGTGTCTCTATTAGTGTTGAGCATTCCGATACCGCAAGTATCGGGTATCGGCCGATATTCGCGTTATCGGAATTCCGATACTTAGTTCCGATATTTTTCCTATATCGTATATCGGAATCGGAAGTTCCCATAATTCTTTGAGAGGCAATGTGATTTTAGTCAGCCAATGAGGAATCTTATGAAGTGTGGGCATATCCTGTAATGCTGCGGTCATCTTAACTAATGGCATGGCTGTGATTGGCTGCTGAAATGATGTCAGAATGCACTATAAAAGGCGCCGCCTCCATTTTAGCGTCACTGTGCTGTGAACTCAGTTAGGGACAGAACGCTGCTCTGCTGACTCTGAGGGACAGTTAGATATTGCGATTTTGTGTACTGGGCTTTAGGCAGGCTAGTTTACCAACCGCTGTGTAAAGCTTCCTTTTGCCTGCAGTGTTGTTTTAACAGCTCTGCAAGGTGTGTGTGAGTGCAGGTGACGCTGCAGTTTGCTCTGCATGCAACGCTGTCTGTAGGCATCTGCACGTGTCACTCACAGACTCTATTTTTTTTTCTTCAGTGTAATTCTTGCTGCTCCATGCAATTTAACTATTAGTGTGACGCGCTTCCATCCGTATCCAATACATTGGTTGCAAACACTATAGAAGTAGACAAAGGAGTAGCCTTTCACAGATTGTGGACAGTTGTGTTTCAGTGTTCACTTCAGTCTGTGTTTTTTATTTTTTGAGTGCATATCACGCTCCAGTTACTTGTTCAAGCACTGCTGCTTGTACTCTGCTGAGCGTGTCTCAGTGCCTCATCCTTTTCATTTTTCTCCAATTGGTGCTTCTCCATTATATTTGAAAAAAATCTAATCTATTAGTGTGACGCGCTTCCTCCGTATACAATACATTGGTTGCAAACACTATAGAAGTAGACAAAGGAGTAGCCTTTCACAGATTGTGGACAGTTGTGTTTCAGTGTTCACTTCAGTCTGTGTTTTTTATTTTTTGAGTGCATATCACGCTCCAGTTACTTGTTCAAGCACTGCTGCTTGTACTCTGCTGAGCGTGTCTCAGTGCCTCATCCTTTTCATTTTTCTCCAATTGGTGCTTCTCCATTATATTTGAAAAAAATCTAATCTATTAGTGTGACGCGCTTCCATCCGTATACAATACATTGGTTGCAAACACTATAGAAGTAGACAAAGGAGTAGCCTTTCACAGATTGTGGACAGTTGTGTTTCAGTGTTCACTTCAGTCTGTGTTTTTTATTTTTTGAGTGCACATCACGCTCCAGTTACTTGTTCAAGCACTGCTGCTTGTACTCTGCTGAGCGTGTCTCAGTGGCTCATCCTTTTCATTTATCTCCAATTGGTTCTGCTCCATTCCATTTAAAATATAATCTATTAGTGTGACGCGCTTCCATCCGTATGCAATACATTGGTTGCAAACACTATAGAAGTACAGAAAGGAGTAGCCTTTCCCAGATTGTGAACAGTTGTGTTTCAGTGTTCACTGCAGTCTCTGAGGAATAACCACACTTAGGCCTTATAACTTTTCTGACTTTCTTTATCAATCTACCAAGATGAAGAAGGCAGGGAGTAAGGCACGTGGTCGTGGCCGTGGAGTTTCAGCAGGGAGAGGACGTGGGGATTCTGTGGCTGCTGCCGCACCCAGTGACACAGCATCCACCAGTTTTCCCCGTGAGCGTTCCTTTATGCGCACTTTTGTAGGAGCTCAGCGTACCCCCCTGCTGCGGGAAGAACAAATTGAAGCCGTTGTTGGTTGGATGGCAGCCAATGCATCGACTTCAATTCCTTCCACCTCCTCTCAGGACCACAGCACTGTTGAACAACCATCTGTCTCTTCACCGCCTGCCAAATTGCCCAGGCAGTCAGAGAGTTATGAACTGGAGCCAGCTGAGTCTCTGCTTCTGTTCTCAGAATCTGTTGGCTTGCAAACAGGGGCCCAGCCAAGCAGCATTCTGGAATGTGAAGAAGAGGCAGTATGCAGTGATGCGCAACAGCTGTGTCTCTCTGAATGTGAAGAGGCGGGTGAGCCAGTGCCGATGGTCAGCACACCGCAGAACGCATCTGATGATGATGAGACTCAGGTGCCATTTTCTGTTGAGCATGGTGCTGGCCAGACCACCCAACAGCAGCAGGTGTTGGAAGAGGGTAGTGGAGATGATGAGGTCCAAGACCCAACATGGCGTGAGGAACAGGAAGGTGGTGGTAGCAGCTCTGAGGAAGAGATTGCCCCAACGGTCCAAACAGTAGGGAGAGTTAGGCTGCAGACTGGGTTGCCTGTAGCCTCCAGTTTGGCACCCGTTCGTAGCAGTTCTCTTCCAACAGCAAAAACGGGCGCTCCCAGGACTTGCACTGCGTGGTCCTTTTTTGACACACTTGCAGATGATATTTGCTATGTCAAATGCAAGCTGTGTAATCAAAAAGTAAAAAGAGGTAAAAATGTCAGTAACCTTAATACCACAAATATGTGGAAACATGTGCGGTCAAAGCACGTGGTTGAGTTCCAAAGACACACTGGAGATGTAGGCCAACCTACAGCAGCACCTACATCTTCAGCTCATGTTGGAGCCTCTTCCTCCAGCTCACACACAGCTGGTTCTGCTTCCTCACAGGATCGCCATGGAAGAACCTCTGTCACTGTTGTCCAGAGACCCAGTGTTATTCCACCCACAGCTGCAAGTTCCCTGTCATCCTCACACTCCCAGGCCACAAAACAGCCATCGGTAGCACAGGCATGGGATAAAAGACGGCCATACTCGGCAAACCATCCACGAGCACAGGCTCTGAATGCTGGCATTGCAAAACTCCTGTCCCTTGAAATGCTGTCATTCAGGCTGGTGGAGACTGACAGTTTCCGTGACTTAATGGCATTGGCAGTCCCACAATACAATGTGCCCAGCCGATTTTATTTCAGCAGGCAAGCCGTCCCTGCTCTGCAAAAGCATGTTGAGGGAAAAATTAAACATGCGCTACTAAACGCCGTCAGTAGCAAGGTCCACCTGACCACCGATGCGTGGACCAGTACCCATGGCCAGGGACGATACCTTTCCCTCACTGCCCATTGGGTCAATGTTGTGGAGCCGGGTACAGATCTTGCCAGTGGCGCTGTACGTGTTCTGCCAACTCCAAGGATTGCAGGAATCAAGTCTGTCCACATTGACTCCTCCTCCTACTCCAGTTCCTCAGAATCATCGCTGCAGGAGCCGTCACGGTCTACCTCCACATGGACCCGTGAACGCTTACCTGATGCGACCGATATGAGCACAGCCGTGGCCAAACGTCAACAGGCTGTCCTGAAATTAATTTCCATGGGGAATCGAAGCCACACAGCGCAGGAGGTCTGGAATGCCATCAAGCAGGAGAGCGACGTGTGGTTTTTGCCAGCGAATCTCCAGCCAGGCTTGGTAGTGTGTGACAATGGCCGAAATCTGGTGGCAGCTCTGGGCCTTGGCAACCTCACTCACATACCATGTCTGGCACATGTGCTCAACTTGGTCGTGCAGAGTTTTTTGAGGGACTATCCGGATCTTGATGCACTGCTGCACAAGGTCCGCCTAGAGTGCGCTCACTTGCGACGTTCCAGCATGGCCAGATCGCGCATTGCAGCTCTGCAACGCAGATTTCGCCTTCCTGAACATCGCATCATATGTGACGTACCCACCAGGTGGAATTCCACGTTACATATGTTGGAGCGGTTGTGTGAGCAGCAGCCAGCAGTAATGGAGTATCAGCTGCATCAGGAGCAATCAACTCGCAATTTGCGCCGTTCACACTTCACCACTACTGAGTGGGCCTCTATGAAGGACATCTGCCACGTTTTGCGTCCGTTTGATGAGTCAACGCGGATGGCGAGTGCAGATGATGCACTAGTCAGCCTGACTGTCCCCCTTATCTGCCTGCTTCAAAAAAAAATTCAAACACTAAGGGATGAGGTTTTGGAAGAGGTGGAGGATGAGGAGTCACTAATTCCATCACCTTCTGGACAGTCAGCGCAACGTGGTTCCTCACAAAGGGCTGGGCAGGGCTCACTTTGTGAGGAGGATGAGGAGGAGTCAATGGAGGAGGAAGACATCGCTCCAGAGGGAGGTACACAACGCTCTAGTCAGTATGTAGAGCGAGGGTGGGGTGATGCAGAGCAGGCAGAGATGACGCCTCTTGCAGGGGACAGCGTTTCTTGGCCAGTTGGGAGTCTGCAGCACATGGTTATTTCATGCTGCAGTGCCTGAGAAACGACCGCCGCATCGCCCACATTCTCACCACGTCTGATTATTGGGTGTACACCCTCCTAGACCCTCGCTACCGGGACAACTTACAAAGCCTCATCACACCGTTGAACCGGGAGCGTAAAATGCGGGAGTACCAAGACACACTGGTGCAATCCATAATGTTCTCCATTCCAGCCGAGAGCACTGCTGCTACTGCTTTACAAAGCAGCTCTGTGCGTCGAGGCAGTGGAGACAGCTCTGCAACAAGAGGGAGCACAAGCAGCGCCTCTGCACAGGGCAAGACCAGTATGTTCCAAATGTTGCGAAGTTTTGTGGCAGCGCCACAAATGTCTACACCATCCAAGACGGCTCCAGTCAGCAGGAGGCAACGTTTCCGTAAGATGGTGACAGACTACATGTCTTTCCCTCTCAGTGTACTCCCAGATGGCTCTTCCCCATTCAAGTTTTGGGTCTCTAAGCTGGATACATGGCCAGAGCTTAGCCAGTATGCATTGGAGGTGCTGGCTTGCCCTGCTGCCAGTGTATTATCGGAGCGCGTCTTTAGTGCTGCAGGTGGTGTACTAACAGACCGTCGCATGCGACTATCCTCCGATAATGTAGACCGGCTTACTTTTCTGAAAATGAACAAGGCATGGATCTCGCCAGAATTTGTCTGTCCGTTTTCAGATTAAATAACTGGTTCGCAACGTTATCCATGTCTCCTGTTATGTTCATCTTTCTACCACCTGAACTCTACTCCCTGGGCTACAACACTGGCAGTTGCTGCTCAGAAGTGTCGTGTCCACAGACCAATACACAAGCTATAGTGTTACTGGCGTTCAGTAATGTCAGCTGTTCCCCTGCTGTGTGAACGGCAAAAAGTCATGCTGCCTCCACCCTGTTGTCTTCTCATCCCTGGGCTTCAACACTGCCAGTTGTTGCTCGGAAGTGTCATTGGCACGGGTACTCACTCCTGCCCAGACTGGTTACAGCACGCCATCTGTTTCCTGTCAGTGTAAACGTCACTTAGCCTCCAATAAGTTGTCCTGTCGTGTTGCGGTCGGGTTAGCCGACTCCATGGTGCTAGGAGTTTAGGTGCTTCCTATGTGTGCTGCGGGATATGCAAATAAAGGCTGTTTCCGTTGTGACAATAGGACAATCACCCACTGTAGTACTGTGGGATTCGGTAACTGCGGCCGGCTCGCGGCCTGTCAACTTAAATTTCCATGGGTACCTTCTGCTACCCGTCCGGGTTCCAGTACCGTCAGCTGGTTCTCCGCAGTGCCTTTGCCCTAGGTGCCTCCATCTCGGTATCCGAGTTCCAGCAACGTCTGCTGGTCCTTGGTAGTGCTTTGGAGCACAGGTACCTCCTGCTTAGTAACCGTGTCCCAGTAACGTCAGCTGGTCCTCGGTTGTGCCATTGGCTCTTTTCCTTCTGCTGCCCCTCCGGGTTCCAGCACAGTCAGCTGGTCCTCGTTACTTGCATTGGCTCTTGTACCTTCTGCTACCCGTCCGGGTTCCAGTACCGTCAACTGGTTCTCCGCAGTGCCTTTGGCCTAGGTGCCTCCATCTCGGTATCCGAGTTCCTGCAACATCTGCTGGTCCTTGGTAGTGCTTTGGAGCACAGGTACCTCCTGCTTAGTAACCGTGTCCCAGTAACATCAGCTGGTACAAGGTTGTGCTACAAATACAAGATACAGAACAAGAGACACAAGAACAATAAGCAGAAGATCTAAAAATATATGCTCTAAATTATAAGCAGAAGAAGACTAAGCAGTGTATGGGGGTGAGTCCGTTCCTCCTCGTGGTGCCCCTGGAAAATGCCTGCTGCTGCAGGCTAAACTGAACACGGACAAATACTGTTGTAAGTTAAATCTTTTGTGACAGCAAGAACGGAAGAATGAAAAATTCATACTTTGACAGATTACAAGTACAGGATTCTCTGTCACAAATAAGAATATGATGAAGAAGATGAAGTACAATATGAATAAGAATAATAGTTTAATAAGAAGAATATGAGTAATGTTAAGAAAAAGATGAATAGCAAGAAGTTTAAGAAGAAGATAAAGAAGGTGAAGATGAAGAATAATTTGATGAAAAAGATGATGCTGCTGAAGATTATGAAGGAGAAAGTGTGTCAAAAGTTAAAAAGGTGAAGAGCATGGAAGTTGTGAAATATACAGTTAGGTCCATAAATATTTGGACAGAGACAACATTTATCTAATTTTGGTTCTAGACATTACCACAATGAATTTGAAACAAAACAAATCAGATGCAGTTGAAGTTCAGACTTTCAGCTTTCATTTGAGGGTATCCACATTAAAATTGGATGAAGGGTTTAGGAGTTTCAGCTCCTTAACATGTGCCACCCTGTTTTTAAAGGGACCAAAAGTAATTGGACAGATTAAATAATTGTAAATAAAATGTTCATTTCTAGTACTTGGTTGAAAACCCTTTGTTAGCAATGACTGCCTGAAGTCTTGAACTCATGGACATCACCAGACACTGTGTTTCCTTCTTTTTGATGCTCTGCCAGGCCTTCACCGCGGTGGTTTTCAGTTGTTGTTTGTTTGTGGGCCTTTCTGTCTGAAGTTTAGTCTTTAACAAGTGAAATGCATGTTCAATTGGGTTGAGATCAGGTGACTGACTTGGCCATTCAAGAATATTCCACTTCTTTGCTTTAATAAACTCCTGGGTTGCTTTGGCTTTATGTTTTGGGTCATTGTCCATCTGTAGTATGAAACGACGACCAATCAGTTTGGCTGCATTTGGCTGGACCTGAGCACACAGTATGGCTCTGAATACCTCAGAATTCATTCGGCTGTTTCTGTCCTGTGTCACATCATCAATAAACACTAGTGACCCAGTGCCACTGGCAGCCATGCATGCCCAAGCCATCACACTGCTTCCGCCATGTTTTACAGATGATGTGGTATGCTTTGGATCATGAGCTGTACCACGCCTTCGCCATACTTTTCTCTTTCCATCATTCTAGTAGAGGTTGATCTTGGTTTCATCTGTCCAAAGAATGTTCTTCCAGAACTGTGCTGGCTTTTTTAGATGTTTTTTAGCAAAGTCCAGCCTAGCCTTTTTATTCTTGATTCTTATGAGTGGCTTGCACCGTGCAGTGAACCCTCTGTATTTAATTTCATGCAGTCTTCTCTTTATGGTAGATTTGGATATTGATACGCCTACCTCCTGGAGAGTGTTGTTCACTTGGTTGGCTGTTGTGAAGGGGTTTCTCTTCACCATGGAGAGTATTCTGCGATCATCCACCACTGTTGTCTTCCGTGGGCGCCCAGGTCTTTTTGCATTGATGAGTTCACCAGTGCTTTCTTTCTTTCTCAGAATGTACCAAACTGTAGATTTTGCCACTCCTAATGTTGTAGCAATTTCTCGGATGGGTTTTTTCTGTTTTTTGCAGCTTAAGGATAGCTTGTTTCACCTGCATGGAGAGCTCCTTTGACCGCATGTTTCCTTCACAGCTAAACCTTCCAAATGCAAACACCACACCTCAAATCAACACCAGCCCTTTTATCTGCTTAATTGAGAATGATATAATGAAGGGATTGCCCACACCTGTCCATGAAATAGCCTTGGAGTCAATTGTCCAATTACTTTTGGTCCCTTTAAAAACAGGGTGGCACATGTTAAGGAGCTGAAACTCCTAAACCCTTCATCCAATGTTAATGTGGATACCCTCAAATGAAAGCTGAAAGTCTGAACTTCAACTGCATCTGAATTGTTTTGTTTCAAATTCATTGTGGTAATGTCTAGAACCAAAATTAGATAAATGTTGTCTCTGTCCAAATATTTATGGACCTAACTGTACATATTTGCCAAAATAGAAAAAACGTGAACAACATTGTCAATTTCTTCGTCAATCCGAACATCTTTAAAAAAAAAAAAAATTTATGCTATTCCATTTGATTGGGTTAAACATCTATGCCTTTAATGTCTCCTCAACCTTCCCCAATACATTCTACATTACTCTTTGTTGTTTTCCTTCATGTACAATTAACCAACAAGGCAAGAATGGGGTTTTTTTAATTCCGATATTTTGTTCCCATAGACTTACATTGGATTTCCGGTATCGGTATCGGGTATCGCCGATATTTTTTGGGTATCGGCGATACCATTCCGATTCCGATACTTTTGGATATCGGAAAATATCGCTCAACTCTAGTCTCTATGCATCATATTGCATCATAGTGCCTCAATGCATCATATTGTATCATAGTGCTTCATAGTGCCTCTATGCATCATATTGTATCATAGTGTTTCATAGTGTCTCTATGCATCATGTTGCATCATAGTGAGTCAATGCATCATATTGCAGCATAGTGCTTCATTGTGTCTCTATGCATCATATTGCATCATAGTGCTTCATAGTGCCTCTATGCATCATATTCCATCATAGTGCTCAATGGTCTTATGTCATATTGCATATAGTGCTCATAGTTTTTTCATCATATGCTTCATTGTTTTGCACATATCGCATCATACTGCATCATAGTGTCTTTGTGCATCATACTGCATATATGTCTTTTGATCATACTGCATCATAGTTCTTTGGATCATACGCATCATAGTGTCTTGGCTCATACTGCATCAGTGTCTTTGTGCATCATATTGCATCATACTGCATCGTGTCCTTGATGCATCATATTGCATCATCCTGCATCAGTGTCTCTGTCTTATATGCATCATTTGCATCATAGTGTCTGTGCATCATATGCATCATAGTGTCTTTGCGCATATATTGCTCAATGCTCATAATGCTTGTGCATCATACTGCATCATATTGCATCATAGTGTCTTTGTGCATCATACTGCATCATAGTGCTTCATAGTGCTTTGTGCATCATACTGCTCATGTCTTGTGCATTATATTGCATCATATTGCATCATAGTGTTTGTGCATCATATTGCATCATATTGCATCATATGCTTGTGCATCATATGCATCATATTGCATCATAGTGTCTTGTGCATCATACCATCAGTGTCTTTGTGCATTATATGCATCATACTGCATCAGTGTCTTTGTGCATCATATGCATCATAGTGTCTTTGTGCATCATACTGCATCAGTGTCTTTGTGCATCATATGCATCAAGTGTCTTTGTGCATCATATGCATCATAGTGTCTTTGTGCATCATATTGCATCATCTGCATCATAATGTCTTGTGCATCATATGCATCATATTGCATCATAGTGTCTTTGTGCATCATATGCATCAGTGTCTTTGTGCATTATATTGCATCATATTTCATCATGTCTTTGTGCATCATATTGCATCATAGTGTCTTTGTGCATCATACTGCATCAGTGTCTTTGTGCATTATATTGCATCATACTGCATCAGTGTCTTTGTGCATCATATTGCATCATACTGCATCAGTGTCTCTGTGCATTATATTGCATCATATTGCATCATAGTGTCTTTGTGCATCATACGGCATCATATTGCATCATAGTGTCTTTGCGCATTATATTGCATCATATTGCATCATAATGTCTTTGTGCATCATATTGCATCATATTGTAAGTCCGCAAGGACAGGGTCCTCTCCCCTCTGTACCAGTCTGTCATTGTAAATTTATTTACTGTAAACGATATCTATAACTTTGTATGTAACCCCTTCTCATGTACAGCACCATGGAATTAATGGCGCTATAATAATATTGCATCATAGTGCTTCTGTGCATATTGCGTCATAATGCTTCAGTGCCTCGAGGTGTGTCATTTGTGTGTCGTAGTACCTCAGTGCTTCATAGTACCTCGAGCATTGTGGTTTTGTGCCTCTTGCTTAGACCTTCTGACTTGTGCCTTATTGCGTGGCTACACATTGTATGGTCGGCGTACCACTTCACATTTTGTCTCGGGCCCCAACTCCGGCTATAGAGTCCTCATGTTTTAGGACCCAGGTCCAGCTTCTGTTGCTTCATTCTTCGCAACTGGGCTTAGCCAGACGAACAGCTATGCCTGAATTGGCCTAGTAATTTAGTCTGGGCTAATAACATATATAAAGGCAGTTTCAAATAATATCCTGTGTCAAAGGATTTTTACCAACAACCCCCACCACTTACTGTCATCGATGCCAGAGTCCAGACTCCCCGTGTCTAACATCAGTAAAACAAGAGTGGTGATCCATATCCCCCTTTTAACACTTCTACCGAGAAGCCCGATGTTGGTAGTGGCAGGGGATATTACCTGCCAGATGGAGTATTTCCTTAGTTCCAATAATATCCAACCCTTACTGGGGGTTGAGACATCTAAAGATTCGGAATAGACATGATCTCCAGGATGAGTAGGGTACATACACCCCAATGCTCTGCCATTTTCCATGTACTAACTGTTATTTTGCTTGATCTTCCAGCAGTCCAGGGTCTCTCCTGCAGGTCTCCTTGTAGTATGGTAAGCCGGTCTCTAACCAAGGTTTAATCTGAGTCCAGGAGGATCGATGAAGGAACAGTCCTGTGTTATAAGCACATGCAGCCGATTACTGGTCTGTACAGTCCTCATTGTGTGGTGGCTGTGGCTATCACCATACTTTTGCTGGGCAATAAGGTTTTTAAACCTATTCTGTGGCTGCGGTGTTTATAAGTATCTATCACAATAACTAATTCACTGCGGTTCATTATTGGTATTGGGGTACAGCGGGTGTGTTTCACTCCCCGTTTCTGCGGCATACCTTGTTTACCACATTCATACTGGAATTGGCCATTATAGACCTATATCTGACACTCACTTCCTCTATGGTGCTGTACTGAGGGACTACCTGGAAATAGAATTACGTGTAGGTCTAATTTCCCTTTTTTGCGATCACAAGACTGGGGACGGTAAAAACTGACCTGAATCATGTTCTCCAAGGTCTCAACTACCCCCGGTAGTCGAGACCCCAGAGATTTTCCAACGCTTGGGGGCGCTATACACTTATTTCTCAGCACCGTTAAAAGCGGTGCTGAGGAATACGGCCCCTTAACTGCTGCCATTAAAAGGTGTATCGCAGTCATTAAGGGGTTAATAATGGTTTGAAACAAATAGGAAGAGTCTGAACATTCGTTCTGGTAATAGGGGAATGAACACAGCCCATATCAACAGATTTATATTATCTGTGCTTGTTAGGTGGGGAATGAACATGAAATAAATGTAGATTATATGAACACATTACCAATATAAACAGCTGCATTGTATTCCCTGTGTTTGTTAGGTGAGGAATTAACATGGAACATATGTACTGTGTGTATATATATATATATATATATATATATATAAAATAATAAAATAACGCATATCCCATATAATTTACTCTGGTCAATAATAATTGTTTTGAGTTCTCCTGCCTTTCAATCAAAGAGCCATACCATTTTTTGATGATTGATGTACAACTTTGACATAACGATGTAAGGTCTTGTTGTGGTACCATTTTGAGGTACATCTAACTTATTAAGCTGTTAACTTTTATCAAAGTAGTGGTGCAGAACTAATATTGATTTTCATCCTAAGGCTAAGTGCACATGTTCAGGATTATTCGCGTTTTTTTCGCGGTTTTTCACGGCAAAAAATGCGTAAAAAACGCATGAATTAAGCATCCTATCATTTAGAATGAATTCTGCAATTTTTGTGCACATGGTGCGTTTTTTTCCACGAAAAAAACGCATCGCGGAAAAAGAAGCAACATGTTCATTAATTTTGCGGAATTCTAGCGTTTTTCCCGCTATATTATTGACCTAGAAAGATCAGGGAAAATCGCGGCAAAAACGCGCCGAAAAAAGTCCGTTTTTGCTCCGGAAAATTCTGCACACATTCCTGAACGTGTGCACTTAGCCTAAATGTTTATTGTAATAGCTTTATGTAATATACCTCAATTGAAAAGTCCCCTCTATAAGTGTTATATTTTTTTAACCTATTTTCTGCTTGACGCTTTAGTTGTGAGCCCCCAGCGCATGCTAGGATACTAATACAGGATATCATCATTAGGGGGGGGCAGAGGTTGCGAGTATTGCCGCAGCCTCTCTCCCAACCCTGAAATGAAGCGTCATCAGTGACATTTGTTTCAGGGGCTGTGTCCTATTCCATGCTCTACTGAGCATGTATGCTCAGTACAAGTTCACTTACAGTCATGGCCGAAAGTTTTGGCACCCTTGAAATTGTTACAGAAAATGAAGTGCTTCTCCCAGAAAATTATTGCAATTACACATGTTTTATTATACACGTGTTTATTTCTATTGTATTAAAACACAAAAGAAAGAGAAAAAAAGGCAAATTGGATATAATTTTACACTAAACTGAACGTGATGCTTGTTCAAACTTGCCCGTGGAAAGTGTGTGACCCGCACCACAATTGTGGGTTACCAGAGCAATGGGGTACTCAGAGCCGAGCCCATGGAAGTCTATGGGGTTGTCACAGGTAGCGGTGGCTCGGTCTGTGGCCCTGGCGGTCAGGCGTGTGTTGGGGGGGATTATTTACAGGGGACTTGTATATAACAGTTCGTGACGCCACCTGTAGTTTTCTGATCACTAAGACCAGCGCTGCTGTAGATCTCTGAGGGGATGGTGTGGCAGCTAGATGTCGGGTCCCCTACAGGTGGGACTCTTCCCTCAGGGTCTATAGTGATGATGATGTAGTGAAGGTATGCAGTTAAATGACACAGTCTCACACATTAAAGCTTCTTTCATACCTTTTACTTTCCAAGATGATAAGGCAGGTCCCGGGAAGCTGTTGGGGTGGATGGAGGATGCGTTTCAAGGTAACGGCTGAGCAGGTTAGAGGCCTCCTTAACTTTCAATGTAACGAGTCCAACTTGCATGAAGCTAAGTTCACTCAAAAACTCCAGCTAATCCTGTAGCTGTACTGCCCGGTCAGCATGGTGGTCGGAGCCTTCCTTTGAGAGAGCTGGTTGCTTACTGTTGTTCTGCAGAACTCAGAGTTCCCACTCTCCCTGACCCCTGTTACGTACCGACGCTAAGGGCTTGTTCCTGAGACTTGAAGTCCAGCGAACCTCTGGCTATTCTATCACTACGCTTGAAGCTGTAGCGACACTTCGGTCCCCAGTGACCGGTGAATAGTGCTGACAATCCAATGTCCAAGGCACTTTTATAATTCCTTTCCACTGCGCCCTTCGCCCTGCTCGCGCTCTTAACATAAGCACTCTCATCCAAATAGTCACAGTCCTTTCTTCTGACCTTTCTTAGAGCTCGCTGACAGATTCCCAGTTTTCTCCCAGTTCAGGAACACATCATCTGAACTTCACTGTCCTTAGGACAGGCGACTGAAGTACTGCTGCAAAACTCTTCCTCCTCAATATTGTCTCTCGCTTCAGGGTCAGGAACAGCTCTGACTAGGCTAGGATACTATCTCATCCGTACTAGTCTCCACTTTCTGAACTGCTTCACTGCTGACAGGATCTGACACCTGGGCTGAACTGGACTTCTTCCTCCCTCCAAGTCCAGACTAGACTCCTCTGTCCGAAGACAGGAAACTGACTGACTGACTGACTGACTGACTGCCCGGGCTGCATGTCACTACCTTATATACCCTATGGGTGTGTCTAGGTGTGATGAGTGAGTGAATGGATATCAAGCATTAAACCATTACCTTTCCACGCATCCTCCCGGATCATGTGTGCCTTACATACCAGGGCTACACAAAAGTATCAGGTGTGGGCAATTTGTAAATCACACCTGATAAAAAGAGAAGTTGCCTCAATCTTTACATTGTGTGTCTGTGTGTGCCACACTAAAGCCCCCGTCTCACACAGCGATCTCGCTAGCGAGATCGGTGCTGAGTCACTAGTTTTGTGACGCAGCAGCGATCTCCCCAGCGATATCGCTGTGTGTGACATTCAGCGACGATCAGCCCCCTGCTGGGTATCGCTGATCGTCGCTGAATGTCCTGGACATTTTTTTGATCGCTGGTCTCCCACTGATAGGCACGCATCGCTGCGTGTGACAGGTGGGAGACCAGCGATCCGCTGGTGACCAAGGTACACAGCGGGTTTCCAGGCGCGGGGCTGTGCCTAGAAACCCGCTGTGTACCTTGGATACCAGCGCCCTGATGCAGGGAGCTGGTAACCAAGGTACACAGCGGGTTTCCAGGCACAGCGCAGCGCCTGGAAACCCGATGTGTACCTTGGTTACCAGCTCCCTGCATCAGGGCGCTGGTATCCAAGGTACACTGCGGGTAACTAAGCGATGTTACCCGCAGTGTCGCTGTGCTGATCGCTGCCCTGAGCTGCCTGTTTGGCAGCTCAGCAGCGATCATGTAGCGATACACCAGAGATCCTGACAAGTGCATATCATTGTCGGGATCGCTGGTGTATCGCTATGTGAGACCCAGGCCTTAGCAAGGAGAACAGGAAGAGTAGAAGAGTCCTGTCTGAGGACTTAACCAAAATTGTTGAACATTATCAACAATTTGAAGACTACAAGTCCATGTCCAGAGATCTTCATGTTCCTTTGTCTATGGTGCACAACGTAATTAAGAAGTTTACAACTCATGGCACTGTAGCTAATCTCCCTGTACATGGACAGCAGTTAAATATTGAAGAAATGTAGGATAGTCCGGATCGCGGCCTCATTCAAGTCCCAAAGAAATTCAAGCTGTCCTGCAGTCTCAAGATGCATCAGTGTCAGCGCAAGTAGGGATGAGAGGACCTGTGGAAGTTCTGGTTCTGATACCAACTCAAACTTTATTCCAAAGTTCAGTTCAGGTACCGGAACCCAAGGCCCATTAAAATCAGTGGACACCCGAACTTTGGGCCTGGGTAAGAAAAAAAAATCCTATTGCTTTCACTTTCCCCCATAAGTCCATTGTAATATTTGGAATTCCGGGAAAGTCAGTGTTCAGCATTTAGCACTGGACACCAACTGTCCGGTACAAACGCTGAACTTTTAAGTTTGGGTTCGCTCATCTCTCATCTCGCTGCACAAGCTATCTGTCGACATTTGAAATTAAACACTATGGCAGAAGACCAAGGAGGACCCCATAGCTGACACAGACATTAAAAAGCTAGAAAAAAAAAGAGGAAATGTTCCAGCTCGTTAAAACTTGGAAATCCTTTATTTGACAATACTATTCTTCATAAAAACATCAATGCTCTGGGACAGATCAGCAAGCAAGACAGATGACAAAGCGACGCGTTTCAATCATAAAAGTGATCTTTGTCCAAGCTTATGAGACATCACAATGCTCCACATACTTATACAATTCATGAACCTATCAGGATTACACATTAAATCACATGACATGCGAAGGAAAGGTCCTGAAGAAAAAAAAAACAAAACACAATGATGAAACATGATTTCAGTTCGTTTGTTCGATCCATCTGGAAACCTTGTGCCCAAGTTGTTGGCATCACGCATACCCCAATCATATACCTTGTTATTAGTATAATCAGACAAATGTTGAGCACAGCATGAAAAAAAACAAGATTCTGTCTCAGCCATGCAGGATGAAATCATTGACCAAAAAAAAACTAAATTTCAGCGTGATTTGGCTGATTATACTAATAACAAGGTATATGATTGGGGTATGCGTGATGCCAATAGGACTCCTAAGTCAATCTTAAAACGAGATCGCAAGAGATTTCATCGCTTCAGCAACCGAAAATTGCATGTCAGCTTTACCTCATCTGATCCGGAGACCTCGGATACTAATTTGAGTGCATCAGATATTTCTCTTAATGAGCCAGCTCATCCAACTAGCACTCGCTCCTTCAAGCCTTCAAAAAATGCACAAAACTTGGCGGTAGGAAGCATAGAAAAAGGAACTGTTATGATGTTCCCACCAGAAATGTTCTAAATCTGTCGCTTTGTCATCTGTCTTGCTTGCTGATCTGTCCCAGAGCATTGATGTTTTTATGAAGAATATTATTGTCAAATAAAGGATTTCCAAGTTTTAAGGAGCTGGAACATTTCCTCCTTTTTTTTTTCTCTGCTTGAATCAATCGTCTGACCAGAACGGAGTTCCCTGCACCTGATTCTCATTATTGGTGAACTGGCTCTTTTTCTATTTCCATTAAAAAGCTAGACTGCAGTTTGTCAAAATGTATGTGACTAAGCCAAAACTCTTCTGGGAAAGCATTTTGTAGACAGACGAGACCAAGATTGAGCTTTTTGGTAAACTGCATCAATCTACTGTTTACCAAAAACACTATGAAGCCTACAAAGAAAAGAACACAGTACCTACAGTCAAATATGGTGGAGGCTCAAAGATGTTCTGGGATGGTTTTGCTGCCTCTGGCACTGAGTGCTGTGTGCAAAGCATCATAAAATCTGAAGATTACCAAAAGATTTTGGGTCGCAATGTAGTGCCCATTGTCAGCTGGATTTGCATCTTAGGTCAGTAGGACAATGACCCAAAACATACTGTGTATAAGCAGAGTTTTTCAGTACATTTTTTTGTGCTGAAAACATCCCCCTTGGCTTATACACGAGTCATTGTCCCAGAAGATGGCGGAGCAACGGGTCACAGGAGGCTGGAGCCGGCTGCTAAAGAGAAATGAATATTCACTGTACCGGCAATGAATATTAATTTCTCTTATAGCGCACACAGTTGCAGACGCCGGCTTCCAGCAGCTGCTGGGCTATCACGGGTGTGCGCTACTAAAGAGTTATGAATATTCACCTCTCTCCACTCCCATAGACATTGAGAGAGGTAAATATTCATTCCCTTATTGAGCGGGATTGATCACTCGGCCACAGGAGCTGATGGCACCGGAACCAGATGCGAGGGCGCATAGGGAAGGTTTTTTTTTATGCTTTTCTCATGGGGGCCATGCACAACCAGGACAAGGATGAGGAGCCATGCATGCAAGGATTGGGATAAGGAGCCATGCATACAAGGACGGGGATGAGGAACCATGCATACCAGGATAGGGATGAGGGGACAATGCATACCCGGATTATACTCGAGTCAATAAGTTTTCACAGTTTTTCATGTCAAAATTAGGTGCCTCGGCTTATACTCGGGTCGGCTTATACACAAGTATATACGGTACTTCAAGAAGCCCCCAGAAATTAATAACATTGCTGGAGAGTCCTGAAGTTGACAGCAATGAGTCTGGATCTAAATCCCATTGAACACTTGTGGAGAGATCTAAAAATTGCTGTTGCGAGAAAGCACCCTTCAAATACGAGAGACCTGGAGCAGTTTGCAAAAGAAAAGTGGTCCAAAATTCCAGTTGAAAGGTGTAATAAGCTTGTTGATGGTTATAGGAAGCGATTGATTGCAGTTATTTATTCCAAAGGATCTGCAACCAATATTAAGATGAGGGCGCCAACAATTTTGTCCAGCCCATTTTTGGGGTTTTGTGTAAAATTATGTCCAATTTGCCTTTTGTTCTCTTTTTTTGTGTTCCAGTACACACAAAGGAAAAAAACGTGTATAACAAAACATGTAATTGCAATAATTTTCTGGGAGAAATACTTTATTTTCTGGAACAATTTCAAGGGTGCAAACACTTTTGTCCATGACTGTACAATATTCTTCTCAATGCACAGTGACAGTGCACTTTCTCTCTGGCTCTGATTAGAAGGGAGTCGGCAACAAAGCGCACTATCAGTGCGAAATTGTAATGAGAGAACACCTCAAGCAGAGACCAGCCCTGCCCTCGAAAGTGATGACCTGTCAGTGTATTGCTGTCCGAGATCAAACCAAGAACGTCTACAAGAGCCCTAACTTTTTATGAGAAGGAATGAAAAAAAAAATTCTGCCTTTTTTTGCATTTTAACCCCTTTATTCCATCAGACGTACTATTCCTTCCATGTGACCCTGGACCTAATTCCCATGGACGGAATAGTACGTCATGGGCGATCAGCTGCGCTCCCGGGGGGAGCGCAGCTGATCGCGGCCGGGTGTCAGCTATTTATCACAGCTGACACCCAGCACTATGTGTCAGGAGCGGTCACGGACGGCTCCCGGCACATTAACCCTGGCACACCGCGTGTTAAATATTAATTATTGGTTATGGATTTATTCTACACTCAATTCTGTACTGAGTACATTGACTTTCAGCTAACATTACAGATGCTATTTCTGTATGGTGGAGTGTCATCTCCATATACAGAGACCACGTGATCTAAGGGACATATATAAGACTACACGAAGGGAGGGGGGCTTGTCTTGCTCGCTCGCTCGCTCTCTCTTCTGGACAGCTGCTGCCATGTAACCATGTGTTGCTTCTCTGAGACGCTGCTGACAAGGCCAGAATGTCATTTTACCATTCAGGACACCAAGGAAAGAAGTGTATAAGCTTTGCTATGGACAAATGGACAATCTCTACGTAACTATTTCACTCATTTTATGTTTTCCTGTAATGATGTTTTTTTGGTAAACAGTCCAATAAATCACTACATTTTTTTTTATAAGAAACGTGACATTTTCTTTAACCCCTTCAAGACCCAGCCTATTTTGACCTTAAAGACCTTGCCATTTTTTGCAATTCTGACCAGTGTCCCTTTATGAGGTAATAACTCAGGAACGCTTCAACGGATCCTAGCGATTCTGAGATTGTTTTTTCGTGACATATTGGGCTTCATGTTAGTGGTAAATTTAAGTCGATAATTTTTGCGTTTATTTGTGAAAAAAATGGAAATTTGGCGAAAATTTTGAAAATTTTGTAATTTTCAAATTTTTAATTTTTATTCTGTTAAACTAGAGAGTTATGTGACACAAAATAGTTAATAAATAACATTTCCCACATGTCTACTTTACATCAGCACAATTTTGGGAACAACATTTTTTTTTTGTTAGGAAGTTATAAGGGTTAAAAGTTGACCAGCGATTTCTCATTTTTACAGCAAAATTTACAAAACATTTTTTTTAGGGACCACCTCACATTTGAAGTCACTTTGAGGGGTCTATATGGCAGAAAATACCCAAAAGTGACACCTTTATAAAAACTGCACCCCTCAAGCTACTCAAAACTACATTCAAGAAGATTATTAACCCTTCAGGTGCTTCACAGGAACTAAAGCAACGTGGAAGGAAAAAATGGACATTTTAATTTTTCCAACAAAAATTTTCTTTTAGCATCAATTTTTTCATTTTTACATGGGCATCAGGATAAAATGGATCCTAAAATTTGTTGGGAAATTTCTCCTGAGTACACAGATACCTCATATGTGGTCATAAACCACTGTATGGGCGCACGGCAGGGCTCAGAAGGGAAGGAGCGCCATTTGACTTTTTGAATGGAAAATATGCTGGAATATTTAGCGGTTGCCATGTCACATTTGGAGAGTCCCTGTGTGCCTAAACATTGGAGCTCCCCCACAAGTGACCCCATTTTGGAAACTAGACCCCCTAAGGAACTTATCTAGATGCATAGTGATCATTTTGAACCCCCAGGTGCTTCACAAATTGATCTGTAAAAAAAAGAAAGTACTTTTTTTTCACAAAAATTTTCTTTTAGCCTCAGTTTTTTCATTTTCACATGGGCAACAGTATAAATTGGATCCTAAAATTTGTTGGGCAATTTCTCCTGAGTACACAGATACCTCATATGTGGTCATAAACCACTGTTTGGGCGCATGGCAGGGCTCAGAAGGGAAGCAGCGCCATTTGACTTTTTGAATGGAAAATATGCTGGAATATTTAGCGGTTGCCATGTCGCATTTGGAGAGTCCCTGTGTGCCTAAACATTGGAGCTCCCCCACAAGTGACCCCATTTTGGAAACTAGACCCCTAAGGAACTTATCTAGATGCATAGTGATCATTTTGAACCCCAGGTGCTTCACAAATTGATCTGTAAAAAAAAGAAAGTACTTTTTTTTCACAAAAATTTTCTTTTAGCCTCAGTTTTTTCATTTTCACATGGGCAACAGTATAAATTGGATCCTAAAATTTGTTGGGCAATTTCTCCTGAGTACACAGATACCTCATATGTGGTCATAACCACTGTTTGGGCGCATGGCAGGGCTCAGAAGGGAAGCAGCGCCATTTGACTTTTTGAATGGAAAATATGCTGGAATATTTAGCGGTTGCCATGTCGCATTTGGAGAGTCCCTGTGTGCCTAAACATTGGAGCTCCCCCACAAGTGACCCCATTTTGGAAACTAGACCCCCTAAGGAACTTATCTAGATGCATAGTGAGCACTTTGAACCCCCAGGTACTTCACAAATTGATCCATAAAAAAAAGAAAGTACTTTTTTTTCACAAAAATTTTCTTTTAGCCTCAGTTTTTTTCATTTTCACATGGGCAACAGTATAAATTGGATCCTAAAATTTGTTGGGTAATTTCTCCTGAGTACACAGATACCTCATATGTGGTCATAAACCACTGTTTGGGCGCACGGCAGGGCTCAGAAGGGAAGGAGCGCCATTTGACTTTTTGAATGGAAAATATGCTGGAATATTTAGCGGTTGCCATGTCGCATTTGGAGAGTCCCTGTGTGCCTAAACATTGGAGCTCCCCCACAAGTGACCCCATTTTGGAAACTAGACCCCCTAAGGAACTTATCTAGATGCATAGTGAGCACTTTGAACCCCCAGGTGCTTCACAAATTGATCCGTAAAAAAAGAAAGTACTTTTTTTTCACAAAAATTTTCTTTTAGCCTCAGTTTTTTTCATTTTCACATGGGCAACAGTATAAATTGGATTCTAAAATTTGTTGGGCAATTTCTCCTGAGTACACAGATACCTCATTTGTGATCATAAACCACTGTTTGGGCGCACGGCAGGGCTCAGAAGGGAAGGAGCGCCATTTGACTTTTTGAATAGAAAATATGCTGGAATATTTAGCGGTTGCCATGTCGCATTTGGAGAGTTCCTGTGTGCCTAAACATTGGAGCTCCCCCACAAGTGACCCCATTTTGGAAACTAGACGCCCTAAGGAACTTATCTAGATGCATAGTGAGCACTTTGAACCCCAGGTACTTCACAAATTGATCCGTAAAAAAAAGAAAGTACTTTTTTTTCACAAAAAATTTTCTTTTAGCCTCAGTTTTTTCATTTTCACATGGGCAACAGTATAAATTGGATCCTAAAATTTGTTGGGTAATTTCTCCTGAGTACACAGATACCTCATATGTGGTCATAACCACTGTTTGGGCGCACGGCAGGGCTCAGAAGGGAAGGAGCGCCATTTGACTTTTTGAATGGAAAATATGCTGGAATATTTAGCGGTTTGCCATGTCGCATTTGGAGAGTCCCTGTGTGCCTAAACATTGGAGCTCCCCACAAGTGACCCCATTTTGGAAACTAGACCCCCTAAGGAACTTATCTAGATGCATAGTGAGCACTTTGAACCCCAGGTGCTTCACAAATTGATCTGTAAAAAAAGAAAGTACTTTTTTTTCACAAAAATTTTCTTTTAGCTCAGTTTTTTTCATTTTCACATGGGCAACAGTATAAATTGGATTCTAAAATTTGTTGGGCAATTTCTCCTGAGTACACAGATACCTCATTTGTGATCATAAACCACTGTTTGGGCGCACGGCAGGCTCAGAAGGGAAGGAGCGCCATTTGACTTTTTGAATAGAAATATGCTGGAATATTTAGCGGTTGCCATGTCGCTTTTGGAGAGTTCCTGTGTGCCTAAACATTGGAGCTCCCCCACAAGTGACCCCATTTTGGAAACTAGACGCCCTAAGGAACTTATCTAGATGCATAGTGAGCACTTTGACCCCCCAGGTGCTTTACAGAATTTTTATAACGCAGAGCCGTGAAAATAAAATATTTTTTTTTCTCAAAAAATGATTTTTTAGCCCACTATTTTTTATTTTACAATGGTTACAGGAGAAATTGGACCCCAAAAGTTGTTGTCCAGTTTGTCCTGAGTACGCTAGTCCCCATAGGGGGGGGGGAACACGTTTGGGCACACGTCAGGGCTCGGAAAGGGGATGTAGTGACGCTTTGAAATGCCAACTTGATGGAATGGTCTGGGGCATTTGTTACGTTTGCAGAGCCCCTGATGCGCCCTAAACAGTAGAAACTCCCACAAGTGACCCCATTTTGGAAACTAGACACCGCAAAGAACTTATCTAGATGTGTGGTGAGCACTTTGAACCCCAAGGGCTACACAGAAGTTTATAACGCCGGGCATGAAAATAAAAAAATCATATTTTTTCACAATCAGGATCTTTTAGTCCCCAATTTTTTTATTTTCGCAAGGGTAACATGGGGAAAATTAGACCCCAAAAGTTGTTGTCCAATTTGTCCTGAGTATGCTGATATCCCATATGTGGGAGAAAACTACTGTATGGGCACACGTCGGGGCTCGGATGGGAAGTAGTGCCCTTTTTGAAATGCCCACTTGATGGAATGGTCTTCGGGCGTCATGTTACGTTTGCAGAGTCAATGATGTGCTAAACAGTAGAAACTCCCCACAAGTGACCCCATTTTGGAAACTAGATCCCCAAGGAACTCCTCTAGATGTGTGGTGAGCACTTTGAATCTCCAAGTCCTTCACAGAAGTTTATAACGCAGAGCCGTGAAAATATAAAATAAATTTTTTTTCCACAAAAATATTTTTGTCCCCAATTTTTTTTCCCAATGTTAACAGGAGAAATTAGAACCCCCAAAGTTGTTGTGCAATTTTTCCGAGTACGCTGATACCTCATATGTGGGGATAAACCATGTTTGGGCATACGTCGGGGCTTGGAATAAAGGGAGCAATGTTTGACTTTTTGAACGCAAAATTTTCAGGAACAATGGTGGCGCCATGTCGCGTTGGAGACCCCTGATGTGCCTAAATTGTGGAAACCCCTCAATTCTAACTCCAACCCTAACCCAACAACCCTAACGCCTACACACACCTAACCCTAATACAAACCCTAATCATAACCCTAACCCAACACACCCCTAATCCCAACTCTAACATAAACCTAACTACAAGCCTAACCCTATTCCAACCCTAACCCAAATTCCAACCTAACCGTTTTTCTAACCTTAGCCCTAATGCTAACCCTAACCCTAAGTTCTAACCCTAAGGCTGGGTTCATATTGCGTTTTACCAGCCCGTTCAACACGTAGCGTTGACCGGCTGGTAACGGTATAGCATAACGCGATCGCGTTATGCTATACCCGCTAGCGCAGATGAATCAGCAGATAATCAGCCGCGGATCAGCAGCAAAATCAGTCGCGGATCAGCAGCAAAATCCGCCGCGGATCAGCAGCGAAAAATCCGCCGCGGATCAGCAGCGAAATCCGCCGCGGTCAGCAGCGAAATCCGCCGCGCATCCGCAGCGAATTCAGCGGGATCGCCAGCGGAAATCAGTCCGGATCCGCGCGAATCAGTCGCGGATCCGCAGCGAAATCAAATCGCGGTCCGCAGCGAAATCCGCCGCGGATCAGCAGCGAAATCGCGCCGATCGCAGCGAAATCCGCGCCATCGCAGCGAAAAACCGTGCGGATCATCAGGAAATACGCGCCGATCGCAGCGAAATCCGCCGCGGTTCAGCAGCGAAATCCGCCGCCGATCAGCAGCGAATCCGCCGCCATAGCAGCGAAATCCGCCCCCGGTCAGCAGCGGGAAACCGCCGCCGATCAGCAGGAAATCCGCCGCGGTCAGCAGCGATTTTCCGCGCGGATCAGCAGCGAAATCCGCCCCGGACAGCAGCGAAAACCGCCGCCGATCAGCAGGGGAAATCCGCGCCGATCAGCAGCGAAATCCGCCGCCCCATCGCAGCGAAATCCCCCCCGCGGATCAGCAGCGAAATCCGCCCCGGGATCAGCAGCGAAATCCCGCCGCGGTCAGCAGCGAAATCCGCCCCGGATCAGCAGCGAAACCCGCGGTCGCAGGAAAAACCGCCGGGAAAAGCAGGGAAATCCGCGGGATCAGCAGCGAAATCCGCCGCGGATCAGCAGCGAAACCGCCGCCGTCGCAGCGAAATCCGCCCGCGGATCCGTAGCGAAATCCGCCGCGGATCAGCACGAGGGCCCGCGGTCGCAGCGAAGTCTGCCGCGGACAGCAGCGAAATCCGCCGGGTCAGCAGCGAAATCCGCCGCGGATCAGCAGGTATCCGCCGCGGATCCGCAGCAAAATCAGCTGGGATCGCAGCAAAATCCGCTAGGAAAAAAAAAAAAAATTTTTATTTTTTTTATTTGTCCCTAACTATGATAAAGGGGGGGTTCATTTACTTTTTTTATTTTGTCACTGTGACAGTTTATCACAGTGATCAAAAATAAATTTTTAAAACACTGGGGGGAGGCACTGGCATGCGCCGGCGGGGGCGCATGGCATGCGCCGTCATTTTCCAATTGGCGGCCCCCATGAAGAGGCCCGGGCGGACCCGGGCCCGATCGTGGGACATCGGTGGATCGGGAGAGGTGAGTAGGGGGGTCGGAAGGCTGGGGGGGGGGATAGGAAGGGGGGCAGTGGACCAAAAGAGGGGGGGAGCTGTAAGTGACGGCGGTGACCGATCGCTGCCACTTTCGGTGGCGGCGGCCAAATCACCGCCGGGGGACTCGGTGTGGGGGGGTCAGGGCTCGGTCTCCGCCTGGCAGTGCTATTGCAGCTTTGGCCATGGCTGGATTGTAATATTTCCCCAAAATTTAAATTGGTGAAAATTACACATTGCTCTGATTGGTGTTTCATTTTTAAAGCCAATAGAGGATCGTTGGCCACGGGGGGGTTAAGCCAACCCCCTGTGGTGAAGAACAAAGGGTCCTGTAACTGGGGTCGGGTGCCCTTTGAGTGACCCCGGTTCCCCGGCCCGCGGGACGAGATATTTCATGACGCCACATGGGCGTCATGGGTCGGAATGGCACAGGTTTTCATGACGCCTACGTGGCGTCATGGGTCGGGAAGGGGTTAAAGTATCGCATTGGTAACAAGCCCTTAAAAAAATATAAAAAATTAAGCATTTTTAACATTTTGGAGAGCCAGCCAGTCACATTGATTTTTAGGTGTGAATTTCTGAAAACTTGCAAGGGGGGGAGGAAAGAAGAAAATTACGTCGATGTGCAAGTCGTCAAAGAAATCCACTACGAATTTAGGATAGGAAAAAAACCTATGATGAGGACTAAGAGTTGCCAGTGTCTACAGGAATCGACGGTGATGCAAGAGGCCATTGCCAAGAAAGGAGCTACAAGCTGAGATATTCCAAGGTAAGAAATATGGATGTCTTACTTCTTTTTCTAAGCAAAGTAGACTGAAATTTATGTCTTAGTCAGTCTAATTTAGAAGTTTTTGGCTCGCTTATATGAAAGAATGTGAAAAGGAAAATCAAAAGCAGATTCTAAGATGGTGTTTTTAAATAGAGAAAGAGAAAAAATCGAAAAACATTTACAGTTGATTGAGTATTTTATAAGTTGTATTAGGAAATTAAAATTGACTGTTTTTGAAATAGGTAGTCATCCCAGTGATGTTCCCGAGTTAACTGTAAAGAGGAAATTGAGCAAGATGTGGGACAGTGTCTGTATGGCTACTCAAGGTGACCTTGTCTTGATTGAGAAAAAAAAAGATGGAGGAAACATGGGGGAGACTTGAGAACTGATGTAGGGGGAAAAACTGGGAGGAGACTTCAGAACTGATGCAGTGACGTACGAGGGAGGATGTTCAATGGCCACCAAAAATAAAAGGGACAATTCACAGGCCCAACCCCAAAAATTAAAGTTAGGAAAAATTTGTTAAAATTATGAAATCTTTCCCCTGCATTTGATAAACAAAATTCCTGTATGCAGAAATTCTGAAATTTTCGAAAGCTTTATTGACAAGCTTGATTTAATTTAATTTGGACGAGAAAAATCAATTTTTTAAAAATTGTGGTTCCTGCACCTTTTCCAGAGTTTAAAATTAAAGTTGACTTTTGATAATGATTACATGGGATTGATGATAAAAAGACAGATTGAAAATTCTGATTTTTGTGCATTAAATGAAAATTGTCCAGATATTGTTATTCTTCAAAAATTAAGGTTGGTCGGAAAGAATGTACTTTTAATTCATGTCTATTTTAAAGGTTGTACAAAACTCTAATTACCAATGTAAAAACACAATCTGATAAAGTATTTTGTGGAAAATTTGGATTCTAAATTCTGTATCTGTGTTATTGCGTCACAAAAAGTACTTTTTTTGAATGTGCGCAATCCTTGATTTGCTAGAAAACATGGAATCTGATGGAAAATAAATCAAACAGGGACATAGTAAAATCTTTTCAAAAGCCAGTGTCAAAATCTCCTAAAAAGAGTCATCCCCGTAACCAAATCTATGACATACGAAGAAAATTAAAATATTTGTTATAAACCTTACGAAATGATCCAAGGATCCACTTTGCAAAAAGAGTTGAAAATTCAAAAATTTCAGGACCTCCTTTTTAAAGAGACAAATGGGGGACACGGAAAGCAGGAAGGTGTCTTCTCAAAATTATTTAATTGAGTCTTCAGTTTAAGCCATTAACCCCTCTCTTGCCATCAGAGTACTATTCGTCCATGTGACCCTGGACCTTTTCCCCTGGACGGAATAGTACGTCTGGGCGATCAGTGATCGCCGCCGGGTGTCAGTGATTATCACAGCTGACACCCGTGACTGTGGTCAGGAGCGGTCACGGACGCCCCGGCACATTAAAACCCCTTTGGCACACCCGATCAAACTGATCGTGGTGTCCCGGGGCACAGGGGAGGATCGCGCAGGCAGGGGGCTCCCTGCGCCTCCCTGGACCTTCAGAGCAGCGCGATGTGTCGCGCTGTTCGGGTCCGTCCCCCTCCGGCCCGGTCCAAGTGGCCGGGTCTGCGGGAGACGGCTTCTCAGTGTGCTGGAGCAGGCGCTGGGAAGCCTGCAGCGATGACAGAGCGATCGTGGTGTACAGAGTGCTGTGCACACTGTCACACCACGATCTGATAAAATTTACTGTGATGTCCCACCCTGGGACAAAGTAAAAAGTAAAAAAAGTAAAATTTAAAAATGTAAAAAAAAATCAAAAAAAAAAAAAAAAAATATTCCCCCAAAAAATTCTTTTTTCCTGAAATAAAAAAACAAAACAATAAAAGTACACATATTTTGGTTTTCGCGCGTCCGTACGACCCCCCCATAAAAACTGTCCACTAGTTAACCCTTTAGTGAACCCCTTAAAAAAAAAAAAAAAAAACGAAGAAAAAAATCACCTGCTTTTCATCATACCGCGAACAAAAAGTGAAATAACACGCGATAAAAAGGGCCGATATAAAAAAACATGGTCACTGAAAACGTTCTTGTCCCCCAAAAAACGAGCATCACACAGCATCATGAGCGAAAAAAAAAAAGTTATTTTGTCGCAGAATAAAGCGATGCAAAAAATAATGATTTTTTATAAAATTGTTTTCATTTTAAAACGCCAAAACCCAAAAAAATGATATAAATGGGGTATCGCCATAATCGTACTGACCCAAAAAAAAACTGCTTTATCAATTTTACCACACGCGGAACGGTAATAAAACCCCCCCCAAAAGAAATTCATGAATTGCTGATTTTTTTTCATTTAACCCCCCCAAAAAACGAAATAAAAAGCGACAAAAATGTCACGTGCTCAAAAATGTTTTCAAAATAAAAACGTCAACTGTCCCGAAAAATAAGACCTACATGACTCTGTGGGCCCCAAAAAATGCAAAAATTTTTAGCTCTCAAAATGTGGTGATGCAAAAAAATTTTTTTTTAAAATAAAAAGCGTCTTTTAGCGTGACAGCTGCCAATAAAAAAAACCGCTATAAATAGTAAAAAACCCCCCTTTATCCCCCCTTAGTTGGGGAAAAATAATAAAATTAAAAAAATTTTTATTTCCATTTTCCCTTTGGGGGTTAGGGTTGGCGCAACGTTAGTATTGGGTTAGGGTTGGTGCTAACGTTAGGTTTGGGTTTGGGGGATTGGGTTAGGGTGTGTTGGGTTGGTTTGGGGTTAGGGTTGGGATAGGGTTATTGGTGTTTGGGGTTAGGGTTTTTTTAAAATTTGGGGGGGTTCTGCTTTTTTTGGACATCAGGGGTTCGAAATGTGACGGCGTTGATTAAATTCCAGCCATTCTGCGTTGAAAAAGTAAAAAAGGTGCTCCTTCACTTTTGAGCTTCCCCTGCGCCCAAACGTAGTTTCCCCCTTTGGGGTATCAGCATCTCTGGCCCCAAAGATTATTTGAAAATTTTTCCTATTTCTCCTGTTACCCTTGGGAAAATAAAAAAATGGGGGCGACAAAATCATTTTTGTAAAAAAAAAAAGGGTTTTTTTTTTTTTTTAGGGTGTATGTTATAAAATTCTGTGAAGTACTTGGGCTTCTTTGCGCTCACCCCCTTTGTAAGTTCCTTGTTGGGGCTATTTTCCAAAAGGGGTCATTGTGGGGGATTTCCATGTTTAGGGCTCGGGGGGTCTCCAAATGCGAATGACCCCCCGACCTTTCCCATCAAAGTCGCAACCAAACGCACTTTTCCCCGAGCCCCAACGTGCGCCCCTACGTAGTTTATCCCACTTTTGGGTTTTCGATCTCGGCAAATTGGACAACAATTTTGGGGTCAATTTCTCTGTACCCTTTTGAAAAAAAATATTGGGGGCTAAAAAAATCATTTTTGAAAAAAAAAAAAAAGATTTTTTTTTTTTTACGGTGTAGTTATAAACTTCTGTGAAGCTTTTTGGGGTTCAAAGTGCTCACCAACATCAGAAAAGTTCCTTGGGGGTTTTATTTCCCAAAAAAGGTGTCATTTGGGGGGGGTTTTCCCTTTTGGGGGGATCGGAGCTCCCAAAAAACGACATGGCATCCAGCAATTCTGCTTTTTAAAAAGTCAAACGGCGCCCTTCCCCCTTCCAAAAATCTGCCGACCCAAACAGGGTTTACCCCACATAGGGGGGTCAGCGCATCAGGACAAATTGCAAAATAATTTTGGAGTCTTGTTTCCCTTGGGAAAATAAAAATTGGGGTGAAAAGATCAATTTTGTGGGAAAAAAAAATAATTTTTTTTTAAATTTTTCGGGTCTACGTTTAAAATTGTGTGAAACACTTGGGGGTTAAAAAATTCTCACAAAGATTTGTAAGTTCCTTGGGGGTCTTTTTTTCCCCAAAAGGGGTCACTTGTGGGGGGGGTTTCCCTGTTTGGCGTTTTAGGGGCCTCAAAACGACATGGGTCAATCTCAATTCCGCCCTTTTGTTTGAAAAATCAAAAAGGGGTCCTTCCCTTACGGCTCTGCCGTGTGCCCAAACAGTGGTTTTCCCCACATTGGGGTATTGGGTATCAGGAGAAATTGCCCAAAAAATTTATCAGTCCATTTTTTTCCCTTTTTCCTTGTGAAATAAAAAAAGTTTTTAAAAGATCATTTTTGGGCTAAAAAGTTAAATATTTTTTTTTCCTCACGTTGCTTCAGCTTCTGTGAACACCGAAGGGTTTTAAAAACTTTTGAATGTAGTTTTAAGTACCCCTTAGGGGGCAGTTTTTTAATGGTGTCACTTTTGGGATTTTTGCCCCATGACCCCCCAAAAGGGTTCAAATGTGGGTGGCCCTTTTAAAAAAAAGGCTTTGTAAATTTTGTTGTAAAAATGAGAATCACTGGTCAATTTTAAACCCCTTTAAATTTTCCCAAAAAGAAAAATTTTGGTTCCAAAATTTTTGCTGTGAAAAAATAGAATGTGGGAAATGTTATTTTTAAACTTTTTTGTTGAATTTTCTCTTTTTAAAAAAAAAATTTTTAAAGTTTGAAAATTGAAAATTTTTTTTAAAAATTTTTGCCATATTTGGTTTTTTTCAAAAAAAAACGCAAGGGGTTTTTTGAAGAAATTTTCCCCCCAATGAAGTACAATTGTCACGAAAAACAATTCAAAATCGCGAAGATCGTTGAAGGGTTCCAGATTTAAAAACTATAAAGAGACAGTGGTCAGAATTGTAAAAATTGGCCCGGTCATTAACGTGCAAAACCACCCTTGGGGTGAAAGGGGGTAAAGGAGCTGCTAAACAATCATTAAAAAAAGGAACATAAAAAAGTTTCCAGGACTTTTTGACAAAGAAATAAGATTTGGTTTAGGAATTGACTGAAATGAAAATTTAGTTTTTTTAAAAAAATTTTACAATATATTATTCAGTTTTTTTTAATTTTTTATAAATATAATTCCCTAGTTCACGTTTTTGTGGATTTTTATATATTTTAAAATATAATATTATATTTCAACAGTATATAATGTTATCTATTCTATAGTGATATAATTAAAAAAATACAAAAAATATTTAGAATTAATTAAACCAATAATAATATGTAAAAGACATTGCAATTGTTTTGTTATGATTTAAAACCTTATTTTTATTTTTCCTTGAATTTTCATTCAAAGTAGGACTTAACGGGAAATTCTTTACATGGATTTATTCCTTTTTTTACACAGGAATTTGTAATAACTGCATGTTTTTATATATTTAACATTAAAAAAAGGAAAAAAATATATAACTAACTGTTAAAATTTTTTAGTTTTTGTGTGTTTTAAAATTTTTTTGGTTTTTTTTATTTGCTGGCAAATGTTCTTACTGCATGACAAAAAAAGTATGTGCATTTAAAACTGTTTAATAATAAGGCCCCCAAATACCCTATTTCATGGTTGCAACTTAAAAGCTTTGTAGCTTCAGTGAGCTCCCCCTTTGCAAGTAAAGAATTTTTTTTTTAGGCTTTAAGTTACAGGGTTTTTACAGTTTGAAACCCCCTTGCACCAAGTATATAAAAAACAGTTAATAATTTTTTTTGACCCCTTTTATCAAAAAATGGTTCAAAAGTTTGTTATGTGTATTTGGGATTTTAAAAAGGAAATTAAATTTTAATTTTTAAAGTTTACAAGCGCATTGTAATTAGGATAAATTATTTGGGTAAATATATATGTATTACAACCTTTTGTTGGGGAAAACTGTGGTGTAAACTTTTGTTCCAGTCGGTGACAGATGACAGATTGTGTATGAGCAGCTGCCCAAGAGTGAATATAACCTAAGGATGTGATGTTAAAAAGGGGGGGTTTTTTAAAATTATGGTATGCGGAAAAAGACGGATTTTGGTAAGAACTTACCGTAAAATCCTTTTAGCGAAGGGGAAGAGAGACACAGTATTATAGTGGGTAGGCGGAGCCCGATAGGTTTTACACTCAGATTAAAAAAGGGTGTGCCCGGGCCCCCCTCCACTCGGGCTCCCCCTACTCGTTTCGTCTACCCAAGCTTAAGGAAGAACAAATCACAGCGAAGAACATAACCCCTTTAAAGGGGGCTTCAGAAAAAAAAAAATGAGTAAGGTTAGAGCTTTGGGGGAAAAAAAAAACCACGTTAAGGTACTATCACTAAACCCCGATACTGCGATAAGCTGGCAATGCTGGAAAAAGAGCCTTTTTTGCGGTCGCCTCAGTCCAGTTAACGCTATTATCAGAGAAGGGTCACGCTGCATCTGTTAAAAACAACAACACATTCTGCCATGGGAGGGGTGTGTCTTCTTCCTTCCTTCGTAAAAAAATTTACAGGTAAGTTCTTACCAAAATCCCTTTTTCAGCTGCAGATGGAAGGAAGAGAGCACAGTCATTACTGTGGGACGTCCCAAAAAAGTCCAAAAATTAGGGGGGGAAAAAAAACCCAAAAAGGCAGAAAAACCCAAAACCTAGATAAATGCGCCAAGGCGCCAAATTTTTAAAATTTAAATAAAAACTTTAAATTACCGCTGCCGCGGACCCTGCCTAAGGCCGATACGGAAAGCACGACGTCCCCCCTTATTAAACTTTGGGTTTTGGCGAAACGCCAGGTCGCCCCCCGGCAGAGTGAGCTGCCCAAACCCTTGATGAAAGGCCCCGATGAAGTCACAGCCCTTTGTGGAGCGAGCTCGAATCTTAATGGGCAAGGGGTTGCCTTAAAGACGGTTAATCCAAAAAAGGCCGACCCCAACCAACGGCTTAGAGTCTTGAAACCGTTATCACGCCCGACTGCGTAATCACAAAAAAGGGGAAATTTACTTTCGAAAATTGAGTAAGACAAAATAGAACTTCAAGAAAGCACTAAATCAATTTGTGCAAGTTTCCGTTCCTTTTCATTCCCGGGTCCGGGCAAAAGCGGGGCAAACAATATCCTGGTTAAAGAATTTCGAACCCTTTTGGTAGAAAATTGCCCCCCTGTGGAAAAACACTCTCGATCCCCGGGTTTTAAAATCCCCGGGAAAAAGGGGGAGCAGGAAAAAACTGCCAATCCCCAAACCCTTCTTAAAGAGGTTACCGCCATAAAAAGGGGAAACCCTTTCCAAGAAATTAAAAAAGGCTGCAGAACCCCTAGGGGCAAAAGGGGTATGTGAAGGCCTCCAAGACAAGGTTTTGCCCCCAAGGAGACAAGGCGCCCCTTTCCCAGTGGGGGAAAAGCGGGTTATCGCGAAAAAAGGAAGTACGTCCCACGCGAGGCGAAGCCTTCCGAAAGCAAAAGAAAGGGGGGGGAAAAAAACCGACCTTTCAGAGTGCTTCGCCAAACCTTTTTTTCCGCCAGTCTGTGCAAAACCAACAATTGGGAATGGAAAAAAACCTCGGAAACCTTGAAGAACCGGAAAAACGAAAAGCCAAGCTTGTGAAAAATTTGTAGTAGCCCCCCCTTGGCAGCTCGAGAGTGGCAAGATTGGCCTGAAAAACCTTAGGGTTTAAGGTTTTTGGTCTCAAAGCCCCCGTCAAACGCAGGGGACTTCAAGTCCGGATGACGAAGGGCCCCTGGGTTAACAGGTAGGGCGGGGGAAGTGGAATGGCAGGTGCCCCCCAAAAAATACACCGGTCGGAACCCCCTCCCCCTTGGGCCAATGGGGCTATCAACATAGCCCCGGGAAATTTTTTCCAGTCTGATCCCCCGCGACCAGAGGGGAATAAAGTATGGGGGAAAAACCTGATTGTCGAAATGGTCCCACGGAGCCACCAGAGCAACCCCACCAACCCTTCGGGTCCTTGTACCTGGACATGAAGGTCGGTAGTTTGGCATTTAACCTGGATGCCCTCAAAACCAATTGGGGATTTCCCCAAAAGGGAAAAACAGCGGGAAAAAAAAAAATTTTTTGTAAAGGGGCTCCTTTCTCCAGGCCCCTTTCTCGGATGAGGAAGTCCCCCCTGGTATTCAAAAATCCTGGAATGTGATCGCAAGATGGGGGAAAAACCTTGGTCTCGGCCCTAGAGGACCGAGCCCCCTCCATCATGAGGCTGGAGTCCTTGTCCCCCTTGGTGGTTGATATACGCAACGCCGTGTTTTGTCTGTCTGCATCGAATGGTGGGGCCTTTTTTTAAAAGGGCCGTCCAGTGTTGTGGGGAAAGGAAAATTCCCCCTAAAACCCCCGGATGGGGTGGGTTTTGAAAGACTCTTCCGTGACCATACTCCCGGGGTCCAAAGTCTTTCCCAGACCCCCCCCCCGCCCCTCGGCTGGCATCGGGGGTTTGGGCCCCCCCTCGGGGGGGGGAAAAAATTTTTCCCCGGATAACGTCTGGAGTAACCCCCCACCTAGGGTTCTCGCCCCCGGGGAAAGGGATGATGACGCTGCAATTCAGAGAAGCGCGATCGATCCCAAGACTCAGAAGGCCTTTGGGGGGCCCTGGAATGAAATTGGGCAAAGGGGAATGCCTCCTGGACGCAAACCAGAAGGCGCATAACACTTCAAAAGGGGGCATTGCCCCCGTAGACTCATAATCTGAAATGTCGAAAGAGACATGCCCGTTGTTGGAGGAAGGGACACCCCCCCCGTTCAGTGTCGAAAGCTTTCCCCAAAAAAAGGGTTTGACTTCCAGAGACGACTTTCCCAATTGCCCCCCCACCCGAAACCCTCCAGGAGTGAAGGGATGATTGGAACCCGTCCCCCCCCCTCCTCCTTTGGGAGCCCAATCAGAAGGTTTTCCAGGTAGGGAAAAATCGTAACCCCCTGTTTCGAAGAATTCCATGGGGGCGCTAAAAATTTTTGTTAAAAAAATTTGGGCCCCCGAGGCCAAGCCGAATGGCAGACCCCCCAAATTTTGCAATGGTCCTGCCTATGGCAAAAAAAAGGAAGCGCGGTGAGTTTCCGACGGGAACATGCAAAAAAAACGCGCAAATGTCTTTTGACCAAAAACGTTCGCGACAGGGCTGCCACAAGGAGCGAAAGACTCCAGGGGAAATTTTTTTGGGGATGAAACATGCCGATTCAATCTTTAAACCCAAAATGGGGAAATTTCCCCTCCTTTTTGGGGAAAAAAAAGAGGTTGGAATAAGAATCCTTTCCCCCCGGTCCTCTGCGGAAACCGGTTCACCACCCCCTTCTGCAGAAGGGAATCGACTCTCGTAGTAGAGGGAAATAGCTCGGCTCTGAGGAATGCGAGATTGGCAAAACCTGCCGGGGGGCGAGAAAAAAAACCTATGAAGTAGCCTGCCAACACAACCTGTGTTCCAAAGGGGCCGAAAACCGGGAAACCCAAGTCGGTTTGAATTGGAGTAAATGACCCCCCACTCGAGAGCGCCGAGTGAGAAAACCCGCGTCAGACCGCTTTAGCGGGTTTTTTTGCCATTCTGTCTTAATGGAAGTTCTGTTTCCGGGTATGCGGAATTTCTGAGAAATTCCCCCTTTTTTTTTTTTTTTTTTTTTTTAAAAAGGAGGAACGACCCAAACCCCCAGGGGTTGACCCGGTCATCCCTGGACCAAAGGACCGCCGCAACTACGGCACTAGTCCCCCCAGAGCGAAAACAGCTTGCGTGGGTAAAGGCTTCTTTTGCCTCGAAATAGCTCTGTGAGGTCAGATTCAAATGCTGACACTTTGAAAACTAAAGATAGCAAACCCTGTTGGAAAACCGGCCATGTCTAACCACAGTGCTCTTCTAACTGTGACTCCGAGGATTGCGCCCTGGATAGCAGTGAGAGAACCCCTTTAACTTGAAAGCCCTCTATCTCGATAGAGGGGGGTCCCCTTGTCACCGCCGTAGACGGCCAGAGGGGCAGGGAAACTTTAAAGTAAAATAATCCTTAATACTAACCCCTGCCCCCCCGGCCTCGCAGATGGATTTGTTGCCTTCTCCATTTTTCTGTCCAGCAGGTCCTGCAGATCGCCTTCCTTTACAGGATAAAAGGGGCATTCACTTCAGGAGATCCAATTAAAAATCAAACCCCTAAAAAGGATACAGATTGTAAAGCCGTCGCGACCTAGCGACCCCTGAAAACCGGGGCCGTTTTCCAGGAGCCTAGTTACCTCTCTCTGGTAATGTAACGCCCTCATGGCTCCAATAGTATGGTCCATGAGAGAGGCAGAGTGTCCCTCCCCCTCCTTCTTGCCAAAAAAGGACTTCTTCGCCGGGGAAAAGGGAAAGGGGCCCCCATTTTTGTGCTTTTTGGGGGGGATCTGTGACACTCCATAACTAGAAGGTCAGACGGCCCCTCAAAGAAATAGCGGGGGCTCCATTTTGACACCCGGGAAACCCTCCGACCGCTGGCATGACCTGTCGGGGCCCCCGCGTGTCAGTAGTCCGTTTGACATGTCCCTTGCACAGTATTGGCGGGGTTAACTGTCGTAAATAGAACAGTGTTTTTTCTTAAAAAAAAAAAAAATCCTAAAAGGGTTTAAAAGCTCTTAAAGGGGAGAGCTCCCCCGCTTTAAATTTAGAAAACCCCCCAAAGGGGGGTTTTTAAAAAAAAGCGACTCCCCAAAAACCCTTTATAATAAAAAAGGTTGTGCGAGCCCCAAGTCCCCCTTAAAAGGGAACAGCTGAGGAAGTTTTTATGCCAACTAACAAAAAAAAAAAAAAAAAAAAAAAAAAAAAAAACCCCCCCTTCCCAAGATCGCAAAAAAAATTTCGCTTTTTGTATATCGCAAGACCCCAAAAATTTTTAAAAGGAAAAATCGAAACCCCCTTATGCGATGTTAATGAGATCGCCCAGATTGGCAGCTCTAGTAAATTTAAAAAAAAAGTTTCACACAAACGATCCCCATTATTTTGGGGGCTTTTTTTGGGGGAAATCTTTGTGGGAAACTATAGTGGCAGTATTAAAATGCAAAACCCCCCAAAAAATCTTTTTATTTTGAAAAGGGTGTGCGGGGCCCTTTAAATTCCGATAACAGCCGCAGGCCCAGGGCGTCTGTCACTCTTACCCCCCAAAAGGCCCCGGCTGGGGGGGAAAAAGGGGGGTTAAAAGCTTTCCCCCGCGGCTAGAAGCGACTCACCCAGTGGAAAAAAGTGTAACATTTCCCGGGGGGAGGGGGGGGGAAAGCCAGAAAAAAGTTTTTTACCCCGCTTCTTTAATGGCCGCCGCGCTGTCCCCCCGTGTGCCCCCTGAGGGAACCCCGGGAAAAGGAGACGCATTTAAAGCGCGCGCTAGACGGGGGGAAAATTCCAAAAAAAAAGGCACGACCCCTTTCCCCCATTCCTGCGGATAAACCCCGCAGAAAAAAAAACAAGTCCCCCGACTGTAATGTAAGGGCTGCCCCAGCAGTCCCCTTAAACATTACCACACATTAAAAAAAAAAAATTGTGGGTACTCCGCCGGCGCCACAGGGCCCCCCCGGGGTTTTGGCGTATGCCTGTTTCCCCCCCCGGGCGGGGGACGAAAATGCCCCCCGCACCCGGGGGTTTGCGCCCCCGCCGGGGAAAACCACCTCTCCCCCGGGCCGGAGGGTTCTGCGGGGGCCCCTTAGGGTAATAAGACCCCCCCCAAAAGGGGGAGGTGGGAGTCCGCGGTTTTAGACTCCTGAGCCTCTAACCACTTTGGTGTCCAAGTTTTTTGTCGAAAAAAAAATTTAAAAAAAATCTTCTGGGGGGAGTGTTTTTCCCGCAGCGACCACCCCCTTTTGGGACCTCAAATTGAAAAACTGAAGGCTGAGTAGGAGGAGCCCGAGTGGAGGGGCCGGTTAAACATCTTTTTAATTGAGGTGTCAATCTTTGGGCTCCGCCTACCCACTGTAATGACTTGGCCTTTCCTTCAATCTGCAGCGAAACAAAACTTTTTTTTAAGAGAAATAATACAAATCAGTTAATTATTTAGAATATTAAGTACTTAATTTAAAAAATTTATCTATTAACATATTTTCCCCTTTTGTAATTATTTTTTATTTCAAAAGTCCTTGGGCGCCTACAGAGAGAGGGGACCCCCCCCTTAGGAACAGGAAACCTACAGATATAAAAAAGGGGGGGACTCTCCCAACATCAGTTGGTTTCCCGTTCCTAAAGGAGGGGGTTTTCCCACAGATGAAGATCTTCAGGGGGGACCCGGCCGGCGGTGACCCCGGTTTCGGGGGGGGGGTTTTCCCACTCGGCCGGTGCGGAGCCCCTGGAAACGCCCGGTGGGTTTGGGGGAGGATTTTCCCCGGCAAATTTGCGGGCGGTGGAGAGTATCCGAGGATCCCTGTCTCCCGCCCGGCCCCGGGAGGGAAAATTTCCCCCCCTTTTCCCTGGTCCCGATGCCTTCTCCCTGTTTTCCCCCCCCGTGGTCCCGTCATGGTGGGGGGGCCCCCTTTAAAGGGGGGGGAGCCGTGATTTTTAAAAAAAAAAAAAAAAAAAAATTTTTTAAATTGGGAAATTTTCCCCCGCGTCCTGCTGTGAAAGGCCGGCGGGGGTTTTTTGAATTCCCGCCCCCCCGTCGTCTATGGACGGGGGCGGCGGGGCGGTTTTTTTAAAATTTTCCCCCCCGGGTTTTCCCGCTTTATGGAGGCGCGGTGGGGTTTTTGAAAATTAGTCGGCGCGCTGCGGGGGGGGAGGCGGGGGTTTGGGGGAGATCTCCGCCGGTTTTTGGCTTGGGGGGGGCGTTTCACGGGGGATTATATTACCCCCATGGTACGTGGGGCCCCTGCAGGGGTGAAAAAAGGGGGCGGAGTCTCCACCCCCCGGAAACCGGAAGTGAGACGCCGGGCCCCGGGTTTTTTAAATTTTTTTGGGGGTGATCATTGGGGCGGGGGCCTGTGGGGGACGGGGGGGGGGGGGGGGGGCCGTGGAGGGGAGAATAGGAAAGGGGGTGGCCCCCCCGGCCAGACTGCTGACCCGATTCCGGGGAGGTTTTTTTAAAGGGCCTAGGAAAGAGGAAAAAACGCTTCTGCCCATTTTCTGAGGGGCACTGCGAAGCTCCCTCGGTTTCAAAAAAGGGGCCCCGCAGCAGAGACAGGCGTCCTCTTCAAGGGCCAGCGCAGAAAATTTTCCCCGCTGGGAAAAAAAAGGGCCCTTTCCCCGTGATCGGTACCTACTGCTGTATAATTGGGTTTAAAAAGGGGGTTTAGACTTTATACCCGTAATGCAGTTTTTTCCCCCTTTTGTGTCTGTTACTAGGGGGAAAAGTGTTCGGTGAAAAAAACAAACACGGGAATGTGCCTTTGTGCTTGCCCTTGGGCCCGACGCTTGCCCTAAAAGGTTGGGGCCCGCCATGCATGCAGCAGACGGTAGGGGATTTGAGGGGGAAGGGCAGGGCCCGGGGGGGGGATGTAACCCCCCCCATGCCCCCCTTCCCCTTTTTTGATAGCGGAGGGGACTCCGGATTTTAAAGAAAAAAATGAAGGAGTAATGAGCAGAGTTTTTAAAGGGCTCAAAACACGGAAAATCTTTAGGCAAGAATGTACCAAAATTTTTTCTGGGGTTAGATTACCCCCCCCCCCCTGACGGGTGGAAAAAGTGTCAGGACCCTCCTCGTTTTCCCCCTTCCCCGGGGGCCCCTTTGTCTTCTACAGAAGCCCCTTACTTTTTGTTTTCCTTGGCCGTGGACAAAATTTTTTAAATCGGGTTTGGTCCACCTGGGGGGAGAAGAGGCGAAAAAAGAGCTTCAGTACAGGATCGATGGTGGTGGTCTAGATCCAAAAAAACGGAGATCCTTTTTCCCCCAAAAAATGCACCCGGCCCCTTTTTGACAGAGTGTGGAAGAAGCTGAAAAAAAAAGGGGGGTTACCCCCGGGTTTTAAACAAAGGGTTCCCTTTGAAGAACCCCCTTTAAAAGGTGATGGGTAAGGCCCGAAGCGGATGCGCAGTGGGAAGG
>JARQOD010000001.1:828508431-828644484 GCA_033576555.1 Oophaga sylvatica | reverse complement strand
CCGGGGTGGAACCACAGCCTTAAAGAGTCTGTCAGTAAGATAAACCCGTCCATAGCTTTTTATAGGGGTAAAGGTATGGAAAGCTGAATAAATACACCTTGTATCTGTGTCTGAGTCTTATTTCAGAGTTTACATGGTTTATGTAAAGAGTGTTAGGACTTGGCCGGTCATGATTGCATGAAATCTGCATCCAGAGATTATTATAAAAAATATGGGTTTCCCAGGTGTATGAAATTTTTCCTCTCTCCATTCTCCGTTT
Source organism: Oophaga sylvatica (assembly GCA_033576555.1). NCBI lineage: Eukaryota > Metazoa > Chordata > Amphibia > Anura > Dendrobatidae > Oophaga > Oophaga sylvatica. The sequence goes on along the minus strand of JARQOD010000001.1, from coordinate 828,644,225 downwards.
CCCCTGCGGCGTGTGTTTTACTCTGAGGTTTTCTAGTTTCCCCGCTCACAGTCAGTGGGTTTTTCAATAAGCAGGCTGTGAGAGCTGGAAAAAATGTTTTTGTAAGGAGACAAAGTTCAGTTTTCCTTTTCTATGTTAATGTCTCACACAGGTAGCCCCCCCTTTTATTTAAAATAGTATAATACAGATTTCGGGGGAGATCCGTGTCCGGCCTACGCCCCAAACGCTTTTACTTACAGTAGGCCAAAAGTTTTGAGAATGCCCAAAAATTTTATATTTTCCATGATTCCCCTTGGTTTTTATTTTGTGTGTTTGAAGATGTTTTTTCACAGAAGAATATCATATTGCAAACTTGGTAACAAAAGCTTATTTGCAGTTGAAGGGTTTAAATGCAGCAGTCAATTTTTGCAGTGTTGACCTTTTCCGGCCCTCTGCAATTTCCCTGGCATGCTTCCCAAACAAAATTCGGCCAAATCCTGACTGTTTCGTCCCTTCTTGCAAAAAATTTGCTTTCATTTTGTCAGAATTTTTAGGTTTTTGTTTGTCCACCCGTCTCTGATGATTGACCACAAGTTTCAATGGGATTAAGATTGGGGAGTTTCCAGGCATGGACCCAAAATCTCTGTTTTGTTCCCTGAGCCATTTAGTTATCACCTTTGCTTTATGGCAAGGTGCTCCATCTGCTGAAAAAGGCATTGTTGATCGCCAAACTGCTCTTGGAAGGTTGGGAGAAGTTGCTCTTGGAGGACATTCTGGTACCATTCTTTATTCATGGCTGTGTTTTTAGGCAAGACTGTGAGAGAGCCGATTCCCTTGGCTGAGAAGCACCCCACACATGAATGGTTTCAGGATGCTTAACAGTTGGCATGAGACAAGACTGGTGGTAGCGCTCACCTTGTCTTCTCCGAATGAGGTGTTTTCTTGATGTCCCAAACAATCGAAAAGGGGATTCATCAGAGAAAATAACTTTACCCCAGTCCTCAGCAGTCCACTGCCTGTAACTTTTGCAGAATATCAGTCTGTCCATGATGTTTTTTCTGGAGAGAAGTGGCTTCTTTGCTGCCCTCCTTGAGACCTGGCCTTGCTCCAAGAGTCTCCGCCTCACAGTGCGTGCAGATGCACTCACACCTGCCTGCTGCCATTCTGAGCATGCTCTGCACTGCTGGTAGCCCGATCCCGCAGCTGAAACACTTTTAAGAGATGGTCCTGGCGCTTGCTGGTCTTTCTTGGGCGCTCTGGAGCCTCTTTGGCAACAATGGAACTCTCTCCTTGAAGTTCTTATGATGCGATAGATTGTTGACTGAGGTTGCAATCTTTCTAGCTGCGATACTCGTCCCTCTTAGGCCATTTTTTGTGCATTGCAATGATGACTGCACGTGTTTCTTTAGAGATAACCATGGTTAACAGAAGAAAACAATGATGCCAAGCACCAGCCTCCTTTTAAAGTGTCCAGTGGTCTCATTCTTACTTAATCATGACAGATTGATCTCCAGCTATGTCCTCATCAACACTCACACCTGTGTTAATGGGAGCAATCACTGAAAAGAGGTTAGCTGGTCCTTTTAAGGCAGGGCTGCAATGATGTTGAAATGTGTTTTGGGGGATAAAGTTCATTTTCTAGCCAAATATTGACTTTGCAAGTAATTGCTGTTAAGCTGATCACTCTTTATAACATTCTGGAGTATATGCAAATTGCCATTAGAAAAAGTGAAGCAGTAGACTGTAAAAATTAATATTTGTGTCATTCTCAAAACTTTTGGCCATGACTGTACATTTAAGAAAAACCTAGATATATCTGGAATAAGACATCGGATCGCAGATATCAAAGTATCATTCAGTTTCCAGTGACTTTACATGCCTATATCGACATTTTTGGTAGCTTGATCTTTCTGACAAATTCCTTTTAACAAATAAAAATGTGGACAGGAAGAATCAGAGTAAGTAGAGAATATGTCCGATCATCTGTGTAGAGTTGTAAAGGACTCTCCTGTAGTCGCTAGAAACAGCAATGGAGTCTGTGGGGGTCCAAATTCCCTTCTGCGCCATAAACACCAGCGTTACAAATGGCACACTCTAGGTCTGAAGCCCTAGTACAGATTTTTGCATTGCAGCCAAGGTTGTCGGTGATTCACACATTCACTTCTCTCTACCTCCCTCTCCAGAGAGGTCTTCCTTTTGTAGCAGCTTAGGCCTCTTTCACACTTCAGTCGTTCTACGTCAGTCAAAATCCGTCAAAGGGTCAAAAAATGGATCCGCCTTTTTTTTGGTTGATCCGTTTTTTTTTGCCATTGAGTTGCATTAGTGATGGATGGGCGTCCGTTCGATCCGTCACATGATGGATCCGTCATAATTTTGGCGTCCGTTGCTTTTGAAATCGTCCACTGAGACGTTTTTTGTGTGCGTCGAAAAGGCGGACCGTGACGGATCCGTGCGTCTGCCGATTTGTATAATGGACGCCGATGGGTGGCGGATCCGTCTTCATCCGTTTTTGGCGGAATCCGCCAGCAGATCCGTTCTTCTCTGCAGAAAGTGCTGAAAAACCCATTCTGGAGGTCTCTCTCTCTCTCTCATTCTCTCTCTCTCGTTCTCTCTCTTTCTCTCGTTGCGAGGTAAATCCCTGTAATAAGCTGAGGCTGTAGGAAATGACTATTGCATTATTAAACCTACACTGTAATTACAGGTCGTCTTCTCTTCAATTTATCTGGGCACCAGGATGTTGTGCGGGATCTGAGCTTTACAAAAAACGGCAGCTTGACCCTTGTTACAGCATCTCGGGACAAGACCCTAAGAATCTGGGACTTGAAAAAAGATGGTTAGTACTCTAGAATTTTTTACAAAATCTTCTGGCACTGTGTACTCCCAGTAGAACATTTGTCATCTGTGTTTTGCAGTAACTTCTGCGGGTTAGAAAAAACACAAAACCCTTTAAACCTGTAATTATTGTGTTACTATAGAATTGTACGTTTTTAGGGAACCCTCCAGGTGACGGAGATATACTGTGCCTTTACATGTAGTTGGCCTTTATATGCAATGACACATTTCAATTGGAGTCATGTAGTAATTGTTTGTAGTTCAGGGTGTGTGAATTACTGAAATAGCTTTGCATCCGTAGTTATGTCTTCAGGAAAACACACACCCTGGTTGTCATGTGGAACCTGAATGCCTCAAGGTTAAATGCTCCAATTTTTTATACATCTCCACATATCATATAGCGTTGACAGACCGGCACAATGTCATTGTCATCATTGTCTGATGCTTCACTGCAACAATATTGGTAACATTCTTCCCATAATAAGGTTTTGCCACCTTGGTGCAGGGTTACTAATCCTGTCTGTTTTTACAGTGAATAGTTAAAGTGCACAAAGGGTAAAACCCCGTGCCTCCTGTTACATCCTAACCTTAGATCTATTTTAAAGCCAGTTTGAGCATGTTAAACGGAGCACATCATGGGAGTCTGCAGAGCCAGATAAAACATAGCTTTTATATTTGAATTTCTCCTCTCTGTTGCAGAGAAAATTAGTTTGTACAGTTTAGGTTATAATTATAAGGGGGTGTTACCAGAGATTTGTCTCTGGGAGGCGTGTACTTCTTTCCCTGTATGATATTGACCAATCATTAGCAAGAAGCAAGAAGAGAGAAAAAAACAAAAAGCACGCTCCACAATAGATTACAGCAGGTTTCTCAGCTGTGCATGACTACAAAATGCTGGAAGCAGAGATTAATAATAACTTCAGGCTTCATCCCACAGCAGTTAGTATGGGAGGGAGGAGCAGTACAGCAGAGAAAGAAAGCTGTAGATGTTTTTGTAATGGAACAAAGCTCAGCTCTGCTGTACTGTCCATTCCTCTGCACTGACTTGTGAGATGACAAGTGTATGTAATCACACTCATCTCTGCTCTACTCCCACCCTTTGTAATTATTATTATTATTATTATTTATTTCTATAGCATCATTGATTCCATGGTGCTGTACATGAGAAGGGGTTACATACAAATTACAGGTATCACTTACAGTAAACAAACTAACAATCACAGACTGATTACAGAGGGAGAGGACCCTGCCCTTTCGGGCTTACATTCTACAGGATTGTGAGGCAGGAGACAGTAGTTCGGGGGGTTGCAGCAGTTCCGGTGTTGGTTGAGGCAATATCTCCGGTAGTGGTGAGGAGGTAGCAGGGTCATTGCAGGCTGTAGGCTTTCCTGAAGAGATGGGTTTTCAGGTTCCGTCTGAAGGATCCGAATGTGTTTGATAGTCGGACGTGTTGGGGCAAAGAATTCCAAAGGATGGGGGATATTCGGGAGAAGTCTTGGAGGCGGTTGGGTGAGGAGCGAATAAGTGTGGAGGAGAAAGGATGTCTTGGGAGGATCGGAGATTACGTGAGGGAAGATATCGGGAGATTAGTTCAGAGATATAAGGAGGAGACAGATTATAGATGGCCTTGTAGGTCAGTATTAGTAATTTGAACTGGATACGCTGAGGGAATGGGAGCCAGTGAAGAGATTTGCAGAGGGGAGAAGCGGAGGAGTAGCGAGGAGAGAGGTGAATTAGTCGTGCAGCAGAGTTAAGGATGGACTGTAGAGGTGTGAGGGTGTTAGCAGGGAGGCCAGAGAAAAGGGTGTTGCAGTAGTCGAGGCGGGAGATGATGAGGGCGTGCACAATCATTTTAGTAGATTGAGGGTTGAGGAAAGGACGGATTCTTGAAATATTTTTGAGCTGAAGGCGACAGGAGGTAAAAAGAGCTTGGATGTGCGGTTTGAAGGACAGGGCAGAGTCAAGGGTTACTCGAGGCAGCGGACTTCTGGTACGGGGGAAAGCGTGATGTCGTTAATTGTGATAGATAGGTCAGGTAAGGAAGATCTGTGGGATGGGGGAAAGATTATGAGATTATGATTATGAGTTATGAGTATGTAATCACAGTTCACTCTGCTCTGCAGCCGCTATTTAATGATGTGAACAGTTTAACATGCTTGTGAATGATACTATCCTTAATGGTCGCACCCACCATCCCCAGATGGATATTAAGCGATTTGATTATTTTTCACAGTGTTTTCCTATAGTATTACTCCCATATCAGTGACAAGCAAGGTATCAATTACTACTTGTAGCTCTGAAAGGAGGGAAATGAATGTATGGCCATAAGTTAAAGAGAACGGAATCTCTCTGTGATCACCAAATAATTCTCTGTTGCTATGTAATTGCTTATGGAGATTCTAACGTGACTTATTAGGTATTCGCTGAGCACACACGCCATGGCTTTGTTGCACCAATGTACTGTGATGTTTTGTTTTTTTTTTAATTTGTAGCAAAACTATAATATAATTACTTTGTGTGCACTCCCCTCTAAAGGCTGGGTCTCACATAGCGATACACCAGCGATCCCGACAACAATCAGGATCGCTGGTGTATCGCTACATTATCGCTGCTGAGCTGCCAAACAGGCAGCTCAGGCAGCGATCAGTACAAGCGACACTGCGGGTAACATCGCTTAGTTACCCGCTGTGTACCTTGGATACCAGCTCCCTGAAGCTGTGTACCTTGGTTACCAGCGGATCGCTGGTCTCCCGCCTGTCACACGCAGCGATGCGTGCCCGTCAGCGGGAGACCAGCGATCAAAAAAATGTCCTGGCCTTTCAGCGACGATCAGCGATACCCGGCAGGGGGGCTGATCGTCGCTGAATGTCACACACAGCGATATCGCTGGTGAGCTCGCTGCTGCGTCACAAAACTAGTGACTCAGCAGCGATCTTGCTAGCGAGATCGCTGTGTAGACGGGGGCTTTAGGCCTCACTTAGATAACCATAACAGCCTAATGTTATTGTCCATATTACGACCACGGAGCCCTGTGTCTAATGCATTTCTGATGACTTAAACTAAAAGTTGTCATAGATCTCTGATGCTAGTCAGTTGAAGTTATAAGACCTGTGGCCAGGCCATTATAAAAACACTAAAATGCAGGCACACCACTGGCTTCAGACTTGATTGCATGTAATGCGGGAAACTGGTTTTCACAATTTGCTTTTAATCAATAGTTTTTTTTAACTGCTACAAACTTCTTTACCCCTAGGTAAGCTGATCCAGGAACTTACTGGACATGTCCAATGGGTTTATTGCTGCTCCATTTCCCCAGACTGCAGCATGCTGTGCTCTGCAGCAGGAGAAAACGTGGTAAGACCACAGTCTTGGGAAAGTTTATCAATGCAGTCATAGGAACGTGATCTGATTATATTGGTGTCTAAGTCAATAATAGAGGCACTGGCTGTCTGATCTCAGCTATGTATGATTGACTCAGAGAAAAACAGACTTTAAAATCAATCAGGGACTGAACAGCGCTGAAGACTAGTTGGAATTTTGGGTCCCCAACGGCTTCTCCCGTCCTGCTCCCTTGATGGACAGGTCTCTCCCTGATTGTGTATAGGAAGAACCTTAGCAATAAAGTAAACTGGGTCCCCAGCTTTGCAGTGACCCGGTGGAGCGCATGCTCGATACTGCTCATTGTCTATGGGAGAAAACGAAGTACAGAGCACAGCTTTTTCTGGCAGTCTCATAGACAACGGAGTGGAGATTGAGCATGCATGCCTCTATTTTATTGACGACAGGTACACTGAAAAAACTCAATATTTAGCATACAGAACTCTGTTCTTATATGGCTGGGGATCAGCCATCATTTTTTTTTTAAATAAGATACATTTTTCCAAGATACAGGTATTACGAGAATAAACTATTAGTGAAGGAAAAATAGTTCAGTTTTTATTTGTAAAGACGTTAACGAATATGACAGAAGTCACTTTTGCCGTTATTTAGGTGCTGCTGTGGAGCATGCGCTCATACACCCTAATCCGGAAGCTTGAGGGTCACCAGAACAGTGTAGTATCGTGTGACTTTTCTCCAGATTCGGCCCTCTTAGTCACAGCCTCTTACGACACCACCTTGATTTTGTGGGACCCTTACACAGGAGAGAAATTACGACAGTTCATGTGAGTAGCGGCTTGGTTTATAGACATTTACATCTCGTACATTAGTTTAAAAGTGTACAATTTCCTACCGGACACGAGGCCTCCATTATGGTTACAATAAAAGGGCTGTGGCCGGCTTCCTTACAAACACTGCCCTTTTGGGTACTACTGAGTGTCTTATCCAGAATGCTTCATCCCTTTGTTTTAGCTGATACGGCCATATCTGATAAAACCTTTTCCTGTCTATGCTGTGTAATTCTTAAGGCCCGTCACACTAAGCGAGATTGCTAGCGAGATCGCTGAAGCGTCACCGATTTTGTGACGCAACAGCGACCTAGCCAGCAATCTTGCTATGTGTGACACGCAGCGACGACCAGCCCTCCTGCTGGGTATCGTTGATCGTTGTTGAATGTCCTGGACCATTTTTTGATCGTTGGTCTCCCGCTTGCCAGCACGCATCGCTGCGTGTGACAGCGGGAGACCAACGATCAGCGAGCTGGGAGCTGGTATCCAATGAACATATCGGGTAACTAAGCACCGCGCGGCACCTAGTTACCGATATGTACCCTGGTTACCGGCTCCCAGCGTCTGCTGTAGAACGCTGAGAGCCGGTATCTAGGGTACATATCTGGTAACTAGGTGCCGCGCAGTGCTTAGTTACCCGATGTGTACATTGGATACCAGCATGCTCGCTGGTCCTGATCGCTTGTGAGTCTGCCTATGTGACAGCTCACCAGCGATCAGCTAACGATGTCCCAGCGATCCCATCCACGTCGTATCGTTGGTGGGGTCGCTGGGACATTGAAGAGTGTGACGGGACCCTTACCTGTAATCTGTAAAAGTAGGGTTAAGTAACATATAACCCGGATCACAGCTGACATTCAGCTCTTCTCCACATTGTAAGATGTAGTTTTTGAAGTTCTAGTAAAAATCTCCTTCCATTCCTTATCGTGAGAAGCCAAGCAAGTTGTGATAAACTGTAAAATGATATGTAAATTTATTTGGGCATTCTTTCCATGCAATTGTAGATAATCCATACAGCCATAATGAAAATTATAAAGTGATTTATAGAAAATGCCAAAATATATTTTTAATTCGCATAAAAGCAAAGTGCTTCCAAACTAAACAGAGTGCTAACTGCAAGCAGATATTTGTGAAATGTCGTTATAATCTATAGAAATAACCAGTGCATTTTGCCATCAGCCATGTTCCATTGTCTGGCGATGTGGACTACGGTACTTCGGAACCACAGCTCAGCTCGTTGAGGTCGGTCTGCTTCTCCCCAGAAGGGCTACACTTTGCTAGCTTGGCAGATGACAGGTGAGGAATGATGGTTTTTTTTTTTTTTTTTTTTATTGCTTACATTGTGCTAACACCTGGTGGATGAATGCAGGAGGTAATTTATTCTGTATACAAGTGTCAAGAGTCTTTTCCTTGAACTATTGCTCTCTGAGTTTATTTCTTGGGTATGAAAGACAAACCTTTTGTTGACTTCTCAGAGGAAAATTCCAGTCACCTCATAAGTTTATAGTCACCACCTTCACCCAACTTGCAGTATAGTAGGATACTGAGATGTGACTAAGATAGAGTACTCAATAAAATTAAAAGTTATAAGGAATTATCTAGATATTACATTTTACTTGCCCACATACGTGACATGAGTAATTAGATGTGGTCAAGACAGTAGATACCGCTTGTGCCTTGCGCACAGCTCACTTTATTTTTGCCTCAAAGATTCTCGTGTATTCAGCTGCACGTGCTACTGAGGTGATCCTGCCTCGCCAAGCTGGTCGGTCCACGGCAAACTTCTCCCATTTGTTGATGTCGATTCCCAGGTTTTTGAGGGACACGTTTTAGGCAGTCTTTTTAATGTTATTTCTGCCCCCCGACTGCTCGCATCCTGACCACATGTCCAGCTCACCTGGCTTGGGCTTTCAGAAGGTGAGTGTAAATGCTGCAGAGCCCAGCTTGTTTCAGGATTGCCGTGCCGTACTGATGTGGAGAATTCTGTGGAGGCAACTCAAGTGAAAATGATTGAGCTGTTTGGCATGACAGCAGTAAACATTCCAAGTCTTTGTGTCATAGAGAAATGTGGTAAGGGCTTTCAACTTGCTGGTAAGGCTGAGTCCCATTTGCTCCTAGACGTTCTTACAGACTCTCCCGAAGGCGGTGCTGGCTTTTGTAATTTTGTTGTTGACCTCAGAGTCTATGGTCACTACCAGGAGAGTGTGCTGCACAGGTAGGTGAAGTTGTCGACTGCTTGTGGCTGTGCTCCTTCACTGTAATGCGTGGCTGCTGGTATGGTTTTCCTGAAGCAGGTTAGTACAGTCATGGCCAAAAGTTTTGAGAGACACAAATATTAATTTTTACAAAGTCTACTGCTTCACTTTTTCTAATGGCAATTTGCATATACTCCAGAATGTTATAAAGAGTGATCAGCTTAACAGCAATTACTTGCAAAGTCAATATTTGGCTAGAAAATGAACTTTATCCCCAAAACACATTTCAACATCATTGCAGCCCTGCCTTAAAAGGACCAGCTAACCTCTTTTCAGTGATTGCTCCATTAACACAGGTGTGGGTGTTGATGAGGACATGGCTGGAGATCAATTTGTCATGATTAAGTAAGAATGAGACCACTGGACACTTTAAAAGTAGGCTGGTGCTTGGCATCATTGTTTCTCTTCTGTTAACCATGGTTATCTCTAAAGAAACACGTGCAGTCATCATTGCAATGCACAAAAATGGCCTAACAGGGAAGAGTATCGCAGCTACAAAGATTGCACCTGAGTCAACAATCTATCGCATCATTAAGAACTTCAAGGAGAGAGGTTCCATTGTTGTCAAAAAGGCTTCAGGGCGCCCAAGAAAGACCAGCAAGCGCCAGGACCGTCTTTTAAAAGTGTTTCAGCTGCGGGATCGGGCTACCAGCAGTGCAGAGCTTGCTCAGGAATGGCAGCAGGCAGGTGTGAGTGCATCTGCACGCACTGTGAGGCGGAGACTCTTGGAGCAAGGCCTGGTCTCAAGGAGGGCAGCAAAGAAGCCACTTCTCTCCAGAAAAAACATCATGGACAGACTGCTATTCTGCAAAAGGTACAGGCAGTGGACTGCTGAGGACTGGTGTAAAGTTATTTTCTCTGATGAATCCCCTTTTCGATTGTTTGAGACATCAGGAAAACGCCTCATTCGGAGAAGACAAGGTGAGCGCTACCACCAGTCTTGTCTCATGCCAACTGTTAAGCATCCTGAAACCATTCATGTGTGGGGTTGCTTCTCAGCCAAGGGAATCGGCTCTCTCACAGTCTTGCCTAAAAACACAGCCATGAATAAAGAATGGTACCAGAATGTCCTCCAAGAGCAACTTCTCCCAACCCTCCAAGAGCAGTTTGGCGATCAACAATGCCTTTTCCAGCATGATGGAGCACCTTGCCATAAAGCAAAGGTGATAACTAAATGGCTCAGGGAACAAAACATAGAGATTTTGGGTCCATGGCCTGGAAACTCCCCAGATCTTAATCCCATTGAGAACTTGTGGTCAATCATCAAGAGACGGGTGGACAAACAAAAACCTAAAAAATTCTGACAAAATGAAAGCATTGATTGTGCAAGAATGGACTGCTATCAGTCAGGATTTGGTCCAGAAGTTGATTGAGAGCATGCCAGGGAGAATTGCAGAGGTCCTGAAGAAGAAGGGTCAACACTGCAAATATTGACTTGCTGCATTAACTCATTCTAAAGGGTATGCCACACTAAACAATATCGCTAACGGGATCGCTAAAAAACGTCACTATTTAGCGATCCCGTTAGCGATATTGTTCAGTGCGGCAGCTTCCAGCGACGAGCTTCCTGCTGTGATCTCGCTCGTCGCTGGAATCGCTCCGGACCCTATTTCATCGCTGGCGCTCCCGCTGGGTGAGTATCTAATCGCTGTGTGGCACCTTTTCTTAGCGATTTAGCGGTACTTTTGTACCGCTAAAGTCGTTAAGAAGATCGCTAACGGCGATAGCGTCGTTAACTATATCGCTAAATGTGGCCGCATTTAGCGATATAGAAACAATCCCGCTAGCGATCGCATTAGTATGCGTCGTTATCGTGATCGCTAGCGGGATTGTTTAGTGTGGCAGTACCTTAACTGTCAATATAAGCTTTTGTTACTCATATGTTTGTAAGTGCGCAGTAATCAGTAAACAAGAAGTCACGGATAACAGTCTCATGCTCCTTTGCAGCAGCCTTCAGGTATCTGGGGTTGAATAGCTTGCAGTCAGTCCTGTACCTGACATGGATTCCATCTTCGAAGTTGCGAAAGGCATCTGTCAACATGGCAGAAAATAGCATAGAGACCAGGGTTAAGGCAAGTATGCAGCCTGGTTTAATGCCGTTTGTAACTGGGAAGACCTCCGAATCGTCTCCATCATTCAGGACCTTCACCAACCTACCATTATGTAGCTGCTGGACGATTGTGATGAACTTGCTTCGGCAGCCAAACTTTCCTATGATTTTCAACAGGCCATCTCTGCTGACCGTGTCAAAAGCCTTGGTCAAGTCGACAAAGGTCACAAAAAGGTTGCTGCGTTGCTCTTGGCACTTTTCCTGCCATCCCACGTTCAGCACGGAAGTCGCATTGGCTTTCAGGTAATTGATCTTGCTCAAGGTGCTGGAGGAGGCACTTGAGCAAGAGGCAAGCTAGAATCTTCCCAGCAGTGGACAGAAGGGAGATTCCTCGATGGTTGGCGGTTGCTTGTTCTCCTGTGGATTATCCTGGCATCTTTCAGCTGTTGCAGAACATGTTCCTTTTTCCATATGGACTGGAATACTAGAAGAAGCTTCTTCCACACTAAGGGGGCACTATAACTAGAATATATCAGCAGTATCTAGTCATTTGAGCATTTTTTTTTTTAAATTGAAGTCTTTAGTTTTAAGGGAGACCTTGTTTACCATGTGCGCTGCTGCTCTATTCAGAGTTTATGGAAATGACCAAGATAGCCAACTACTGTGCTCATCTGTTTTTGTCGACCCCATGTTAAAATGGTTGTCCCATCTATATAATATACTGTAATATATATTGGTAGTTTCTAAGCTCCCTCTTCAACGAGATGGGCATAAAAGCGTTGCAGACAATCACTGTATGCAGCAGTGATGCATGGTCCTTCACTATAGCTAGTGATTGGCTGCAGCAGTTGCTCATCCATGTGTCTGGAATAAGGTCTCTGTACATCCTTTTCTAGTTACAATCGGTCACTAGTCACATGGCATTATAACTGTCACATGCCTATCCCTGCCAGAAGAGGAAACTTGGGCATGAGATGGGCATATGGGCAGCACACCTGCTGAGACCATTGCTACCCTTTATTGTGGTGCGCTGGGTAGCGTTGTTTTTCCATTCTGTGTAGATCCTTTTTCACTTAAAAAATAATTATGATTTCATGTTGAAAATCCTGTACTTTCCCTTATAGCCATAGAAGTAAATGACAAAATTCTTAAATTAATGACATATGTTGAGATCGGTGGACCAGAATGTATTTACCTCTGTGGGCCTCATTCACACTTAAGTATTGGAGCAGTGTTTTTTCCCCCTCAGGCTACATTCCCAAGATGGGCTTTTGGTGCGTTTTACAGTTCTAGTAAAGTGGATGTAATTTATAGTGATCTGCCCACTATCCTTTTTTTTAACATTGCTTAAACTCCCCTATGGTGCATTTTTCAAATCTGCAGCATGTCAATGTCTCTTCCAGGTGTTTCCTCATAGACTTGCATTAGATGCAGAAAATCAGCAACAAAAACCGCACGTGTTTTTAGTGTGTTTCCGCAGCGGAAACGCATCAAATACTCATAATCTGTACCTAAGTATAGGAATGAAGTTTTGTTAAAGCAAAAAACCAAGAAGTCTCAAAAAAAGTCGCTTTATTTAAAGCATGACACACCAGAGACTAAAAACGCAATAAAAACACATATTAATAAAATCTACAAGTAACCTAATTTGAATAGTAGGTGCAGAAATGATTGAAGTTTTTACTTCTCATACATATAGTGAATTTTATGATAAACGTTTTTACCAGCCTAACACATGTGAGGGCTTGTTTTTTGCGGGACAAGTTGTACTTTTGAATGACACCATTGTTTTAACCATATAGTGTACTGGAAAACGGGGAAAAAATTCCAAGTGTGGTGAAATTGCAAAAAAAAGTGCAATTCCACAACTGTTTTTTGGATTTGTTTTACCATGTTCACCACATGGATTCTTTTTTTATATTGATAGATCGGGCGATTCTGAACGCTGCATTAACAAATATGTGTATTTTTTTGTTTTTATTTTGAATGGGGAGAATTGGGGATGATTTGAACTTTTTTTATATTTTTATTTTTTTAATATTTTTAAAAAAAAAAAACTTTTTTTTTTTTTTTTTTTTTTTAACTTTTCACTTGCTTCAATAGTCTCCATGGGATCGCCTGTGTGTAGCAGAAATGCTCACTTGGTATGAGCACCGACCGCTGGCCTGCGCTCATCGCAGTCCAGCACGGACAGCCACAGGGGTCCGCTGCAGACCTCAGGTTGTCATACCAACCAATCTGTGACTTGCGGTCATGTTACACGGTCGCCTATAGGCAGGAATAGTGACGCGCTTCCGTCACGATCACATTGAATGCCGCTGTCAGAGATTGACAGCAGCATTTAACAGGTTAACAGCCACGGCTGTTAGGGGCACATGTCTGCTATTCAAAACAGCTGACATGTGCCAGGAAAGATGTGGGCTCTGAGCCGGAACCCACATCAAAGGGAGAGAAACGACATGCGCTGTACATGTACGGCGCATGTCGTGAAGAGGTTAAAGATGTTTGAAAAATATGATTTGCTCCTATGTGTAATATGACTGCTATAAAATAATTTAAACACTTCTGTTTCAGGTTTTTGCGGGTATGGTCCTTAGAATTACAAGAACCCCTGACGTCTGCTCCAGTTACCAATGGTCTATGTTGTAGCTTTTTTCCACAGGGCGGTATTCTCGCAACGGGGTAAGAATAACGATGTTTAGTGTTTCGTTTTTCTATATGCTTGAATGAGATATTACACAGAATATAAATCAGTAATGTTATGTTTAACCTTATCAGGTACAACATAGTTCCTGCACGGCAATGTAAGTGCCAAGGCTCAGTAACTGTGTCAGCTGTAACATACAGCCGACCACTTGTTGTAGCTTTCGACCCCTGAGATGTCCTGGTCGATACTGACAATACTAAGTGAGAGAATATAGAGGGTGAGGGATGCCCATGGGTACAAAGTGAAAAATCTGTGTGCCATTTGCATTGGCAGCTTGAGATACCACCATGGGCTTCCAAGTTTGCCATGTATGAGAGTTCAAGATATCACAATGTTAAACAGCCACAGCATAAATTTATTATCTCATTTGTTCCGTGTGATGGATGCTGTAAAAACAAATTCTAAAAAGTAATGAATGAATTTCAGTTTATCTGCTTCCTCATTCTCCAAAATGAAGGCGATTAATCACATCATATGCACCCCAAAATATTGGCATTAAAACAGACATCTGCTGCAAAAAATGTGTTTATAAATCTGTGTGGATGGAAAAATGAAAACATTAATGCCTTTCAAAATGGGGGAAGGGAAAAACATCCCTCTACCAAATTGCTGAATCCATAAACAGGTTATGACACAGCATTTTATCTTAACCAGATATCTATTTTCAGCAAGCGAGGAGGAATAGACTGTTATCTATATGGTGACTTTTGAATTTATGTGTTTCTTTCTGGTTGGTCAAGAAAACACAAACTTATGTTCGTATAAAACAAGGAAACATAAGCCAACGTAAAATACAAGAAACTTTATTCACAAATAGTTTTAAAAGTAAAGATGATAAAAAATGGAGATGCCAATACAAAAAAACTGCCTACCAGATAAATGTCAGTTACTAATAATCCACAATTCTCATAAATGAACTAAAAAAGCCTAATCCAAAATAGAATACCTTGAAACAGTATGAAAAAGAAAGAATTAACTATTAAAGGTGCACATTTCATCCTAAAAATCAGAATATATAGTCACATACAGTTAGCAAGGAGTAACACTCCTAAGCACCAAAAATCAGGGTTAGTCCTAGTTCTGCCCTATATGGACTGCTAAAAATACCATTACATATGCTGCATAAAGCATAGTGGATGTGCAGTGTGGATCTACACTGCACTACCAGGTTATTTAGAGTTGAGAGTCCTCAGTGGTTGATACCTACCTACCTTTCTATCTACTGGCTAACACGGTACGAAGATATACATCTTTACTCTACTAGGTTATGTAACCCTTTCTTTCAGCCTAAGCTATTTGCTGCTATATCTATATTGGATATTTGTCAATGGATGTATATATATATATATATATATATATATATATATATATATATATGCTCTTTAACCCCTTCACCCCCAAGGGTGGTTTGCACATTAATGACCGGGCCAATTTTTACAATTCTGACCACTGTCTCTTTATGAGATTATAACTCTGGAACGCTTCAACGGATCTTGGCGATTCTGATATTTTCTCGTGACATATTGTACTTCACGATAGTGGTAAAATTTCTTCGATATAACTTGCGTTAATTTTAAAAAAAATGCAAATATGGCAATAAAATTGAAAATGTTGCAATTTTCATACTTTGAATTTTAGTGTCCTTAACCCCTCTCTGCCATCAGACGTACTATTCCGTCCATGTGACCCTGGACCTAATTCCCATGGACGGAATAGTACGTCATAGGCGAATCAGCTGCGCTCCCGGGGGAGCGTAGCTGATCGCCGCCGGGTGTCAGCTGTATATCACAGCTGACACCCAGCACTATGTGTCAGGAGCGGTCACGGACCGCTCCCGGCACATTAACCCCTAGCACACCGCGATCAAACATGATCGCGGTGTGCCCGGGGCACAGGGGAGGATCGCGCAGGCAGGGGGCTCCCTGCGCGCCCCCCTGAGACCCTCAGAGCAGCGCGATGTGTCGCGCTGTTCCGAGGGTCCGTCCTCCCTCCAGGTCCCCGGATCCAAGATGGCGCCGGGGTCCTGCAGGGAGGCGACTTCCTCAGTGCCTGCTGAGAGCAGGCGCAGAGGAAGCCTGCAGCGATGCCAGAGCGATCGCTGGTGTGACAGAGTGCTGTGCACACTGTCACACCAGCGATCTGCTAAAATACTGTGATGTCCCACCCTGGGACAAAGCAAAAAAGTAAAAAAAATAAAAATAAAAAGTGGTAAAAAAAATCATCAAAAAAAAAAAATATTCCCCAATAAATTCATTTCTTCCTGTAAATAAAAAAAAACAAAACAATAAAAGTACACATATTTGGTATCGCCGCGTCCGTAACAACCCCCCTATAAAACTGTCCCACTAGTTAACCCCTTTAGTGAACCCCTTAAAAAAAAAAAAAAAACTAAGCAAAAAATCAATGCTTTATCATCATACCGCCGAACAAAAAGTGGAATAACACGCGATCAAAAAGACAGATATAAATAAACATGGTACAGCTGAAAACGTCATCTTGTCCCGCAAAAAACGAGCCGTCATACAGCATCATCAGCGAAAAAATAAAAAAGTTATAGCTCGCAGAATGAAGCGATGCAAAAATAATGATTTTTTATATAAAATTGTTTTTATTCTATAAAAGCGCCAAAACATAAAAAAATGATATAAATGAGGTATCGCCATAATCGTACTGACCCGAAGAATAAAACTGCTTTATCAATTTTACCACACACGGAATGGTATAAACGCCTCCCCCAAAAGAAATTCATGAATTGCTGATTTTTGTTCATTCTAACCTCCCAAAAATCGAAATAAAAAGCGATCAAAAAATGTCACGTGCTCAAAAATGGTACCAATAAAAACGTCACCTCGTCCCGCAAAAAATAAGACCTCACATGACTCTGTGGGCCAAAATATGCAAAAATTATAGCTCTCAAAATGTGGTGATGCAAAAAACTACTTTTTGCAATAAAAAGCGTCTTTTAGCGTGACAGCTGCCAATCACAAAAACCCGCTATAAATAGTAAATCAAACCCCCCTTTATCACCCCCTTAGTTAGGGAAAAATAATAAAATAAAAAAAATGTATTTATTTCCATTTTCCCATTAGGGTTAGTGTTGCGGCTAAAGTTAGGGTTAGGATTGGCGCTAAAGTTAGTATTAGGGTTATGGTTGGGATTAGGGTTAGGGGTGTGTTAGGGTTAGGTTTGTGGTTAGGGTTGGGACTAGGGTTAGGGGTATGTTGGGGTTAGGGTTGGAGTTAGAATTGGGGGGTTTCTGCTGTGTAGGCACATCAGGGGCTCTCCAAATGTGACATGGCGTCTGATCTCAATTCCCGCCAATTCTGCGTTGAAAAAGTCAAACGGTGCTCCTTCACTTCTGAGCTCTGCCATGCGCCCAAACAGTAGTTTACCCCCGCATATGGGGTATCAGCGTACTCTGTACCCCAAGAGTTATTGTGCAATTTGTCCTATTTCTTCTGTTACCCTTGGGAAAATAAAAAACTGGGGGCGACAAAATCATTTTTGTAAAAAAAAAATGAGTTTTTTTGTTTTTACGGCTGTATGTTATACATTTTCTGTGAAGCACTTGGGGCTTCATAGCGCTCACCACACTTCTAGAATAAGTTCCTTGTGGGGTCTATTTTCCAAAATGGGGTCACTTGTGGGGGTTTCCACTGTTTAGGCGCATCAGGGGCTCTCCAAATGCGACATGACGCCCCCAGACCATTCCATCAAAGTCTGCAATCCAAAACATCACTACTTCCCTTCCGAGCCCAGACGTGCACCCATACAGTCGTTTTCTCACACATGTTGGGTATCAGCGTACTCAGGACAAATTGGACAACAACTTTTGGGGTCCAATTTCTCCTGTTACCCTTGTGAAAATAAAATATTGGGGGCGAAAAAATCATTTTTGTAAAAAAAAAAAAAGGATTTTTTATTTTTACAGCTGTACGTTATAAACTTCTGTGAAGCACTTAGGGGTTCAAAGTGCTCAACATACTTCTAGATAAGTTCCTTGTGGGGTCTATTTTCCAAAATGGGGTCACTTGTGGGGGTTTCCACTGATTAGGCACATCAGGGGCTCTCCAAATGCGACATGACGCCCCAGACCATTCCATCAAAGTCTGCAATCCAAAACGTCACTACTTCCCTTCCGAGCCCCGACGTGCGCCCATACAGTAGTTTACTCCCACATATTGGGTATTAGCGTACTCAGGACAAATTGGACAACAACTTTTGGGGTCCAATTTCTCCTGTTACCCTTGTGAAAATAAAATATTGGGGGCGAAAAAATCATTTTTGTAAAAAAAAAAAAGGATTTTTTATTTTTACGGCTGTATGTTATAAACTTCTGGGAAGCACTTCGGGGTTCAAAGTGCTCACCACACATCTAGATAAGTTCCTTGTGGGGTCTATTTTCCAAAATGGGGTCACTTGTGGGGGGTTTCCACTGATTAGGCACATCAGGGGCTCTCCAAATGCGACATGACGCCCCCAGACCATTCCATCAAAGTCTGCAATCCAAAACGTCACTACTTCCCTTCCGAGCCCCGACGTGCGCCCATACAGTAGTTTACTCCTACATATTGGGTATTAGCGTACTCAGGACAAATTGGACAACAACTTTTGGGGTCCAATTTCTCCTGTTACCCTTGTGAAAATAAAATATTGGGGGCGAAAAAAATCTTTTTTTTTTTTTAAAAAAAAAAAGATTTTTTATTTTACGGCTGTACGTTATAAACTTCTGTGAAGCACTTTGGGGTTCAAAGTGCTCACCACACATCTAGATAAGTTCCTTGAGGGGTCTAGTTTCCAAAATGGTGTCATTTGTGGGGGGTTTCCACTGTTTAGGCAGATCAGGAGCTCTCCAAACACGACATGGCATCCAGCCAATTCTGCGTTGAAAAAGTCAAACGGCGCTCCTTCCCTTCCAAACTCTGCCATGCACCCAAACAGTGGTTTACCCCCACATATGGGGTATCAGCGTACTCAGGAAAATTGCACAATAACTTTTGGAGTCTTGTTACCCTTGGGAAAATAAAAATTGGGGTGAAAAGATCAATTTTGTGGAAAAAATATGATTTTTTAATTTTACGGCTCTACGTTATAAACTTGTGTGAAGCACTTGGGGGTTCAAGTTGCTCACCAAAGATCTAGATAAGTTCCTTAGGGGGTCTAGTTTCCCAAATGGGGTCACTTGTGGGGGGTTTCCACTGTTTAGGCACATCAGGGACTCTCCAAATGCAACATGGCGTCCAATCTCAATTCCAGCCAATTTTGGTTGGAAACAGTCAAATGGTGCTACTTCCATTCCGAGCTCTGCCATGCGCCCAAACAGTGGTTCCCCCCCACATATGGGGTATCAACGTACTCAGGACAAATTGGACAACAACTTTTGAGGTCCAATTTCTCCTGTTACCTATGGGAAAATAAAAAATTAGTGACTAAGAGATAATTTTTGTGGGAAAAAAATAGGATTTTTTATTTTCATGCCCGGGCATTATAAACTTGTGTGAAGCACTTGGGGGTTCAAAGTGCTCACCAAAGATCTAGATAAGTTCCTTAGGGGGTCTAGCTTCCAAAATGGGGTCACTTGTGGGGGTTTCCACTGTTTAGGCTCATCTGGGGCACTACAAACGGAACATGACCCCCATCAATGTTTGCATTCCAAAACGTTACTGCTTCCTTTCCAAGCCCTGCCGTGCGCCCAAACAGTTTCCCCCCCCCACATATGGGGTATCAGCGTACTCAGGACAAATTGGACAACAACTTTTGGGTCCAATTTCCTTGGGAAAAATCAAAAATTTGGGACTAAAAAATCATTTTTGTGGAAAATTGTTTTTTTTTTTTTTTCACACCCAGGCATTATAAACTTTTGTGAAACACTTTGGGGCTCAAAGTGCTCACAACAGATCTAGATAAGTTCCTTAGGGGGTCTAGTTTCCAAAATGGTGTCACTTGTGGGGGGTTTCCACTGTTTAGGCGCATCAGTGGCTCTCCAAACACGACATGGCGTCCAATCTCAACTCCAGACAATTTTAGTTTGAAAAAGTCAAACGGCGCTCCTTCCCTTACGAGCTCTGCCGTGTGCCCAAACAGTGGTTTTCCCCCACATATAGGGTATTGGCGTACTCAGGAGAAATTGCACAACAACTTTATCTGCCCATTTTCTCCTTTTACCCTTGTCAAAATAAAAAAAAAGTTTGTAAAAGATCATTTTTGTGGCTAAAAAGTTAAATTTTTTCCTTCCACGTTGCTTCAGCTCCTGTGAAGCACCTGAAGGGTTAATAAACTTCTTGAATGTGGTTTTGAGTACCTTGAGGGCTGCAGTTTTTAGAATGGTGTCACTTTTTGGTATTTTCTGCTATATAGACCCGTCAAAGTGACTTCAAATGTGAGGTGGTCCCTAAAAAAATATGTTACACAAAATAGTTAAGAAATAACATTTCCCACATGTCTACTTTACATCAGCACAATTTTGGAACCAAAATTTTTTTTTGTTGGGAAATTATAAGGGTTAAAAGTTGACCAGCGATTTCTCATTTTTACAACAAAATTTACAAAGCCATTTTTTTAGGGACCACCTCACATTTGAAGTCACTTTGAGGGGTCTATATGGCAGAAAATACCCAAAAGTGACACCATTCTAAAAACTGCACCCCTCAAGGTATTCAAAACCACATTCAAGAACTTTATTAACCCTTCAGGTGCTTCACAGGAGCTGAAGCAACGTGGAAGGAAAAAATTTATATTTAACTTTTTAGTCACAAAAAGGATCTTTTACAAACTTTTTTTTATTTTCACAAGGGTAAAAGGAGAAAATGGACAGAAATTGTTGTGCAATTTCTCATGAGTACGCCAATACCCCTTATGTTGGGGAAAACCACTGTTTGGGCACACGGCAGAGCTCGTAAGGGAAGGAGCGCCGTTTGACTTTTTCAAACCAAAATTGGCTGGAATTGAGATTGGATGCCATGTCGCGTTTGGAGAGCCCCTGATGCGCCTAAACAGTGGAAACCCCTACAAGTGACACCATTTTGGAAACTAGACCCCCTATGGAACTTAGCTAGATCTGTTGTGAGCACTTTGAACCCCCAAGTGTTTCACAAAAGTTGCCTGAGTGTGAAAAAAAACAAAAAACAATTTTCCACAAAAATTATTTTTTAGTCCCAAATTTTTGATTTTTCCCAAGGAAATTGGACCCCAAAAGTTGTTGTCCAATTTGTCCTGAGTACGCTGATACCCCATATGTGGGGGGGGGGGGAAACTGTTTGGGCGCACGGCAGGTCTTGGAAAGGAAGTAATAACGTTTTGGAATGCAGACATTGATGGGGTCATGTTCCATTTGCAGTGCCCCCACAAACAGTGGAAACCCCCCCACAAGTGATCCCATTTTGGAAACTAGACCCCCTAAGGAACTTATCTAGATCTGTGGTGAGCAATTTGAACCCCCAAGTGCTTCACACAAGTTTATAATGCCCGGGCATGAAAATAAAAAATCCTATTTTTTTCCCACAAAAATGATCTATTAGTCATCAATTTTTTATTTTCCCAAGGGTAACAGGAGAAATTGGACCACAAAGTTGTTGTCCAATTTGTCCTGAGTACGCTGATACCCCATATATGGGGGGGAACCACTGTTTTGGGCGCACGGCAAAGCTCTGAATGGAAGGAGCACCATTTGACTTTTTCCAACCAAAATTGGCTGGAATTGAGATTGGACGCCATGTTGCATTTGGAGAGCCCCTGATGTGCCTAAACAGTGGAAACCCCCCACAAGTGACCCCATTTTGGAAACTAGACCCTCTAAGGAACTTATCTAGATCTGTGGTGAGCAATTTGAACCCCCAAGTGCTTCACACAAGTTTATAACGTAGAGTCGTAAAATTAAAAAAATCATATTTTTTTCCAAAAAAATGATCTTTTCACCCCAATTTTTATTTTCCCAAGGGTAACAAGACTCCAAAAGTTATTGTGCAATTTGTCCTGAGTACGCTGATACCCCATATGTGGGGATAAACCACTGTTTAAGTGCATGGCAGATCTTGGAAGGAAAGGAGCGCCGTTTGACTTTTTCAACGCAGAATTGGCTGGACGCCATGCCGTGTTTGGAGAGCTCCTGATCTGCCTAAACAGTGGAAACCCCCGACAAATGACACCATTTTGGAAACTAGACACCTCAAGGAACTTATCTAGATGTGTGGTGAGAACTTTGAACCCCCAGGTGTTTCACTAAAGTTTATAACGCCCGAGCATGAAAATAAAAAAAATCATATTTTTTCCACAAACATGATCTTTTAGTCCCCAACTTTTTATTTTCCCAAGGGTAACAGGAGAAACTGGACCCCAAAAGTTGCCCAATTTGTCCTCAATACGCTGATACCCAATATGTGGGAGAAAACAACTGTATGGGCACACGTCGGGGCTCGGAAGGAAGTAGTGACGTTTTGGATTGCAGACTTTGATGGAATGGTCTGCGGGCGTCATGTCGCATTTGGAGAGCCCCTAATGTGCCTAAACTGTGGAAACCCCCCACAAGTGACCCCATTTTGGAAAATAGACCCCACAAGGAACTTATCTAGATGTGTGGTGAGCACTTTGAACCCCGAAGTGCTTCCCAGAAGTTTATGACGTACAGTCGTAAAAATAAAAAATCTTTTTTTTTTTTTTACAAAAATGATTTTTTCGCCCCCATTATTTTATTTTCACAAAGGTAACAGGAGAAATTGGACCCCAAAAGTTGTTGTCCAATTTGTCCTGAGTACGCAGATTCCCAATATGTGGCAGAAAACTACTGTATGAGCACACGTCGGGGCTCGGAAGGAAGTAGTGACGTTTTGGATTGCAGACTTTGATGGAATGGTCTGCGGGCGTCATGTTGCATTTGGAGAGCCCCTGATGTGCCTAAACAGTGGAAACCCCCCACAAGTGACCCCATTTTGGAAAATAGACCCCACAAGGAACTAATCTAGATGTGTGGTGAGTGCTATGAACCCCCAAGTGCTTCACAGAAGTTTATAACGTACAGCCGTAAAAACAAAAAAATCATATTTTTTTTATTACAAAAATGATATTTTTGCCCCCAATTTTTTATTTTCCCAAGGGTAACAGAAGAAATTGGACCCCAAGAGTTATTGTGCAATTTGTCCTGAGTACGCTGATACCCATATGTGGGGGTAAACTACTGTTTGGGCGCTTGGCAGAGCTCAGAAGTGAAGGAGCACCGTTTGACTTTTTCAACGCAGAATTGGCTGGAATTGAGATCAGACGCCATGTCACATTTGGAGAGCCCCTGATGTGCCTAAACAGTGGAAACCCCCCCAATTCTAACTCCAACCCTAACCCCAACACACCCCTAACCCTAGTCCCTAACCACAAACCTAATCCCAACCCTAACCCTAATCCTAACTTTAGTCGCAACCCTAACTTTAGGCGCAACCCTAACCCTAATGGTAAAATGGAAATAAATAAATTTTTTTAATTTTATTATTTTTCCCTAACTAAGGGGATGATAAAGGGTGGGTTGATTAACTATTTATAGCGGGTTTTTATGATTGGCAGCTGTCACGCTAAAAGACGCTTTTTATTGCAAAAAATAATTTTTGCATGTTTTGACCCACAGAGTCATGTGAGGTCTTATTTTTTGCGGTACGAGTTGACGTTTTTATTGGTACCATTTTTGAGCACGTGACATTTTTTGATCGCTTTTTATTTCGATTTTTGGGAGGTTAGAATGAACAAAAATCAGCAATTCATGAATTTCTTTTGGGGGGGGCGTTTATACCGTTCCGCGTGTGGTAAAATTGATAAAGCAGTTTTATTCTTCGGGTCAGTACGATTACGGCGATACCTCATTTATATCATTTTTTTAGGTTTTGGCGCTTCTATACAATAAAAACAATTTTATATAAAAAATAATTATTTATTCGAACGTCCATGACAGCACTACGGAGAGAGGGGATCCGCCCTTTAGGAACAGGAAACCTACAGATACAAAAAGACGGCACCTCTCCCACGCATCAGTTGGTTTCCTGTTCCTGAAGGACGGGTTTCCTACAGATGAAGCTCTTCAGGAGGACCCAGGCCGGCCAGTCGACCCAGGTAGCGGGGGTCTCCTACCTCGACCGGTGCGGAGCCCCTGGAAGCGCCACGGTGGGTCCGGGTAGGATTCCACGACAGTGTGCGGAGCAGGTGGAGCAGTATCCAGAGGATCCCTGTCTCACAGCCAGCGCCGGAGGTAAGTATTCCCCCCCCCCCCCTCCTGGTCCCGGTGCCTGCTTCCTGCGTCTCTCCTGCGGTCCTGTCATGGTAGGGGCCGGCGGAGGTGGTGCAGCCGTGGGGGATATCCCCATTATAAAAAAAAAAAAAAATTTTTTTGGAGGTTTTGAATTTCCCGCCGCGCGTTACTCCTATGCGGCGCGGCGGGGTTTTGAATTTCCCGCTCGCGTCGCTGCTATCGGCGGCAGGGTTTTGAATTTCCCGCTCGCGTCGCTGCTATGGGCGGCGCGGCGGGGTTTTGAAGCTCCCGCTCGCGTCGCTACTATGGGCGGCGCGGCGAGGTTTTGGATTTCCCGCTCGCGTCGCTGCTATGGGGCGAGGCGGCGGGAGTCTTGGATCGGCCGCTTGCGCGTCCCTGCGGCGGGAGAGGGATGGCTTCTCCAGCGGCGACCGGGCTATGGGGTGGCGCATCCGGGTCTTTCTGGGTCCCCGCTCGGGCGCCGATCCTAGGCGGCGGTAAAAAAGCGGGCGGGGTCTCCACCGCCGGAACCGGAAGTCTGACCCCGGGCCCGGCTTTTTTGAAGATTTTGGCGCGACTGCATCGCGTGCTGGGCGGCGCCTGCAGTGGGGACGGCGGGGAGGTGCAGGAGGGCTGTGGGGCCAGGAGCAGAAGGGGGTGGACCCCTGGCCGCACCTGCTGACCCGGATATCCGGGGGAGGGGACATATAAGGGCCTGTGAAGCTGGTGAAAGCACTTCTGCCCCATTTTTTTGCAGTGGAGACTGCAGAAGCTCCCTCAGTGCAGCAGGAGAGCCAGCAGCAGCAGAGCGCTCCTCTTCAACACCGCGATTGACTCATCAGCTGAAGGCCCGGGACAGTCGGTCAAGTAATCAGTCCAGCCGCAGGAGTTCCTCAGCCGGGAAAAAGACCCCTCCCCGTGATCCGGTACCTGCTGCTGTATGGACTGGGTAAGAGATCGTCAGACTTAGAATACCCAGTAATGCAGTTTTTTCCCATTCTGTGTTCTGTCATTAGGGGAAGAAGTGTTCGGTGAAAAACAAGCACAGGGAGTGTGCCTTTTGTGCTTGCCCTCTGCCAGACGCTTGCCCTAAAAGGTTATACCAGCCGTGCATACGACAGACGGTAGGGCATTAGAAGGGGAAGGGCAGAGGTTTGGGATGAGATAGTAACCCCCCTTCCCTTTTAGATAGCGGAGGAGACTCTGGATTTCACTGAAAACCTGAAGGAGATAATAAGGGCAGAGATGAAGGATTCCTTAAGACACGGAGAATCTTCCAGGCGTAGGACTGTACCAGTGTTATCTGATTTAGATTCACCCGCCGCCCATGAGAAGGACGAAGTTTTTTCAGGACCCTCGTCTCCTTCCTCTTCGGCTTCTTCCTCTTCTTCTACAGAAGACGCTACCTGATTTTGTTTTCCCTTGGACCAAATGGACAAACTTGTCAAATCAGTAAGGTCCACCATGGGAATAGAAGAGGCGAGACCAGAACGCTCAGTACAGGATCTGATGTTTGGTGGTCTGAATCCAAGGAAACGCAGATCCTTTCCACTAAACAGCAGAATCCAAGGCCTAATAGACAGAGAGTGGAAGAAGCCAGAAAAAAGAGGCTCCTTACCCCAAGCATTTAAGCAGAGATACCCTTTGAAGATCCCTTGACGGGTAGATGGGATAAGGCCCCGAAGCTTGACGCAGCAGTAGCGAAGGCTTCCAAAAAATCCTCCATCCCCTTCGATGATATGGGGTCTTTGAAAGATCCACTAGACAAGAAGGCAGACTCCTTCTTGAAAGGAACATGGGAGATGTCGGCAGGTGCCCTGAGGCCGGCGGTTGCGGCCACTTGTACAGTCAGATCAATGATGGTCTGGCTGGACCAATTAGAGTCCCAATTAGCAGATGGAACCCCTAGAGGGTCGATTCAAAAAACCTTGCCGATAATTCAGAACGCGGCGGCTTTCCTGGCTGATTCCTCAGCGGACTCAGTAAGAATGGCTGCCAGAGCGGCAGGTCTATCTAATGCGGCGCGAAGGGCGCTGTGGCTAAAGTGTTGGCCGGGAGATATTCAAGCCAGATCTCGCCTCTGCTCCATTCCATGTGACGGCGAATATCTTTTTGGCCCGGTCCTGGACGAACTTTTGGAAAAGGCAGGGGACGACAAGAAAAAGTTTCCCAGTCTGTCGACTCCTTCCTACAAGAGGCCTTTCAGCAGAAGGAGGTTTAGCCGCAGAAGGTCGTCCAGGGAGCGAGCCAAATGGGATGAAAGGAGGAGAAGAGGTACAGGGTTTATGTTTAGGGGTCCGCCTCGGGAAACCAAAAAACCCTCGCAATGACTGGCAATACCGGTAGGAGGCAGGTTAATGGCCTTCTACCCAGCCTGGTCGGAAATCTCAAACAGTAGCTGGATCCTTAATCTCATAGCTACAGGGCTGCGTTTAGAATTCTCCTCGGTGCCTCGCGATAACTTTAAAATTACCCCCCTCAGGTCATCCTCATCAGAGCAGGCTGCTCTAGCGTTGGAAGTACAGGAGCTTTACGCTAAGAAAGTCCTAGTGGAGGTGCCGGAAGCAGAGTGGGGTAAAGGGTTTTACTCCCCTCTATTTTTGATCCGTAAACCGGACTGTTCTTTTAGAACAATTATTAATTTAAGGGCCCTCAATAAATTTCTTGTTATTCACCCATTTAAAATGGAAACGGTCAGCTCAGCAATAAAGCTTCTGTTTGAAAATTGCTTTATGGTGGTGTTAGATCTGAAAGACGCTTATTACCACGTACCGATCCATGTGGCCCATCAGCGTTTCCTCAGAGTGGCAGTCCAGATGGGAGAGTCACTACGACATTTTCAATATAGCGCCCTTCCCTTCGTCTTGGCGGTTGCCCCATGAGTGTTCACTAAGGTTATTTCAGAAGTCATGGCCCACTTACGTGAATCCAATATGCTTATAGTCCCCTACCTCTACGACTTTCTTATCATTGGAAAAACGGCAGAGCATTGCCTAGAGCAGCTGCAAAGGGCAATATCTACCCTAGAGCTGCTGGGATGGCTGATAAATATCAAAAAGTCTTGTTTGAATCCGATGAGAGTTCAGCAGTTTTTAGGGCTAATTCTGGATTCACGGAATCAGAACTGTAGTTTACCGTCAGACAAATTGATTCGCTTGCGTTACCAGGTCCTGAACACCTCCAATAACCCCTCCATGTCTCTTAGGAAAGCCATGTCTCTTTTGGGCTCCCTCTCGTCCTGCATCCCTGCGGTTCAGTCGGCACAATTTCACACAAGGACGCTACAAGCTGAGGTTTTGTCATAGCAAAATTCTCTAGGTGGTTGCCTAGAAGGCCAGCTATCCTTGTCCGGGCTGCTATAAGGTCCCTGGATTGGTGGAGTGAGGAGACGAACCTGTCTAGGGGGGTTCCCTGGGAATATGAAATATCCCGGATAGTCACGACAGATGCGAGCTCTTCTGGGTGGGGAGCGCATATGGGGGATGTTATGGTTCAGGGCTTATGGGAGCTGGATCAGATACAGATGTCTTCTAATATGAAGGAGTTAACGGCGGTTGAGCAAACGATTAAAAAGCTCCTTGTCTATCTACAGGGTCACCACGTTTGAGTGCTCTCCGACAATCGTGTCACAGTCGCTTATATCAACCACCAGGGTGGTACTCGTTCCGGTCCTCTCATGGAAGTGGCAGGGCGCCTACTCCAGATAGCAGAACGACATTTTCTTTCTTTAACGGCTCTACATATAAGAGGAGAAGAAAATACCAAGGCGGACTTCTTAAGCCGCAATCTCCTGAATCAGGGAGAATGGTCGTTGAAGACTTCCATCTTCGACCTGATTGTGCAGAAATGGGGTCAACCGGAGGTAGATCTCTTTGCTACCAAAAGCAACAGGAAAGTGAGACGGTTCTGCTCTCTGAATCCCAAAGAACACCCTCTGGCAGTGGACGCTCTTCTGATAAAGTGGGATTTCAATCTGGCCTATGCCTTCCCTCCCTTGTCTTTACTCCCCCTAGTACTGAGGAAGGTCAGGAAAGACAGGGCGAGGGTAATAGTAGTCGCTCCCTTCTGGCCCAGATGGGCATGGTTTTCATGTCTCCGAAACATGGTAATAGCCGACCCTTGGGTCCTGCCGGACATCCTTGCTCTCTCAGGGTCCAGTCTACCATCCTCAGGTAGCGGGCCTCCACCTGATGGCGTGGATTTTGAACGGTCGCTGCTGAGAGATAAGGGGTTTTCTACTAACCTAATTAATACTCTCCTTAAAAGCAGAAAAGAGGTTACAACTAGAATCTACACTAGAACTTGGAAAAAATTTCTTCAGAGTTCGGGGGTGGTAGCAGGGGACCCAACACCGATAGCCCAGATTCTAGAATTCCTACAAAAGGGTCTGGACTTAGGTCTCTCCACGAGCACCCTTAAGGTGCAGGTTTCAGCGTTGGGAGCGCTCTTCAGTTGCAACATCGCCAATAATTACTGGGTCAGTAGATTCATTAAGGCTGTGGGTAGGTCGAGACCCATAGTGAAGGAGAGGATCATGCCATGGGATTTGAACCTTGTTCTCACTGCCTTAACAGAGCCCCCTTTTGAACCTATATCAGCAGCATCAATAAAGATTCTTTCCCTAAAAACCGCCTTCCTGGTAGCATTAATTTCGGCTAGGAGGGTAAGTGACATCCAGGCACTATCTAGGCTGTCTCCTTACACTCGGGTCCTGGATGACAGGATAATACTTAGGCCTGATCCGGCATACCTGCCTAAGGTGTCTTCCGCTTTTCACAGAACACAAGAAATTGTTCTTCCTTCTTTCATCCCTAATCCATCTAATCAAAAAGAGATAAAACTCCATTCTCTAGATGTTAGAAGATGTCTCCTGCAATATTTAGCAGTCACTGACCCCTGGAAAAGGGACAATGCATTGTTTGTCTCTTTTCAGGGAATTAACAAAAGGCCGTAGAATAACAAAAAGCTCATTGGCCAGATGGATTAGGGAAGCAATTTCTCTGGCATACACCTTGAGGGGCAAGCCGGCACCTGAGAGGCTAAGGGCACATTCCACCCGAGCTGTGGCGACTTCATGGGCAGAGAGGGCAGAAGTCTCCATTGACCAGATATGTAAGGCAGCTACATGGTCCTCTCCACACACGTTTTACACTCATTATAGGTTAGATCTGGGTGCTTCCTCAGACCTTTCTTTCGGACTAAGGGTGCTGCAGGCTGTAGTCCCTCCCTAAGTAGTTATTACTCTCTGTAATTCTCTCCGTAGTTCTGTCATGGACGTTCGAATAAAGTCTTAGTTACTTACCGTTAACGGTATTTTTCGAAGTCCATGACCGCATCCTTAGATTCCCGCCCGTGTTCTATGTGCACTTCTTCCTCTTATATAGTCCACATGTAATAAACAATTGACCAATATTACTGTGTGATGCATAATTTTTTGCTGTATACCATTAACCTTGGTAGTCCTCTTATGCTCTGTAATCCAACTGATGCGTGGGAGAGGTGCCGTCCTTTTGTATCTGTAGGTTTCCTGTTCCTAAAGGGTGGATCCCCTCTCTCCGTAGTGCTGTCATGGACTTCGAAAAATACCGTTAATGGTAAGTAACTAAGACTTTTTGCATCGCTTTATTCTGCGAGCTATAACTTTTTTATTTTTTCGCTGATGATACTGAGTGGCGGCTCGTTTTTTGCGGGACAAGATGACGTTTTCAGTGGTACCATGTTTATTTATATCGGTCTTTTTGATCGCGTGTTATTCCACTTTTCTCCATCGCCTCATTGGGAGACACAAACCATGGGTGTTATGCTGCTGCCACTAGGAGGACACTAAGCTAATACATAAAGAAAGTTGGCTCCTCCTCCGCAGTATACACCCTCTGCTGGTTCTAGCCTGAACCAGTTCTTGCTTAGTGTCTGTAGGAGACACTAGGGTCTGGTTTCAGACCTCAATTTTTATTTTTCAATTTTATTTTTGAATTCTTTTTTCCACGCAATGGAACGGCGACGGGTCTGAAAAGTCCCGATCTCCCAAAATCATCAACAGGCGGGAACGTGGAGTGTCGCCTCCACGTACCCCCTCCTGCAATGCTATCATCGGGGCAACGGATCCCTTCAATGGGCCCGCTCTCCCCACACCACCAACGGATTGGAACATGAAATGTCCCCCCAATGTGGCGACGGCGAAAACCCCACTTCATCTGGAGCAAAGTAAATTTACCCCTCACCACCACTATTGAAAGCGGCTGTTGCTAGGAGGCAGGCAAACCCTCTCCACCTCCTATCAAAGGGATGGTGGATTGAGGATGTACGGCCGCACTGGATGTTGCTCCTGCGAGCTGTGCTCCCGACTCTGCAACATGGGCCCCCGCAGTGAGTACTTTTCAAGACCACGCTCTGCTCCGCCGCCGCGGCCTTCACTCAGGCAATGGGAGCCCGAGTAACGCAGGGGGTCGCCGATCATGCTCCAGGGACCGCTGCCGTCTCCAACAACCGCCGCGACCCTCATACCTGGACCTGCGGCTGCCACAGCGGCCGCCATCAGCGCCGTCCTCACTGCACACCGCGGCCTCCCACATAGCTGCGCCGCTATTGCGGCTCCTTATTTCACCGCCGCAGCCGCTTCTGCGGCCCACTTTTTAATAGGGGGTCGCCGATATACCTCAACGCTGCCGCGGCTGGTTCAGCACTACCACGGCCGCCTCCTCAAATTTAGTCCCCGGCCTCTAGCCGGGGTAGGCCTCGGGAGAGCGCTTTCCTACCGCCGCTGCGGTCTTCTGCCGCCGCGCTCGCCTCAGGAGGGACGCCACCCGACCAAGGGAGCACCGCCGCTGCGGCCTCCTAACAGGGTCCTTGGGGCGGGCGTCGCGGCCGCACCTCCCATCTAGCTGCGGCCGCCTTCCGCCGGTCACATTAATTTAGGCCCCGGCTTTTGGGCCTAGGCAAGCCCTAACTCTGCCCCCCCTGGGTAACTCCGCCCCGATCTTTTGGCGCTTCTCCCTATGCAGGGAGCGCGCCCCTGTTTTCCCGCCTTCATCTCCTGGCGCTTCTCGTAGCCCTCGGGAAGCGCCAATTAAGTCTCGGCCGCTATTTTGCTGCTTTACTACAGTGTTTTTTATCAGCCTGATACTTCACTGTAACCCTTCTCTGCAGCAGTCTCATAGACTCCTCTGGTGGCATAATGTCGCAATCATTAGCTCCAAGAAAGCTGATAAAATGCACACAGTCATATGCCTCGTGGGCCTCATGCAGCGCCTCGCTTCCTCGTAAGCACAGCTCCGCGTTCTGTGCGGCTTGAATTTACTCTTGGCCGCCATTTCTCCCCTCAAGCAGGATCCGAGACATCTGAACTTTTCCTGGTGGGCACGGACATAGGACCACGGGGTAAGCTTGTAAATAGCTTAACCCCTTCCCCGCATCAGTCTACAGGATCGCTTAATTGCATAATGTCACAATCCAAGAGCTCCAAGAGGACTGATAAACACACACAGTCGTGTATGCCTTGTGTGCTTCATGCGATACCTCGCTACAGCGAATACACGGTTCCGCTTTCGGTGTGGCCAGCGCCCCTTCATGCGTCCAGGAGTTCCCTGCGCCTGAGGCTCCATGTGACGCCCGTGCAGCCTCACTATGTCACCGCTGCCCAAAAGTGAATGGAAACCACTCCACCTCCCTATTAAGGGGATGGTGGATTGAGGAGATCATCAGTGCAGATGGTGACTAGAGGCTAACAAAACGTCTCCACCTCCCTATCAAAGGGATGGTGGATTGAGGAGATAATCAGTGCGGATGGTGACTGGAGGCTAACAAAACCTCTCCACCTCCCTATCAAAGGGATGGTGGATTGAGGAGATAATCAGTGCGGATGGTGAGTGGTTTGCAATCCCCTGTGACCTTCGTTACTCATCTGTCACCGCTAAGCAGTCTGCCGTCTCTGGCGGCACGGACATATGACCTGGGAGCACTGACTGATAGAACGCACGCTGACGCTTGGTGTGTTACGTGTAATGCCCACTACTGCGGCGAATACACTTCAATCTGTTCAGTCTGCATTTTCTCACAGGAGCACACAGCGTCCCCCATGCATTCTGCTGTTTTTTGGTGTACGAATGTTCAGTTTCCAGCTCCCTCGTTCCTGGGGATTACAGCAAACATGACTCAAAATATGAGTCTCATGTAGATTCGCCAGACTATCAGGAATCCTTAGATACCCTCATCGAACCGGTTAATAGAGCTCTGCGAGCCGTACAACGTTAAAAATTAGTCTTTATCTCACTGAGACCTTCAAATGGACCAAACGTCATCACAGGGTTTTTTACTAATCTCCCTGAGTTGCTGACATAGGTTGGAGATATAGTGGTTGCCGGACAAATGATTCTCTGAGCTAAAGCCGTTTAATCATGGTACCCTTTTTGTCCACGCTCTAAAAAAGAGAGTGGACGGAGTCTCCAACTATGGATACTAGATTACGGTTCGCATACTAACCTCTATTGTCTTTGACTGACGGCTTGTTTATGAAAATCCCCACTGACCGTCCAATTGGTCCGCGGTCAGTCTTTTGTGGTTTCTGGGGCAACTCTCTTCCCTCTCTCGCCGTCACCTAGGTGGCCACAGCATGATGGTTCGGACTAGGGCCCTAGCCAAGATCAGTCAAGACAATAACTTGTCTCTCTAAGTGCTTAGTCTGGATTACCAAATAGCCTGGGCCGGGGATTATGGGTACATGCATCCCTAGGGACATCGGACGGCGACGCTCCTATAGCTTCAATACCATTACCATCAGCAGAGCCCTATGGCTCCGAGAGTGGCGAGCAGATTCCCCTTCGAAGAAATCTCTAACTTCCTTAAGCTTTTCCATTCCTGGGAACGCAGACCCTCACGGACCAAACTCAAGGGTACCCCTTCTCACATGTTTTCTCTGTTTAATGACGCATTGCAGTATCTGAAAGCCTGCTTTACCAGGTCTGGCTGGCGGGTATTCTCGACCATGGGTCTGAAATCTAGTGGTTTCCAGATACGGACATAGAATTCCTGTTCCTCTCGCCAACTCGTTTCCTCCGGTCCGTCTTTTAAGGACAAAAGGAACAAGCGGCCCCACCTTATTGGGCCATTTCACGTACTCCGCATCTATGGAACCATCCACCCACAGACAGTTTAAAGCGGTCTTACCCAAACCTGTTCGTCGTTCCAAAGAAGCACGGAACCATGCGTCCCATCCTAGAAGTAAAACTGATGAACAAGTTTGTCAGGGTGCGTCTCCTCAAAATGTAATTTTTCCTATGTTATCTCCTCTCATTACAATCCTTCCCAGCCCGACAAGGTTTTCTCCGCTTCGCCATCGCAGACAACCTTTTTCAGTTCACGGCTTTAACCTTCAGTCTCTCCTCTACTCCTAGGCTGTCCTCCAAGGTCATGGCAGCCGTTATTTCTATCCCGTGCTCTCGGGGCATAGTGATTCCACTCTACCCAGACGACCTCCTTTCC
Organism: Oophaga sylvatica; assembly: GCA_033576555.1. Lineage (NCBI taxonomy): Eukaryota > Metazoa > Chordata > Amphibia > Anura > Dendrobatidae > Oophaga > Oophaga sylvatica. The sequence continues at coordinate 828,610,537 of JARQOD010000001.1, read as the reverse complement.
AAGAGGTCGCACATTCAAGCCTGTGCAGACAGGGTCAGCATCACCGTGGACACTCTCACTCATCTAGGTCGGTTAGAGAACTTGCGCAATTCCTTTTCATCCTATCTCAGAGGATCCTCGTTTCAGGCCTGGACACTTTCCGAGTGTTGATAATTCTCCCTTCAGGAAAGATTTTCACTGATTCACGAAGCTCAGAAGTTTCCTCTCGGCCGTCCCCTTTTCCTGCAGTCTGGAATGCACGTCAAAAAAAAAATGGTGCCTACAATCCACCAGTACTATTTCCTCGACTACATCTCCATCGTCTGTAGCAGACATTGCTACCAGCGTGGGACGGATATCCTTCGTCTCTGGACCGCTATTATTCGCCAGTCCCTCCGGATCGGACGGTCTCTGAGGTGGTGGACGTTGTTGTACTTATTGATTCAGACAAAGGTCTCCTAGGTTGGAAAGTGCTCTCCCGCCACCACACGGTCCAGGGACGCTTTCCCTTTGGGAATCAAGTCTCCTGATCAATTTTCTTGAGATCCGGGCAATCAGACATACCGGCGATGTCCATGGAAATTGAGCGGTGCATGAGAAACTAACCCTCTCCGCCTCCCTATCAAAGAGATGGCGGATTGAGGTAGTATGACCGCATATGCGCTGGTTCCCACCACAGTGAGTACCCAAACGCTACCGCGCTTTTTCCCATGGCAGCGGCTGATGCATCTCCCACCAGCTGCCGAGGCCTGTCATAATAGGCCGTGGTTCCGACTGCCGCCGTGGCCAGCGCCATCACCACCACTGCGGTCTGCGCCACACCGCCGTCGCAGCCTGCTCCAAAACGCCCCTGCGGTCTTCTCATTGGAGTCGCAGCCTCTCTCAGGAACCGCAGTCGCCGCCGCGTCTTCCTCTCGAGCCGCCGCCCTCTCAACCGCCGCGGCCTCCTCATAGGAACCGCCGCTACGGCTTCCTCAAAGCCTCTATGCTAAACTCCAAAGTCCCGGCATTTCTAGATCCGTTCTGTGACCCAATTGTCCTCGGGTCAGATGACCTGGTGCTTCCGTGGCATCAGTTTTTCACTTCCAATTCTTTTTCTGCGCCTCTTCTGCTAATTCCAAGTGTTTTCCAGAAGTTCAAGGCGGAGGGAATCCCACTGTTTTTTCGTCGCACCAGTCTGAATACGACGAGCGTGGTACGTGGTTCTAGTGCATCTAGATCCCTACCTCTGCGGTTACCAAACCGTCCAGCTCTTCTTTTTCCAAGCGCCAGGACTCGAGGGCTGGGCTTAACGACCTGAGCTTTGACCGCCACGCGTAGCGTTCACCGTTATCGTCAATGTCCAGAAACTTACTCTCAGGCGTAGTTACCTTCATATTCGAGAAAGCTTTGTTCCCTTGGTGGTTTTAACAACCACGTTTGTTTCCCACATGTGTTGCCATTTCGTCCATATGGAGTTCCTCCAAAAGGTTTCCATTCAAGCCTGGCACTGTTTTCTCTCAGTGCTATCCACCCTGTTTTCATCTGATCTCAGGTGCTTTACAAGTTGTCTTCTTCAAACTCCTGTAAGATGTATCTATCACTCTTCCTTCTCGGAGAGCTCTCTTTCTGGTGACTGTAACGAACACTTCCAGAACAGCACCTTTCTCCAAATAGGACTTTCTCTCTATGTTTCCAGGGCGATACAGAAAAGGCTACCTGCCTTTTTACAAAAAAAAAAAATCCTGCAGTAGCCAGATATATCTGCTCTCCAATTTAAGAAGCTTTCCGAGTCAGAGGTCTCCTATCTTTGCGAACCTCAGAGTAAAACTCCACTACGTCAGTACAGGCGTCCTGTGTCATTCGGCCCGGACCTCGATGCAGCAAGGTTGCAGTGCTGCAACTTGGTCCAGTTTTCTCATGTTAGTTAACCATTACACTTAAACCTTTTCAGAGGCTACCCTTGGCAGATATATTCTGCAATCGAGAGCAGCGCATCTGTAGACCAGATTATTCGCTGCGTATATTAAGGTTTCGGCTGTCGTGCTGTTTCCCACCCATGGACTGCTTTAGGACGTCCCATGGTTTGTGTCTCCCAATGAGGCGATGGAGAAAAAGGGATTTTTGTGTACTCACCGTAAAATCCTTTTCTCCGAAACGCTCATTGGGAGACACAGCACCCACCCTTTTTAGTCTAACGACTTCTGCTTGTCTCTTTCAGCCGATGTGGTGATCACTAATATTATGTGAATGATTGTACGGTATGATGTTAACCTTCTCCTACTGCTTTTTGCACCGAACTGGTTCAGGCTAGAGCCAGCAGAGGGTGTATACTGCGGAGGAGGAGCCAACTTTCTTTATGTATTAGCTTAGTATCCTCCTAGTGGCAGCAGCATAACACCCATGGTTTGTGTCTCCCAATGAGCATCTCGGAGAAAAGGATTTTACGGTGAGTACACAAAAATCCCTGGTTTGTTCAGCGGTATGATGATAAAGCATTGATTTTTTGCTTTGTTTTTTTTTTTTCAGGGGTTCACTAAAGGGGTTAACTAGTGGGACAGTTTTATAGGGGGGGTTGTAACGGACACGGCGATACCAAATATGTGTACTTTTATTGTTTTGGTTTGTTTATTTACAGGAAGAAATGAATTTATTGGGGAATATTTTTTTTTTCCTTTATTTTGAAAAAAATTTTTTACATTTGTGATTTGATTTTTTTAACTTTTTTACTTTGTCCCAGGGTGGAACATCACTCTATTTTATCAGATCGCTGGTGTGACAGTGTGCACAGCACACTGTCACACCAGCGATCGCTCTGGCACTGCTGCAGGCTTCTCAGTACCTGCTCTCAGCAGGCACTGAGGAAGCCGCCTCCCTGCAGGACCTGGTGGCGATCTTGGATCCGGGGTCCTGCAGGGCGATGCTCCCCTGTGCCCCTGGTATATCGCGATCATGTTTGATCGCGGTGTGACAGGGGTTAATGTGCCGGGAGCGGTCCATGACCGCTCCTGGCACATAGTGCCGGGTGTGAGCTGTGATAATCAGCTGATCGCCTTGGACGTACTCTCGCGTCCATGGGCAGATTAGCACTGGTTTTATGGACGGGATAGTACGTCCGATGGCAGAGAGGGGTTAATGCTCTTGCAGCTGTTGTAGTCTGTTTAGACACATTTATTTAAAGCACTAAGCACTTTATACAGCATGTGTAATAGTATGTTTAGCAGTCCATATAGGGCAGAACTAGGATTAACCCTGATTTTTGGTGCTTAGGAGTGTTACTTCTTGCTAACTGTATGTGACTATATATTCTGATCTTTAGGATGCAATATGCACCTTTAAGAGTTAATTCTTTTTCATACTGTTTCAAGGTATCCAATTTTGGATAAGGCTTTCTTTGTTCCTTTATGAGAATTGTGGATTATTAGGAACTGATATATTTATCTGGTAGGCAGTTTTTTTGTATTGGTGTCTCCATTTTTTTATCCTATTTACTTTTAAAACGATTTGTGACTAAAGTTTCTTTGGCTTATGCTTCCTTGTTTTACTTTGGGTTGTGATATATATTTGGAAAGTGCCATAAAAATAGCCATTTTTTGTATGTTTATTTTGTTCGTATAAGCCTATAATATTGACTTGTAAGTTGACATTTGTTGTAACATATTGTGCTGTTATCCTGGATGACAATGATACAGGATCATTGAACAATGATGTTTGCTGATATGTTGATTACACATTGTCCAGGCCAGCCAGTTTGTTGACTTGCAAAAAAGGAAAAACTATGCAAATAGATTAAATAAATAAACAACGCGAGTTGATCTCGTCACCATTCTTCCCCTTTACCTGTGAATGCTGGCTTGAAGGACAACCGCTATATGTGACATATATACAATCATACAGAGATTCAGCCAAGACATCCAGACAGCCAAAGAACCAGAGACTCTTTACAAGACAGCAGCCAAGTCATCATGGCTCCATCATGAGGGACACAAATTTGACATTCTACAAGATGCCAGCTTAGGGGACCACGGCCCTGGCTGGAAGAATACAAATCTGCTCCAGTGACCATCACTGAACACTTGGATACGTTTGTGAAAGCCAGGAATGGGACCCACCGGTCAACTGGCTCCATGGAGCTGTTCAGAAAAGCCAGGTTGTGACCCTACGGTCAACTGCCCTTGTACCTCAATGGACTGTCATCTTCCAAAGTTTGTCATTACTTCCTTTCTCTGCGTGCCACAGGTGGGGTAGTCGGCCCTGGAAGCTCTGACGTAACAGCTGCTCATATCCCGGCGAGTCAGCAGAGGGGGAGACTCTAATTTGCACCATCTTGGGCATTTTGCTGGTACTGTTCCATGTTTTATTAGCCTGTTTTGTGGTTCAATAAAGTAGTGCCACACTGTTTTACCCTCACCATGTGTTGTCTGAGTAGCGTTATGCCTATGGTAAAAGGAGAGCGGGCGTTCAGTGGGATGATCCTTGGTCCATACGGTTTCGGCTAGCGGACCAGGGCACATCCTGACCATCAGAAGGTCTACACAGTGGTTCTCTGATGCTTTAAGAAAATTAACCTTGCAAAAGGGTATGTGATAAAAATAAATAACCAGTACTCCACTGTTAAAAGGGACTATCTAGTTTTAATAAAAAAAATGTGGCATAGATTGGTTTTGCTTTACCAAAAGAAAATAAGCCATACTTGCCTATTTTGCCATAGCTACCCTTTTGATACTCCCTAGCAGTACTTGTTGACAAGGCTGGAGTGAATTCCGTGGTTCAATGCTGTAGTGCAGCCTACCTAAACAACCGCACATTGCAGAAGTTGGTAGTAGAAGCCTTGTTGAAGACAAAACAACACTGCTATATCCTTGTAAGCAAAGATTGGCTGAGAGCTGCTAATTCTACTCTAGGTAAGTAATGCTTATTTTGTTACTTAAAAGTGGTTTAGCCAATCTGGCAGTGATGACGTCACTTGGTTGCTGGACAAAGAGTACTGTGTAAAAGTTTTAGGCTGGTGAACTAACAATGGAGAAATCAAATCCATATTTGGAGTGACCTCCCTTTGCCTTCAAAATGGCATCGGTCTTCTAGGTACACTTGCAGAAGGTCAGTGATTTATAGGATTGTAGTTGGGTTGTCTGAGTAACCAATTATACCAAACAGGTGATATCATTTTTTTATATGTAAGTTTAAACAATCATTAACTGAAACAGAAACTGCAAAGTTTTCCCTTCCCCCATGACAGCACACCTGAGAGAGGGGATCCGCCCAGTCAGGACAGGAACCCTACTGAAAATAAAAGGGTGGTACCTCTCCTTGGCTTCAGTTGGGTTTCCTGTCCTGACTGGGACCCTTGTGCTGAAAGACGGCGGTTCAAGATATTTCGTTTTACTCCCCCACGCCTGTCACTGCTCTGGAAGAACATCCAGGGCGCCTGTAGGCAGGCCTTCAGGTGGTGGAAGCTCCGTCCGTAGGTACTGTGAGGCCTGGTCATACGTGCAGGCATGACATGGGGCAGCGCAGTCAGGGGTCCAGCGACTCTTCTGCGGCTGCTGCGCCGCTCTCCCTCCTCTGCTGGCTGTCCATTGCTTTGGGGAGAGCCCTTCTTCCAGGTAGCGCTGCTGATGTCACGCGCAAGGCACGCTGGGAGTGGGACGCGTGACGTTGGCGATGAAGCGCCGAATCTAAGATGCTGGCGCCCAGTGTGAAAACGCCGGCTGGGGCGCGGGGATTTTGCAGACGTCCCAGCAGAGGGGGGAGGGGCATACAGGGGCAGCTGAAGAGGCGGTGAGAGCAGTGGATCCCTCTTAAAAGGAGGGATGACCACAGAAGAGGCGCTCATGTCCAAAGCTAAACATGGAAGAGTATGTGAAGCAGGAGCAGGAGGTCTTACCAAGTTCTAAGTCTGGTCGCCAGAGAGGATCAGGCATCGGAAAGAGGAGCCGCAGGAATGGCAGTCGTCCCGACCGGAGGTCGCAGGACTCCTCACTATCCAGGAGGGACGCGGTTCATACCTCTGTTCAGCCTCAATCCAGTACCCTTGATTGACAGCAGTGGTGAGTGATCTACGAGATTGTCACCCTGGTGGTACTAAGGGTCATTTTTTTCTGTTTAATCACCAGGGGCCGAGGAAGGCTAGCGCCAAAACAAAGAATAAGGAGTGTGCCCTTGGCAAAACCCTGCTTAGCAGTTCAGTGGCCGAATGATACATAAGACAATAAGGGATGAGACCCCCGATTTCGCCACAAGCCTTAGGGCCATAATCAGGGCAGAAGAGAAAGATTCCCTAAAATCAGCTCTAAGAAAAGGGAGCAAGAAGAGCCATAAAGTGCTCTCAGACTCTGTGGCCTCTCCCCAAACCTCGGACTTCTCCTCAGACAGTGATATAGGGGGCTGACCGTGCTTCTCAACCGAGGATATGGAGAGACTGGTGAAAGCAGTCAGGTCTACAATGGGCCTAAAAGAGGACAAAACACCCAGATCCTTAGAGGATGTTATGTTCGGGAGGCCTGGAGGAAAAAAGGAAACGCACTTTCCCTGTTAATACGAAGGTGAAGGCGCTTATAGACAAGGAGTGGAAGAGGCCAGAGAGATCGGGTAGCTTACCTTCCTCTTCCAAAAGGAGGTACCTCTTTGAGAAAAAAGACTCAGAGACCTTGGAAAAGATCCCTAAAATTGATGGGGCCGTTGCTAGATCCTCTAAAAAGTTGTCCCTGCCTTTAGAGGACTCTGGCATGCTAAAGAACCCATTAGACAAAAAAAACAGATGGATTCTTGAGGCACACCTGGGAGGGCTTGAAACCAGCAATAGCTGGAACGTGTACTGCTCGCTCTTTTTTTATCTGACTGCAACAAATTAACGAACAACTGAGGAATAAAGTTCCAAGGGAGGATATCTTGGCTAATATTACTCTAGTGCAAGGGCAGCAACCTTCTTAGCGGACTCCTCAGCAGACTTAAGGGTATGCCACACTAAACATATCGCTAACGAGATCGCTAAAAAAGTCACTATTTAGCGATCCCGTTAGCGATATTGTTCAGTGCGGCAGCTTCCAGCGACGAGCTTCCTGCTGTGATCTCGCTCGTCGCTGGAATCGTTCCGGACCCTATTTCATCGCTGGCGCTCCCGCTGGGTAAGTATCTTATCGCTGTGTGGCACCTTTTCTTAGCGATTTAGCGGTACTTTTGTACCGCTAAAGTCGTTAAGAAGATCGCTAACGGCGATAGCGTCGTTAACTATATCGCTAAATGTGGCCGCATTTAGCGATATAGAAACGATCCCGCTAGCGATCTCATTAGTATGCAACGCTAACGAGATCGCTAGCGGGATTGCTTAGTGTGGCAGTACCTTTAGTAAGGTTGGCAGCCAGGGCTGCAGGCATGTTGAATGCAGCGAGACGCGCCCTGTGGCTAAAAGGGTGTCTGGGGGATTTACCTTCAAAGAATAGACTCTGTTCCATCCCGTGTGACAATCAATTTCTCTTTGGGCCGAAGCTGGAGGATATTTTGGAAAAGGTGGGGGATAAAAAGAAGGGGTTTCCCCGGTGGGACCAGAAAACCTTTTCGGAGAAGGAAATTTAATAGAGGTCGTTCCCCGGGGGAAAGGAGAAGAACTAGGACTTTAAGGACAGAAAGGGGTCTGGTTACATGTTTAGAGGGCCCTCTGCATCATCAAAAAGGTCCCCCCAATGATGCCAGGTCAGAGGTAGGGTGAAGTCTCTCTTTCTCCCTGCCTGGGTGAACATCTCCCCCAGTGGTTGGGTACTGAAAGTCATCAGAGATGGCTTAAAGATAGATTTCATGTGTCCACCCCGACAGACCTTCGTGTTAACACTTCGCAGAAAGTCTCAGGAGGAACAACTAGCCCTGGAGGCGGAGGTCTTGGGACTGGTGCAGAAACAGGTTCTACAAGAAGTCCTGAAGCAAGAGGAAGGAAGGGGATTTTATTCCCCCCTCGTTTTGATACGAAAGCCGGACTGTCCTTGGAGAACCATTGTCAACCTGAGGAAGCTCAACCAGTGGGTAAAGAATTGCTCCTTCAAGATGGAGTCAATAAACACTGCTATAAAGATGTTGTTCCAGCACTGTTTTATGGCGGTCATAGACTTAAAAGATGCCTACTACCATATCCAAATCCATCGGGATCATCAAAAGTACCTGAGGGTAGCTCTCTATGTCCAGTGACAGGTCAGGCACTACCAATATGCAGCCCTTCCTTTTGGTCTGTCTACAGCTCCAAGGGTATTTACAAAGGTAATGGCGGAGGTGATGTCTTACCTTTGTTCTCGGGACATAGATATCATCCCGTACTTGGACGACTTCTGTGAGGGACAAGAGATAATCCATTTTGGATTTTAAGTTCAGGACATCTTCAACTCCTGAAATGTGCCCCCACCCTTGCATTCCCAAGGCCATAAAAAAACATGCAGTGTTTATCTTTAACAAAAAACCAAGAACAAGCCTTTGAAGCTGATAACACCAAGGTGTGAAAACTACAGCTGCAAGCCAGCTGGCTCTTTTGTGTGACTAAACACAAGGCACAGCAAGACTATGAGATATTGAATCTGGAAAATGACCTATAATAACAATGCAATATCTCTGAGCCTAGCCGAGCACATCATCCAAATCGGCGTTCCTTCCCCCATACGCCCGTGCCCGGCAGCCAATTGTAGCACCCTGCGCTATGGAGTTATAAAGCTCCGCCACCAGGAATTACATGCGATAGGGAAATTTGGACTTTATGCGCAGATAAAATTCAGCCAAACCCAGTGGCACTGCTGCCGTTCCGTTCAGAGCTTCTGGCGGAAAGTTGTAGGCCATCCACAGTTTTAGACTAAAATTCAAACACTCATAGATGGGAGGAGAGAGGCTGCACAAGCCCAGGGGTGGGCGCAGAGTGTGGGGAGAGCAGCCAAGGAGATAAGTGTCAGCTCCTTACTTGGAGCTCAGTTTGTAGTTTTCTTTCGTCCGGAGGACCTGTTTTCAGATGGAGCTAGGAAAGCCTTTAACTAAGATTTGGACCTGGGATCCATCAGCGCCTCCCTTGGGTCACATGCTACATAACACGGTAATTGCAACCTGTCTATACGCTATCCTTTATACTACACTCCTGACTGCATACCTGTATATTTTTCTGTAAATATATGCTTGTATATTTCTAGGGCACCTTTTAGGCGAATAAATATAAAATTAATCTTGGGCTGCTCTTTTATCTTGATCGACGAATCCCCACATCCACACGCTTGGTTGGTTATATGATACGCTACCCGGGTGGGTTCCTAACCCGATATAAGCCTGCTTTCGGACGGGGCTTATTTCAAGCGAGGAACTGGTGGCAGAATACCATATTGTTTAGTGAGGAACTCTGGCAGTGACGGGCGAGAGGTTTATAAATGTATATCCCCAGCCTGGACTGGTGATGTATATCCCCCCCTCAGTGGGAACGCCTCACTAACTCGTACCTACAAGGGAAGCCTTTCCGGCGACTATTTGCCCTGGGTGCAGTTCCCTGACTGACCTGGAGTAAGTGATGGTGCCAGAGAGCCGACCCCTGCTAGGTCCTTCTCTCCCCTCCCCCGAGGTGAGCGAAGTCGACCCCCCCCTTCCACTGTGAGATCCCTCACAACTTCCTTATAGTGGTGAGGTCGGAAGGTCACTGTATAGATCAGGTGAAGGAAGTGACTTTAACTCTAATGAAGCTAGGATGGATTGTAAATATCCTCAAATCAAAGTTTGTACCAGAAAAGGTACAATCCTTCCTCGGATTGGTACTGGACTCCGAACATCAACTTTGCCTCCTGCCAGAGAGCAAAATAGGGGTTCTGTCAGCAATACTGCAGCCTGTAATGACACTGAGGAAGGCGATGTCACTACTAGGCTCTCTAACATCTTGTATACCAGCAGTAGGATGGGCACAATTTCACCTAAGGCAACTACAGTGGGAGGTCCTGTCTGCGCAGAGATTGTTGAAAGGACATTTAGAGGGAAAAGTACACCTTTCCTTGGCAGTAACAGATTCCCTAACCTGGTGGACTGTAAGAGAGCATTTGGCATCAGGGGTCCAGTGGCTAAGACCAGTGGAGGATGTGATCACGACCGATGCGAGTGGCATGGGATGGGGAGCACATCTAAGATCCCACTCAGTGCAGGGAACCTCGTCTGCTCTAGAAAGAGATCAGGGTTCGAATATAAAGGAACTGTGGGCTGTGGAAAAAACCTTGAGACATTTTTTTCCCCTACCTTCGGGACCGCCATACCCGTGTCATGTCGGACAATCGAGCAGTGGTGGCTTATATCAACCACCAGGGGGAACAAGATCCAGTGCTCTTATGGAGGTAGCCAGCATTCTGTTTCAGTTAATAGAACAACACCTGCTTTCTCTCATGGCACTTCATATAAAGGCATCTAAAATATAAAAGCAGACTTCCTGAGTCGCAGGGAATTGAGACAGGGGCAATAGTCCCTAAACCCTCGAGTGTTCCAGCAAATAGTGCAGGCTTGGGGCAGGCCAGAGATAGACATGTTTGCCACCTTACACAACAGGAAGGTCAGGAAGTTCTGCTCACTAGATTCAAAAGAAAGTCAATTTGCTGGTAGATGCCTTTCACATACCTTGGAGGTTCACCATGGCCTATGTGTTTCCCCCTATAGTTATGATTCCGATGGTAGTGAGTAAAATCAGAGAGGATCAGGTGAGGGTGATCCTCATTGCTCCATTTTGGCCAAGGAGACCATGGTTCTCCCTTCTAAGGCAGATGTCGGTTACAGATCCATGGATTCTGCCAGAGATTCTGGACCTACTTACCCAGGGACCAGTATACCACTCTCAGGTGCAGGGCTTCCATCAGGCAGCATGGAAATTGAGTGGGTGTTACTGAGTCGCCAAGGGTTCTCACCAGGGCTAGTCTCCACCCTGTTGAAGAGTAGGAAGCCGATCACATCAAGAATCTATGCTAGAACGTGGAAAAATTTCCTGGAGTTCCTGGGTCAACCTTTTGGGGGATGAAGCTCCAGTGGGGCCTATTCTAGAGTTTCTACAGGCAGGATTGCAACTTGTGTAAGCAACTAGTACGCTCAAGGTTGAAGTTTTAGCCTTGGGTGCCATGTATAATTGCAACCTAGCATCCAATATGTGAGCCGTTTTATAAGATCCTGTAGTAGATCTAGACCGGCGATAGTTCCAAAAATTCCTCCCTGGGATCTGAATCTAGTCTTAGAGGCTCTAAACAGAGACCCATTCGAGCCCCTCCAGGTGTTGTGGCCAAAATTCCTCACGCTTAAAACGGTGTTGCTAGTGGCCTTAACATTAGCTCGTAGGGTGAGCGACTTACAGGCAATGTCTATATGCCCCCCATACACTCAGGTTTTTGAGGACAGGGTAGTTCTAAGACAAGATCCAGCCTATCTCCCCAATGTAGTTCTTAAGTTCCATAGGAGCCAGGAGATCACCTTGCCATCATTTTGTAATAACCTAGGAATCCAATGGAGGAAAAGTTCCATACTTTAGATGTGAGAAGATCCATGTTGCATTACATGTTCATGAACAGTCAGTGGAGGAATGATCAGTCCCTATTTGTAGCCTTCCAGGGTAGCAGAAAGGGGTACTGCGTATCTAAAAGTACCATTGCCAGCTGGATCAATGAGGCCATTAGTCTATCCTACTCTGCGAGTGACGCTCCAGTTCCTGAAGTCATCAAGGCTCACTCCACCAGAGCCGTGGCTACCTCCTGGGCAGAAAAGGCTGAGGTATCGATTGATCAGATATGTAAGGCCACTACCTGGTCCTCACCATCTACCTTTTTCAAACACTACCGACTTGATCTATCCTCCTCGGCTGACCTAACCTATGGCAGAAGGGTGCTGCAAGCGGTGGTCCCTCACTAAGGTGTTTCATTCTACAAAAGTCTCTCAGGTGTATTGTCATGGGGGAAGGGAAATCGCCAAGGTTACTTACCGGTACCTTCCACTCCTTTGGTGTGCACTATAGTTTGGGTGTTTTTTTGTTGATATAGTGTGGTGATAGTTTTGCCATGTGAACTAACCAGGGGGGCCTCTCATGCTCTGTAAACCAACTGAAGCGAGGGAGAGGTACCGCCCTTTTATTTTTAGTAGGGTTCCTGTCCTGATTGGGCGGATCCCCTCTCTCAGGTATGCTGTCATGGGCTCTGGAAAAACCGGCTACCGGTAAGTAACCTTGGTGTTTTTCCCTGACAAAGATTTTAAAGCAGATTGGGGTTTCAAGATGTGCTGTTCAACCAGTTTTGAAGAAGCATAAAGAGATAAGCAATGTTCAGGACCAAAGATGCAGTGGTTGCAAGGAAACTTAGATGAAAGGCACATCATGATTATTTCCCTTAGAAATTGGAAGATGTTCAGCAGTGCCATCAAGCTCAGAACTTGCATCAACCAGTGGGACCCAGCTACACCCATCTACTGCTTAGAGAAGCTTGACCAGAAGTGGTCATCATGGAATAATTACGGACACAAAGCCATATCTTAAACATGAAAACAAGATCAAGTAACTCAACTTTTCCCGAAAACCTAGGGACTTGGATGCAGAAAAATGGCAGCAGGTGCTCTGGACTGAGTAGTTGAAATGTGAAATATTTGGCTTTAACAGGAGGCAGTTGATTTACTAAAAGACTGGAGCGCAATAGAATGAGTGTCTATCTGCTGTAACAATGAAGCAAGTTTGGGGCTTCATTTCTCCATTTAGAGGAGGTGATTGTCAGAATTAATGGTGCTCTCATTGCTGACAAATACAGGCAGATACTTATCCAATATGCAATGGCATCAGACAGGCATCTGATTGTCTCCAAATTCTGCAACAGGACAACGACCCCCAAAGATATTGCCAATGTCAAGGAGTCCTGGAAGTGATGACATTGCCCTCACAAAGCACTGATCTCAAAATTGAGTCTGTCAGGGGTTACATGAAGAGAAAGAAGGATTTGTTCAAGCTTGCACCTACAGATCATCTCTGGTTAGTTCTCCAAAGCGTTTTGAGTAATTTTCCTGTAGCTTTCCTTCAAAAACTACATGCAAATTTAACTAAAGGAATTGATTCTGTTTTTGAAAGCGAAGAGTGATCACACCAAATATTGATTTACATATGAAGGTACACTGAGTAGAACCCAGATTTACCTAATGATATGATCGCTGCCTGTAGATTCATTATATCACCATGCAGAAAATATACCAGCAAAAGTCAACTTAAGCGATTCTCATGTAGTTTTGCAGGCTTACATTTTGGTGTAGAAGAAGCAGGCTTACAAGTAAGGTTGAATATGGCTCTTTTTTTCAACCTATATAACTATATTATGTTTTCTGTATTTCAGAAACCGAGATGGGCACGTACAGTTCTGGACTTCGCCTCAAATCCTGCCTTCCTTACGTCATTTGTGTCGTATGACACTGCGCCGTTTTCTAACCACCTATCAAGTCCTTGCTTTAGCAATTCCTGGGAAAATGAAGGATTTTCTTATTTACAGGACTAATTATTAGACACCTTAACTAAGAAATGAATCTATTGAAATGGAGCTCATTCTAGAACTTTGAAACCTTACACTGAAGCTGAATAAATCTCACTCCTACAATATTGGACACAAAACAGCGTAGAAGACTATGGTACTGTAAGAATAAATTACAGAAACCAGGCTTGTAGCTTGTGAGATATTTTTCCAAAATGAATGATTGTAGCCCTTCTCCAATACACTCATTGTACGCTATAAATGGTAGAGGGCCAAAATAATATTACATTTTATGGTCGTGTTGACTTTGAACTTTAGTCTTGCATCTATCTAAAGAAATAACGTAACTTTAAAAAGGGTTGTCCAGCTAATTTATAATGATGGGGGTCCGATATCTGGCACCCTCACCAATCAGCACTTATTACCTTTGGCGGCAGCCAGATGTGAACATTGAATGGCGCTAAACGGCACAGTGCCGTACAATGTGTAGTGGTCACTGCTGGGTACTGCAGTTCATCCCTTATTTATGAGAATTTGATCTTATTTTTATGACATTACACAAAATGTAAAAAAAAATCATAAATAACCAAAGCAACCACCCAAAATAAATAACTTTTTTCTTAAAAACTTTGGAACAATGAGCACCAACTTTCTCTGCTATAAAAACAAAATGCTTAATAGGTTACAAAGTTTTTAAGGAATTTCCAGGCATCCTATGTTAAAGCAGTCACCTCTCTGTATTTACTCAATCATGTGTTAACTTCGATGTGAATCTGTTTTCACTATGTTTCAAAAAAAGGAAAAATACATGTCAGAACTAATAATGTAGCCTGTAGGAGGGAGAGGTATGGATCAATAACTGTCACAAATGGCATGTCTGATCTCACGAAGACCCATTTTAAATCTGCGTGAAGAGAAAAAACTTTGTAGCGTTCATGGTTGTGAACATTGTCTTATCAGCTAGTAAAACCCGGTGCTTGCTGCCAATGTCCATGTTTCCAATTAGAGGTAAGTCCATGTACCATATGGGCCACTATTTATCTGGTCGCCCAAGTCATCCCTGTATTACACCAACTAACATTTATCTGAAAAGCTACCATGTAATACTACGTTTCGCCGCAGTGATCGCAGCTTTCCCTACACACTAAGCAGATCAACCACATTCTTAAAGGGGTTGTCTTAATTACCCTGTCTCCGATTTATCACATTTCAAATAACGAAGAGAAATTGGAAAGAAAATGTGCTAGCTAAACTCCTTAACAGAGGGGAAAATATCAGCTGTAATTTTCTGTATGAATAGTCAGGTATACACATTAAATGATTAAGCATTCCTGTACCCATCCAATGTGATCATTTTGTAGCTTGTATTTTTCACTATAAAGGAGATCTGTATTGTTTGGTATTTTTTTTTTTCTTTCAGAAAAAAATCACACATGAATAAAAGCCTCTGGTATATAGCACTTCTTTTCTGTCCTAATATTCAGATTTACTTTCCGCAGAAATTGTAACAGGACACTTTATTATATTTTTTACAGAAATCTATAGTACAAGCGAACATAAAATATATTACAAAGTTTCTTATCACAGAATACCTTTAGAGAGGGATCAAATTATACCTTCTGTCCAGAAGCCTGGGATGAAAAAAAAAATTGCAGACATGACGGGATTTGTGTTTGGCGTCTACCAAATACAATTAGGTTATACTACATAACTAATAAACCAAGATAAAGGGCTCTCCCGTAAGTCAAGAAAACCTATAAACATAGGAGCACTAGCCAAGAATAAGTTTTCTCTTTAACAAATATCAAAGTAAAAAAAAGTATATACATAAAAGGAGGTGGTCAGACATAAGCTAAAACCACACAAGCCCCCCAATTGCAAAGCTAAATGATGCACAAAACATTTTATCCAAGAAAAACAGTAATCAAAATCAATTGATCATGTCCAGAAATTGAATAATATGAAAGATGTAAATATATTGTGGATAAAAAAATCCTGCATAACAATTATTGTCCTCCAGATAATACTTCAAGCTGATTTTATTTTGTTATTTTGCTCAGTTATATAGCGCCATTAATTTCACAGCACTTTATATACATTATCATCACTGTCCCCATTGGGGCTCACAATCTAAATTCCCTATCAGTATGTCTTGGAGTGTTGGAGGAAACCCACGCAAACACTGGGAGAACATATAAACTCCTTGCAGATGTTGTTCTCGGTTGGATTTGAACCCAGGACCCCAGCGCTGCAAGGCTGCAGTGCTAACCACTGAGCCACCATGCTACAGATATGGATAAATATAACTGAAGTAGCAAAAAATACAAAAAGTTACAAAAATACAAAATATACAGGGATGGAAATGAATGGAATGCAGTAAAAGGGATATCCAAGATATATAGTGATACAGTGCAGGTAAATTCTATCCTGTGTATGAAAAACATATCAGACTGCTGTCTTGATATATTAATAAAACACAATATTGGTAGTAATAATGAGGCAAAGCAGTATCCAAATATGACTAAATTTACAGAGGGTAATGTTCACTTATGCCCAGAGAACACAAGTACATTAATGTTTAGACATGGATAAAACAAAAATGGTAATGCTGCAATAACAATAGATACACAGCCCTGTTCAGAAAAATCTTGACAAAGACTCTTGTAGTTGAAACGCGTTGATCTATCATACGTGCTTCACACCTGACTTCTTGTGCCATGTTATATTTTTATTTTTTACTGGAATAAAAGTTAAATTTTAGCTGCCTTCTATTCTGCTGGATCCTTCTTTCTGCAGTTCATTATGTTCAGAAAAATAAGCCCAATAGTAAATGCATAGGAGGCGATATTAAACCTGTCTGGTATCCAAGGAATACCCCTGATGCACATTTCGCGCTCAGCTTCCTCCAAAGGGTGATAAAGGGATGTTATTTAAAGCAGGGTTCCCCAACTCCAGTCCTCAAGGCCCACCAACAGGTCATGTTTTAGGATTTCCTTAGTATTGCCCAGGTGAAAATTGCATCACCTGTGTAATACAAAGGAAATCCTGAAAACATGACCTGTTGGTGGGCCTTGAGGACTGGAGTTGAGGAACCCTGCTTTAAAGTAATAATACCTGCCAATCAAGAGGTGACTGAATTCAGTGCTAGGATATACTAAGCTCGGCAGACCTGGCTAAACCTTTCACGTGTATATGTTATTTATCTACATCTTCGCCTAAACCTTTTGCAAAAGCCCTGTTTAAGTAGAGGGGTCATATACCGCAGCTTGAGGATAATGATTGGGGAAAAGTGGATGACTTCCTTTTTTCTTTGGTGGTGCACTCAAAAGATATTCTTGTACAATATAGATGACTACATAAAGATTACTACACCCCCACTAAGACTGCAGAAAATAGGCATGTCTGATTCAGATATTTGCCTTCGATGAGTCTTAAGGCTCCTTTTATACATGCCGTCTAGTACTGTCCAAAACGCTCACATTTCTGGTTGGCAATGATCCTCTTCATGCATATCCATTTTCCATTCCCTAGGGTCCTCTCCCCACAAGTGTCTCCTAGAGGTCTTGGGGTGACTTGATCCAGAATTCCTGCAAATAACTCTTACACACATTCTTCTTTTCTGTGCCAGGAAAGTGGTCATAATGATGTGGAAGCTGACAGACATTCCATCCCTGTGTCATTGGTTTAATCTAGTTAAAAATATGGTAGCTTCTACAAAGTACTTTATATGTCCAAGAAATATCCAAACAAATGTGAGAGGGTCCGGTCACTCTGGCTTGAGTTTGAGACTACAGGTTTTGTTGAGGCATTCACCTAGATTAGCTAATGGGGTTTATTACAGTTGGCATCTTGTACTCGGAGTAGAAATCAGAGGAGTGAATGAATGACTCCGTGGGTGTTAATGTGTATACATAGGTGGTCTGCTTGCATGGATGTTTAGAAGTGTTTGGTCTGGAATTGCCATACTTGTGGTAGCTGTGAATACTTATTTTTTCCTGGATTACTTTGATAACTGCCCCTTAATGGTGGCCTTCGTGTATTCTTCACGTACTGTATATTTATACCATTTGTCTATATCTTGCTGAGAATGTTGGTTCCTATTATCAAACTGTTAAAATGACAAATGCATCTTTTGTAGGTTGTTCATATCTTTCACTTTTTCTGTTACGTTTATTTAAAAAAAATAAAAAGTTATAAAAAAATATATGTATACAATTAAGTTGGCACCACTTCTTATTTGTTCAAGATACCAGATCGTTTGACCAAACCATTACTTTTGTTTTGGTTTTAGCATGTTATGGAAGTAGTTATTTAAATTTGTTTCAAATCCTCAAAAAAACCAACTCTCCTGTCTTTTAAGAGATCATTCAGTCTAGGTACTACAAAAGTAAAAAAGAAATGAGATGTTTTCGAAAAGCAGCCTTTCATGAAGGGAGTGGGGGAAGAAGCTATCCAACAATCGCCAAACTGTGCGCCTTGCCGCACGCAAATTTTTGCCTCCAGGACATTATTGCAAGAAAGCTTGGCTGATTGAGTAGATTGCACTAGAAGGTTACAGTAGATTACACAAGAAAGAAGACACACAACAAGTCAGCAGGATCTAGGAGCAACATGGCAGATGTGACAACCTACATGGTGAGCTGCTACATGTTCACAGATTGACCAGAAAAAGAATCCAACTTCACCTGCTAGAAGTGTAGACTACTGGCCCTTTTAGATGAAAAGGTGCTGGGTCTGGAAGAAAGAATTACAACTTTGAAACTCATCAAAGAAAATGAAGACTTCCTAGACAGAAAAGAAGCATCTCTACTGGTCACAGAAGGTGAAGAAAGTGTCAGAGAACCTCCAAAAGCAGACGAGTGGAAGCATGTGATCATAAGAAGCAAGAAGACCATGGAGACATCACCAACCACACAACTGAGAAACCGATACCAAGGCCTTGTGGAGGACGAAGATGGCACACCTAAGGATGAGGCACTACCACCAAGCAAAGAAGAAAAGGGCACACAGCAACTCCCAGAAAGGACAACAAAAAGTACAGCGAAGAAGAGTGGTAGTGGTGGGAGACTCACTACTGAGAGGCACTGAAGCAGCCATCTGCAGACCGGACATAACCGCAAGAGAAGTATGCTGCCTCTCAGGTGCGAAGATCAAGGATGTGACCGATAGGATACCAAAGCTCATCAGTTCCAAGGACGTCCACCCATTTCTTCTGATACATGTTGGCACAAATGACGTGGCAAGGAAAGACCTACAAACAATCTGCAAGGACTTTGAAGAGTTGGGGAAGAAAGTTAAGGAACTGGATGCACAGGTAGTTTTTTTCTATCCTTCCAGTAGACGGGCATGGCATCAGGAGATGGAACAGGATCCTTGATGTGAAAAACTGGCTAAGACAATGGTGCAGACAAGGATTCAGATCCCTGGACCATGGTGTAAATTACCTGTACGACGGACTCCTCGCCAGAGACGGACTACACCTCAACAAACCTGGGAAACACACATATGCCAGAAGACTCGCTACACTCATCAGGAGGGCGTTAAACTAGAAGAGGGGACGGGAAGAAAAACAGACACGAACATGAAGCCAGAAAATATAATGATGAAGGATATGAGGTGCAGCAAAGAAGACCCAAGACAACATACTCGGAAGGGAGGTAAGAAAATTTCTAAAACAATCCACAGGGAGGAGATTGGAACAAAACAAAATAGTCTAAATTGCATGCTCACAAACGCCAGAAGCCTGACAAACAAGAGGGAAGAACTAGAAGCAGAAATATCTACAGGTAACTATGACATAGTGGGAATAACCAAGACATGGTTAGATGAAAGCTATGACTGGGCAGTTAACTTACAGGGTTACAGTCTGTTTAGAAAGGATCGTAAAAATCGGAGAGGAGGAGGGGGTTTGTCTTTATGTAAAGTCTTGTCTAAAGTCCACTTTAAGGGAGGATATTAGCGAAAGGAATGAGGATGACGAGTCCATATGTTTCAAAATACATGTAGGGAAAAATGGTAACAAAATTCTCATTGGGGTCTGTTACAAACCCCCAAATATAACAGAAATCAAGGAAAATCTACTACTAAGGCAGATCCATGTTATGGGGGACTTTAACCTAATATTAACTGGAAAACGGAGACCTGCAAAACCCTAAAAGGCAACAGGTTTCTGCTAATAACCAAGAAAAATTATCTTAGTGCAGAATCCAAACAGAGGAGCAGCACTTTTAGACCTAATACTATCTAATAGACCTGACAGAATAACAAATCTGCAGGTTAACGGGCATCTAGGAAATGGCGACCACAATATTGTACAGTTTCCCTTGTCTTTCACTAGAGGGACTTGTCAGGGAGTCACAAAAACACTGAATTTTATAAAGAAAGGCAAAGTTTGACCAGCTTAGAGATGCCCTTAATCTGGTTGACTGGGACAATGTCCTCAGAAATAAGAATACAGATAATAAATGGGAAATGTTTAAGAACATCCTAAATAGGCACTGTAAGCGGTTTATACCTTGTGGGAATAAAAGGACAAGAAATAGGAAAAACACAATGTGGCTAAACAAAGAAGTAAGCGGGGCAATTAACAGTAAAAAGAAAGCATTTAAACTACTAAAGCATGAAGACAGCGTTGAAGCTCTAAAAAACTATAGGAAGAAATATCTAAAAAACTAACTAATTAAAGCTGCCAAAAAGGAAACAGAAGCACATCTGAGTGCAGTGCAATGTTTTGCACGCACCCATAGACTGGGATGGGTGAGTATGATTCGATTTGCACAGCAAGGGTTAGAAAAAAGGGGGAAGCAGCACCAAATAAAGGTAAGAAAGAAGTGGATCTCCTAAAGCATGCTGACGTGCAATATGGTTAGGCAACTAGAGAAAAACGTATGGTTCTCACATGTCCTAAGCCTTATATTGTCATTTACTAGGTGTCAGGTTGCAAGCATAGTGTTGTGAATAGGGGTCAATACTGCTACAGGCTGCCTATACAAATCTATATTTTTTAGTTTAATGTATTGTACACTGATAGATCTATTGTTACATTAAGTACAGTTATATCCATGTGTTTAAATCTGTGTTTTAACCATCCTTGAGAGCCATGTACTACCCATTTACCAGCACTGAGTAGTAGAGGATTCTTATTGCCATATTGTGGGCATAACTTATCTAACCATGTTTTGTTTTTTTGTTTTTAATTAGTCTGTTTGCATGTGTTATTATTAAAACATATTTTTGCTTCACATTGGGCAACTCGCAGCATAAAAAAATCCCATTTTTTTCTTCTCATGCCAAATCTACATGAGAAAAAAATTGTTGGTCAGCACTGCACTATAAAATAACTGGTCCAAGTGCTATCCAAAAACACAACGGATAGCACTCATCCGATGCATAGGGTCGTGTGAGCGAGCCTTAGGCCCCGTGCAGATGTTGCGGATTCACTTGCTGATTTTGCTAAATCCGCAGGTAAAATGACCTACGTTTTACCTGCGGATTTGCTGCAGTTTTTGTTCTCATTTGCCCTGCGGTTTTACACCTACAGTATAATGAAATGGGTGTAAAAACGCTGTGGAATCTGCACAAAGAATTGACATGCTGCTGATTTAAATCCGCAGCAAATCCGCGAGGAAAAATCCGCAGCATGTGCACAGCGGTTTTTTTCCCATTGACTTTCATTGTACTGTACATGACTTCCGGATCTGCTGCGGATCCGCAGCACAATCCGCAACGTGTGCACAGACCCTTAACAGACTTGGAGTATCTATTTTTTACATTAATAGTCTGTAATAAAATGCTGCTTTGTTTGAAGTTGGCATAATGGCGTTAACGATAAAAAGGGTCATCCCAGTCTTGCTGTCAAGTTTTTCAAAACAATTCTAATGTAGCCCAGAACTTGTAAGGAGTAGAGAGGCAGATGAGGTCCCAATATATCATTTTTTTAAATCTGAGTTGATTAAAAGTATAATTGCTTTTGGACTGTGGCCACAAAAGTTACCAGATGATCCAATCCTCCCGAGTGTCATAGCTTGTAGGTGTAGTTTACCATGTTGGAATGCGGGATTATATATTTGTCATTATTAGTGAATATCCATGGTTTAAACATAACATATCTGCTTTTAGATCAAGTTTTCCATGCGGTCAAGAATAATAAATTATTTGGTATATGCAGTGAAAGGTCCATGTATAAGAGGTGTAGAAAGGTTTACCAAGAAGTGTTAAAAAGGAGTTGTGAATTCAATAGTGTATGCTCAGAAGATTCTGGAGATATGGCCCCAGCACTTTCATTGGGACGCAAAATCCAAAGAAACCACTTGTGAACAATATTGCTCAAAAAGTAGTAGATGTTCACACAGGTGATGTTCCAATTATGATTTATTTCAGCTGCAGATGGAAGGAAGAGAGACACAGTATTCATTACTGATGGGTAGGCGGAGCCCCAGATAGGATTGACACCTCAGATTAAAAGCGTGTTGATCCGGCCCCTCCAGCTCGGGCTCCTCCTACTCAGCTCTTCAGTCTAAGATTTGAGGTCTCAAAGGATAGTCGCTGCTGATGCAGCTCCTCAGAAGATTTTATTATTTTATATCGGACAGGAGACTTGGATCACCAAATGTGGTCTAGAGGTCTCAGCGCTGCTGTACCCCAACCTCTCCCTTGGTGGATCTGTAATTACATAATGGTCCCTGCAGAATCTTGCCGGCCCTGGGGGATGAGGAGAGCTTCCCTGGCGGGGGCGCAAACCGCACACTGGGGTCACTGCGTTCCTCGCCCTGGGGGAAGCATGGGCACAAGCGCCACAAATCCTGAGGGGTCCCTGTGGCGCTAAGCTGGTGAGTACTCCGCAATCTTTATTATTATTGTGTGAGTGCTTTAGCGTCTGCTGTGGCAGCGCTATTACATGTTTATCAGTGTGACTTTCAGCGCTGCGGTGGCAGGGCTGTTACATGTAAATGTGGTGTTTGTGCTTACTTTTGTCCGCAGGCAGATGCCTGCAGGACAGGGGGGGGAGCAGGAGCGAGGGAGTTAGCGCTCATTTTTTGAGCCGGCGGAGGGCGTGGCCTAACGCTTCCCGGTCTTTTGTGCAGGAAGACGCGCGCTCTGATGCTTCTCTTCCGGCTCCCTCTCTGCGGCGGCCATTACTAAGGCTCCCGGGCTCCTCAGACGCTCCTCTCGTCCCAGTCACCACGGCCAGCTGGGTGAGTGTTAATTCCTCACCCTGCAGCGCAGAGATTGCTATCCTGCAGCTGCGGTCTCAATAGAGACCTTGATTTTTAGCTGGGACTCACACAATATTATTTGTGGGGAGTCTGCGACATTAACCCTTCCTGAGGGTTATTTCTGCCAGCGTTTTTTCTTTACTAATACCGTTGGGGTAGCTCCATCTGTTAGAGAGCTTTAACCCTTCAGCGCCTCCTTTTTTGCAAAAAAAAAAAAAAGCCACATTTTTTGCTGGTACTGCCGTTTGACCTACTATATACAGGTGAGGCATGTCTGAACAGAGTTCAGAAGCCGCGGACCATGTTCCAGTTCCGCTTCGGCAATCTGATACGCAGACCTCAACAGCGTCCAGCGCTGCGGTTGAAGGTCGCAGTGATGCAAAATTGGATGATATTGCTCGTTCGCTTAATAGCTTGTCTAACCTTTTAGGTCAATATGTGTCAGCTAGATCCTCTCAGGATAGGAAGCGACACAGGCCGTTACCGTCTTTTCCGCGTAGCGAATCAGACGCTTCTGATTTGGATGGTGGACAGGGTTCCCCTTTAAGTTCGGATGGAGAGATATCCGATTCAGACAAGGAGGAACGGCAGGGGCGTTCTTCTCTTGTGAGACGTACGGAGGCATTTATTGAAGCCATGAGAGAGGTTTTACAGTTACCGGAGGTGGTAACTAGTCGTCCTGGAAAATCAGCACGAATGTACCAGGAGTACCATACTTCAACATCAACATTGCCAGCTCTGGATGAGCTTAATAGTGTAATAGAGAAGGAACGTCTGTGTCCAGATAGACGTTTTCGTGGAACGCGGTTCTTTGACGCACTTTATCCGTGTTCTGCGGAGTTGAAGGATAATTGGACTCCTTCTCCTGAAGTGGATGTTTCGTTATCACAGCTTAGCAAAACCTCATTGCTTCCTGTCAAAGGGAAGGCGAGTTTGCAGGAACCGTTGGACAGAAAAACGGAGATGGCGGCAAAATCAAACTATGAGGCCGCGGGTCATGGTTTCCGAGCGGTGCTAGGATCCATGTGTGCTTCTAGGGCTTCTCTAGGCTGGCTAGAACGTCTAAGGACAGCGTTGCAAAATGGATCTCCGTTATCTGACATGGAGGAGATTGTCGAATGGTTAGATACTGCAGCCCGTTATATCTATGATGCGGGTCTGGATACGGCGTCTCTTCTGTCCAGGGCGCAAGCTGCAGCGGTCACAGTCAGAAGAGCTTTATGGCTCAGACAGTGGACCGGGGACGCGGTCTCCAAACAAGGTTTACTGGCCTTAGCTTATAAGGGTGGTCATCTTTTTGGATCTGACCTCACAGAGCTGATTACCAAAGCAAAGGCAAAAGAAGCAGCGTTACCACAGCGTAGGGCCGTGGCTTCTGTATCTAGCAAGCCTGGTGTCTATAGTGGTCGGCGGTCCTTTCGGGGCCGGGGACGATTCAGTCAGTCCTCTTGGGGATCGGGTCGTTCTTTTTTCTCGGGAAAAAAGTCCACCCAGAAATCTCGTACTCCCTGGAAGCAGAATTTTCGTCAAGATAAGCGGGAATCTGACAAGAAGCCCGCCAAGACGGACTGACGCCAGGGGTCCACTCGAGGACTCTCGAGTGGGGGGTCGCCTGCTCCAGTTCAAGGCGACTTGGATGTCTCGCGTTCCAGATTCCTGGGTAACGCGGGTCGTGTCGGCAGGCTATTTCATAGAGCTCTCTTCTCGACCCCCAAACACTTTTTGCCAGTCTCGCATTCCGTCAGAGCCCAAGCTTTTTTTCGCTCTGCAGCGAGAGGTCGATTTTCTCCTACAGAAGGGTGTGGTGATACCGGTTCCGTCAGAGGACCGGGGAAAAGGTTTTTACTCCAACCTCTTTGTGGTTCCCAAAAAGGAGAACAAATTTCGTCCGATTCTGGATCTCAAAAGATTGAATCGGCATGTCCACACCCGGAAATTTCGCATGGAGTCGCTTCGCTCCGTTGTAGCAGCTCTGTCGCAGAACGATTTTTTGGTGTCAATCGACATTCGCGACGCCTATTTGCATGTTCCCGTCGGAAGGGCTCATCAGCGTTTTCTTCGGTTTGCCATAGGTCAGGATCACTACCAGTTCGTGGCTCTGCCTTTCGGCTTAGCCTCAGCGCCCAGAGTCTTTACAAAAATTCTGGCGCCCCTCATGGCAATTCTTCGAAGACAGGGGATTACGATCCTTCCTTATCTGGACGATCTTTTGATCGTGGCTTCCTCGGAGGAGGAGGCAGTGACGGCTCGCGATTTGTCTCTTCAGCTTCTGAAGGACTTCGGTTGGCTGGTCAATTGGGAGAAGTCGTTTCTGGAACCGTCGCGGGCGATCCTCTTTTTGGGGATGCATTTCGACACGGTACGGGCGATAGTTTCCCTACCTCTGGACAAACAGTCATGTCTTCTTCGACATGTACAGATCATGAAATCCTCGACAGCGATGTCTCTTCGGAAGTGTATGCGTCTTCTGGGATTAATGGTGGCATCCATGGAGGCAATTCCGTTTGCCCAGTTTCATTCCAGGGCTCTCCAAAGGTTCATACTGAGTCGTTGGAATCGGTCGCAATCACTGGATTGCAGTGTCACCATTTCTCGCGGGGTGCGAGAATCCCTAGGATGGTGGTTACATCCAGGAGCGTTATCCCTGGGGAAGTCCTTCCTTCCTCCGAAGTGGTCGGTCATAACCACCGATGCCAGCCTGACGGGCTGGGGGGGTGTTTGGAACGATCTCTGGATTCAGGGGGTGTGGTCATCGGAAGAGTCTGTTCTACCGATCAACATCCTGGAATTGAGGGCGATTTTTCTTTGCCTCCAACACTGGACGGTCCCTTTGAGTGGTCGGCCAGTCCGAGTGCAGACAGACAATGCGACGGCGGTCGCGTATATCAATCACCAAGGCGGGACAAGGAGCTCCAGGCTCATGTTGGAGGTGTCCCGGATCCTGATGTGGGCCGAGGCCAGAGTACCAGCCATTTCGGCGATCCACATTCCAGGGGTTCAGAATGTTACGGTGACTTTCTCAGTCGCGAGAAGATGGATCCCGGAGAATGGAGTCTTCATCCGGAAGTTTTTGCACTGCTGTGCTCCCGATGGGGAACTCCCCAAGTGGATTTGATGGCACGAAGGCTGTGGCGGTGGATGCTCTAGTTGCTCAGTGGGACCAGTTCGAGCTAGTCTACGTGTTCCCGCCAATATCCCTACTTCCTCTGGTGCTGCGTCGGATCAGACTAGAGATAATCGGAGCTATCTTGATAGCTCCAGATTGGCCAAGAAGGACGTGGTTCTCGACACTAATGTCGCTATTAGCGGCACCTCCGTTTCCACTTCCTCTTCGACCGGACCTGTTGTCTCAGGGGCCAGTTTGTCATCCGGACTTGGAGTCTCTGCGTTTGACGGCGTGGCTCTTGAGACCGAAATATTGACCTGTAGAGGTTTCTCAGCCAAAGTCATTGCTACTCTGCGAGCGGCTAGGAGTCCGGCTACTACTAAGATTTACCACAGGACTTGGGAAGCCTTCTTTTTGTGGTGTTCGAGTTCTTCAAAGGACCCGAGAAAATTTTCTATTCCCAATTTGTTAGCTTTTTTACAACACGGGTTGGATAAAGGTTTGGCAGTTAGCACCCTGAGGGGTCAGATTTCTGCTCTGTCCTTACTTTTTCGAAGGGCTATCGCCTCGCGTAGAGACGTACGTTCCTTTTTTCGTGGAATAACCCGTCAGTTTCCGCCGCGGATAACACCTGTATCTCCTTGGCGGCTCAACCTTGTTTTGGAGGCTCTTCAGCATAAGCCTTTTGAGCCTATGGACTCTGCTAGTCTTTCTTTAATTTTTTGGAACGTGGCCTTCCTAGTGGCAGTCACCTCTTTGAGAAGGGTTTCTGAGTTGGCAGCTCTTTCATGCTCACCTCTGTTGTGAATGGGTTTGAGATGAGTTCTGAGCAGAGGCTCCCTCTGGTGGTTACAAGCGGTGCTAGTCTGTCCAGTGAAGATTGTGAGGACTGGGAATCAGGTGTTACTGATTGGTCTTATATAAGGGAGTCACCTTCCCATCAGGGTTGCCGGTGATCAATTGTTCTGGTCTGGATCCTTTATTCCTGTTTCCCTTGTAGCCTGCTGTGTCGTGTCTGCATCTCCTGCTAACAGATAAGACATTTTCTTCTTTTGTGTTTGTGCTATATTTTTGCATTTTGTCCTGCACTTCTGTGGGGGCCTTCAGGGTCCCCTCCGGGGGCTTCTGCCCTCTCAGTTTTGTTCAGCCACTGATGTTTGTACTTTTGCTTTTTCCAGTTTTTTCAGTGGCTGCTGTTTTGATTTTGTTACACCAGAGAACTAATTTAGGTGGAAGAGGTCGTGTGATCTCAGGTGTTTTTGAAATTAGTAGAGTTGGTGCCTTTCAGGGTTTTCTGGGATTGCAGTAAGTACCCTTCCTATCCTTTTCTATTTAGTTAGTTTGGGCCCCAGCGTTTGCTCATACTATTTTCTTTCTGTGTCAGTATTTCTTCTTGTCTAACCGCCATTACATGTTTGGGGGCTTTCTATTATCTTTGGGGTTCTGCTCCGGGGCAGATAGCTTTCCTATTTCTATCTTTAGGTGTAGTTAGTTTCTCAGGCTGTGACGAGGCGTCTAGGACCAATGTAGGAACGCTCCACGGCTGCCTCTAGTTGTTGTGGTTAGTCAGGGTACTGCAATCTCATAGATTCCAACTGCTCTGGTGTATTGCCTTTTTTACCTGCACTCCTCAGCTACCGAAACATAACAGTATCACCGGCCTAAAAATTGAAAATTGTATGGTACTCACAGAAGGGAAAAAATATTGTGAAAGAAAAAAGGTTGTCAGAGTTGTCAGAGATATTTTTCTATTTGTTGCATTTTTTTTTTTTTTTCCCTCTGTATCTCTGGGTGCTGGGGAGGATCTTTTCTTTCAATGGAGTTTGCACAGTTGTCTGGCCGTGTGGATCAGCTTGCCACTGAGGTTCGGAGTATTGCTATCTATCTTGCTGGGTTGCCTGTTGTGGAACCTAGGATTCCCATGCCAGATTTGTTTTTAGGGGATCGAGCTAAGTTTCAGAATTTCAAAAATAATTGTAAATTGTTTTTTGCCTTAAAACCTAAGTCCTCAGGGAACGCAGCGCAGCAGGTTCAAATTATCATCTCTCTCCTGCGCGGCGATCCTCAGGATTGGGCTTTTTCCCTGATACCTGGGGATCCTGTTTTGAGTGATGTTGATGCGTTTTTTCAGGCCTTGGGGTTATTGTACGATGAGCCTAATGTCACTGATCAAGCTGAAAAAGCCTTGTTGGCATTAAATCAGGGGCTTGATGACGCTGAGTTATACTGTCAGAGATTCCGTAGGTGGGCAGTCCTGACCAAATGGAATGACGACGCTTTGGCAGCCCTTTTCCGGAAGGGTCTGTCTGATAATGTAAAGGATGTTATGGTGGGATTCCCTGTCCCCTCTGGTCTCAATGATTCTATGTCATTAGCGATTCAAATTGACAGACGTTTGCGTGAGCGGAGAAGTATGCGTGGAATGGTGTTGCCTTGTGAACCAGCTTCTGAACCCATGCAGTGTGATAGAGTGGTGTCTGGGGCACAGCGTCATGAGTTTCGAAAGCGCAATGGGTTATGTTTCTACTGTGGTGATGCCTCTCATGCTATTTCAGTCTGCCCTAAGCGGGGAAGACGTTTTGCACGCTCAGTTGTCTTGGGTAGTGTTCAGACTAAGTTTTTATTAACTGTCACTCTGATATGCTCTCTGTCCTCATTTTCTGCTCAGGCTTTCGTTGATTCTGGAGCAGCTATTAACCTGATGGATTATGATTTTGCTAAACGTTGTGGATTTCCCTTGATACCCCTACAGAAGTCTATTCCCCTACTGGGGATCGATTCTACCCCTTTGGCTGAGAATAAACCCCAGTTTTCTACTCAGGTGATAATGAGGGTTGAACCTGATCACCAGGAGTGCTGCAAATTTTTGGTTCTGTATAATCTGCATGACATTATCGTGCTGGGTTTTCCTTGGTTACAGTCTCATAATCCTGTTTTGGATTGGAAATCTGTGTCTGTAACCAGTTGGGGCTGCCAATGTGTTAATACCAACACTCCTGTTTTTTCTGCCTCCCCCCAGGCTCAGGATGTTCCTGACTTTTTGATTGATTTTTCTGATGTGTTTAGCGAAAGTAAATCTGCATCCTTGCCTCCCCATAGGAGCTATGACTGCGCTATTGAATTAGTGCCGGGTAGTAAATTCCCTAAAGGTCGCCTTTTTAACTTGTCTGTACCTGAACATGACGCTATGCGGTCTTATATCAAGGAATCATTGGAGAAGGGTCATATCAGACCATCATCTTCACCCTTAGGTGCCGGTTTTTTCTTTGTGGCCAAAAAGGATGGTTCATTAAGGCCGTGTATTGATTATCGTCTCTTGAACAATATTACTGTGAAATATCAATACCCGTTACCCTTGATTTCTGACCTGTTTTCCAGGGTGAAAAACGCTACTTGGTTTACCAAGCTTGACCTCAGGGGGGCGTATAACCTTATTCGCATTAAGCACGAGGATGAATGGAAGACGGCATTCAATACCCCTGAAGGGCATTTTGAGTACCTGGTGATGCCCTTTGGGCTCACTAATGCTCCTTCCGTCTTCCAGTCCTTCATGAATGACATTTTCAGGGATTTTGTGGACAAGTTTCTGATTGTTTATTTGGATGATGTCTTGATTTTTTCTAATGACTGGGACTCTCATGTGAAACATGTTCAAACTGTATTCCAGATTTTGAGAGAGAATGCTCTGTATGTGAAGGGATCAAAGTGTCTTTTTGGCGTACAGAGGATCTCATTTCTGGGATTCATTTTGTCCCCATCTGTTATTGAAATGGACCCGGTCAAGGTTCAGGCCATCTGTGATTGGGTCCAACCTACTTCATTAAAGGCTCTTCAGAGATTTTTGGGTTTTGCCAATTTTTATCGTAAATTTATTGGTAATTTCTCGGTTATTGTTAAACCATTAACTGATTTGACCAGAAAGGGTTCTGATGTGGTGAATTGGCCTCCTGAGGCAGTCTCTGCATTTCAGGAACTTAAGCAGAGATTCACTTCTGCTCCTGTTCTACGGCAGCCTGATGTTTCTCTGCCATTTCAGGTGGAGGTTGATGCCTCTGAAATTGGGGCAGGTGCCGTTTTGTCCCAAAAAGATCCAGAGACCTCTAAAAGTAACCCTTGTGCCTTTTTCTCTCGAAAATTTTCTCCTACTGAACGTAATTATGACGTGGGTAATCGGGAGTTATTGGCCATGAAGTGGGCTTTTGAAGAGTGGAGACATTGGCTGGAGGGAGCCAAACATCAGGTGGTGGTCCTTACGGACCATAAGAATCTGGTCTATCTGGAATCTGCCAAGCGACTCAATCCTAGACAGGCCAGGTGGGCCTTGTTTTTCACACGTTTTAATTTTGTGGTTTCCTTTCTTCCTGGCACTAAGAATGTTAAGGCGGATGCCCTCTCGAGGAGTTTCCTTGCGGACTCTCCTGAGTTATCTGATCCTTCTGTTATTTTGAAAGAGGGTGTAGTTCTTTCCGCCATCTCGCCCAATTTGAGACTTGCTCTGGAGGGGTGTCAGGAGGATAGGCCCGAGCGCTGCCCTGTTGGAGAATTGTTTGTCCCGGACCGGTGGAAAAAGAGTGTGATGTCTGAGATTCATTGTTCCGCATTGGCTGGGCATCCCGGAATTTTTGGTACCAGAGACTTGGTTAGTCGGTCCTTTTGGTGGCCTACCTTGTCTCGTGATATCAGGGAATTTGTGCAGTCCTGCGGGACTTGCTCTCGCTCCAAGCCTTGCTCTCGCTCTAGTGGTTTGTTGATGCCATTGCCTGTGCCCAAGAGACCATGGACCCATATCTCTATGGATTTCATTTCCGACCTTCCTGTTTCTCAGAGAATGACCACCATCTGGGTAATTTGTGATAGGTTTTCCAAAATGATACATCTTGTGCCATTACCTAAGTTGCCTTCCTCCTCTGAATTGGTGCCGTTGTTCCTTCAGCACGTGGTTCGTTTACACGGCATTCCTGAGAACATTGTGTCTGACAGAGGAGTCCAGTTTGTTTCCAGATTTTGGAGGACTTTTTGTTCTAAACTGGGTGTTCAATTGTCTTTCTCCTCGGCATTTCATCCTCAGACCAATGGTCAAACTGAGAGAACAAACCAGACATTGGAGACTTATCTAAGATGCTTTGTGTCTGCTGATCAGGATGACTGGGTCTCTTTTTTGCCTTTGGCTGAGTTTGCTCTTAATAATAGGGCTAGCTCTGCCACTTTGATGTCTCCATTTTTTTGTAATTCTGGGTTTCACCCTCGATTTTCTTCAGGACAGACGGAGGCTTCTGTCTGTCCAGGTGTTGACTCTGTTGTGGAGCGTATGCAACAGATTTGGGACCAGGTAGTGGAGAGGTTGTCCCTCTCTCAGGAGAGGGCCCAGCGGTTTGCTAACCGGCATAGGACTGATGGTCCTCGGTTTAAAGTGGGGGACTTGGTCTGGTTGTCCTCAAAGAATATTCCTATGAGAGTAGCATCTCCTAAATTTAAGCCTAGGTTCATTGGACCTTATAAGATCATGGAGATTATTAATCCTGTTTCTTTTCGTTTGCTTCTTCCAGGGACATTTAAGATCCATAACGTGTTCCACAAGTCCTTGTTGAAGAGGTTTGTTGAGCCAGTGGTTCCTGCTGCTGTGCCTCCTGACCCTGTTTTGGTTGAGGGCAATCTGGAGTATGTGGTTGAGAAAATATTAGATTCTCGTTTTTCTAGACGGAAACTCCAGTATTTGGTTAAATGGAGAGGTTATGGTCAGGAAGACAATTCTTGGGTGTTTGCTTCGGACATCCATGCTTGGAGACTTATCCGTGCGTATCATAGAACTCATCCTGACCGACCTGGTTGCTCAAATGAGGTTCGGTGACCCCTCCTCAAGGGGGGGTACTGTTGTGAATGGGTTTGAGATGAGTTCTGAGCAGAGGCTCCCTCTGGTGGTTACAAGCGGTGCTAGTCTGTCCAGTGAAGATTGTGAGGACTGGGAATCGGGTGTTACTGATTGGTCTTATATAATAATAATAATAATAATAATCTTTATTTATATAGCGCCATCATATTCCGCAGCGCTTTACAGTTTAACAGTTTCAAAACACAAGTCATAAGTCACAACGTTAACAATACAGTAATTAAAGCAAAATAAGACGGCCCTGCTCGTGAGAGCTTACAATCTACAATGAGGTGGGGGAGATACAAAATACAGGTGTGTATATACAATGGTGCATTTACAATGATGGTCCAGCCATCTTAAGGGAGTGAGGGATGGATGGAGATAGTGAATGGGCTACACACACACTTACACATAGAAGACTTTGATTAGTGAATGTGATAGGCCGCTCTGAACAGATGTGTTTTGAGGGAGCGCCTGAAACCATGCAAATTGTGGATAGTCCTAATTTCTTGGGGTAGAGCATTCCAGAGGATTGGCGCAGCGCGGGAGAAGTCTTGGAGTCGGGAGTGGGAGGTACGGATTAGTGCAGAGGTTAGTCGAAAGTCGTTTGCAGAGCGCAGCAGTCGGTTAGGCCGATAGATAGAAATGAGGGAGGAGATGTAGGGGGGTGCTGCAGTGTGGAGAGCTTTGTGGGTGAGAACAAGTACTTTGAATTGGATCCTATAATGAATGGGCAGCCAGTGTAAGGACTGGCGAAGAGCGGACGCGTCCGAGTACCGATTAGCCAGATGGATAACCCTGGCTGCTGCATTAAGGATGGACTGGAGAGGGGATAGTCGAGTAATGGGGAGGCCAAGTAATAGAGCGTTACAGTAGTCCAGGCTGGAGTGGATCAATGCTACAGTGAGGGTTTTTGTTGTTTCCATGGTGAGAAAAGGGCGGATTCTAGAGATGTTCTTTAGGTGTAGGCGGCAAGAGCGGGCAAGAGATTGTATATGGGAGGTGAAGGAGAGATTGGTATCAAACATAACACCCAGACAGCGAGCCTGCTGCCGGGGTGTTATTATGGTGCCGCCCACTGAGAGGGAAATGTCAGATTTAGGGAGGTTAGTAGACGGCGGGAGCAGAAGAAGTTCAGTTTTGGAGAGGTTAAGTTTCAGATAGAGAGCAGACATGATGTTGGAGACTGCGGACAGACAGTCGGTGGCGTTCTGTAGTACAGCGGGGGTAAGGTCGGGGGATGACGTGTATAATTGTGTGTCATCAGCATAAAGATGGTACTGAAAGCCAAATCTGCTGATGGTCTGTCCAATTGGGGCGGTGTAGAGAGAGAAGAGAAGGGGGCCAAGGACTGAGCCCTGGGGTACACCGACAGTGAGAGGGAGAGGAGATGAAGTGGAGCCACAGAACGAAACACTGAAGGAGCGGTCAGAAAGATAGGAGGAGAACCAGGAGAGAACAGTGTCCTTAATACCTAGAGAGTGGAGCCTGGACAGTAGGAGACGGTGGTCAACCGTGTCGAAAGCTGCAGAAAGGTCGAGTAGAATGAGCAGAGAGTGGTCGCCGTTACGTTTTGCTGTAAGAAGGTCATTGGTCACTTTGATGAGTGCAGTTTCAGTCGAATGTAGGGGTCGGAAGCCGGACTGTGAAGGGTCTAGGAGGGAGTGAGTGGAGAGGTAACGGGTGAGGTGGGAGTAGACTAGGCGCTCCAAAAGTTTGGAGATGAAGGGGAGATTGGAGACCGGTCTGTAGTTGTTTGTGCAGGAAGGGTCAAGAGCGGGTTTCTTTAGTAGTGGAGTAATGATGGAGTGTTTGAAGGAGGATGGGAAAATGCCAGAGGAGAGTGAGAGATTGAAGATTGTAGTTAGGTGAGTTGTGACAACAGGAGAAAGAGACTGGAGGAGATGTGAGGGGATGGGGTCGGTAGTGCATGTAGTCGGACGAGAGGAAGAGAGGAGTCTGGAGACTTCTTCTTCTGTGATGGGATCAAATGTGGAAAGTGAGCCAGGGGAAATGCAGGGTGGGATGGGAGTCACAGCACTTGGTGGTTGAGAGCAGATTTCCTGACGGATAGTATCTATTTTTTCTATAAAGTGGGAGGCCAGGTCATCAGCACAAATGTCTGTGATAGGGGCTTGTGCTTTTGGCCTGAGGAGGGAGTGAAAAGTGTCAAAAAGTTTCTTGGGGTTGTTGGCTAGTGAGGAGATCAGTGTGGTGAAGTAGGTCTGTTTGGCGAGGTGAAGGGCAGCATTATAAGTTCTTAACATGAATTTAAAGTGGATGAAGTCTTCTGGTGTGCGGGTTTTTCTCCATAGGCGTTCAGCACTCCTAGAGCATCGCTGGAGAAGGTGAGTTTGCGATGTGAGTCAGGGCTGTTTTACTGTGTGTTTGGAAGTTCTGAGGTGTGAGCGGTGCTACTTGGTCAAGGGTGCTTCTAAGAGTGTCATTGTAGTGCTGAACAGCCAGATTAGGACAAGAAAAAGAGGAGATTGGGGACAGCGAAGAGTGTAGGGAGTCTGAAAGTGTCTGAGGGTTAATGGCTTGCAGATTTCTGAATGTGCGGTAGGTAGGAGTTCGCTGGGGTGGTGGAGGATTTGTGAGCGTGAAGGAGAGAATGTTGTGGTCAGAAAGTGGAAGCGGTGAGTTATTTAGGTGGGAAATTGAACAGAGGCGGACAAAGACCAGGTCAAGGGTGTTGCCATCCTTGTGTGTCTCAGAGGTTGAAAGCTGTGAGAGGCCTAGAGAAGTGGTTAGTGATAGAAGCTGAGATGCAGATGTGGAAGTAGGACTGTTAATGGGGATGTTGAAGTCTCCAAGGATAAGGGTTGGTAGTTCTGAGGACATGAAGTGCGGCAGCCAGGCTGAGAAGTGGTCAAGGAACTGGGTGGATGAGCCTGGGGGCCGATATATGACCGCTATTCTGAGGGAGAGGGGATGGAAGAGCCTGATGGTGTGGACCTCAAAAGAAGGGAATGAGAGTGATGGAATTGGGGGGATGACCTGGAAAGTGCATTGTGGGGACAGGAGTATGCCAACTCCACCACCATGTCTGTTTGTGGGTCTCGGGGAATGGGAGAACTGTAAGCCACCATAGGAAATGGCAGCAGGGGAGACCGTGTCAGAATCCTGAATCCAGGTTTCAGTGAGGGCCAACAGATGAAGAGAGTTGTTCAGAAAGTAGTTGTGCAGGAAAGATAGTTTATTGCATGCAGACCTTGGATTCCAGAGGGCACAGTTGAAAGAAGGAGATGAGGGAGTGCAAGTAATATTAACAAGATTATTATGGTTTCGAAATGAGGTAGGGTAGGGATTGAGGTTGGGGGATGGACCAGGGTTGGGGGAGATGTCCCCTGAAATCAGTAGGAGTAGGAAGATAAAGAGCAGGTAGTTGTTGGATTTATAAATAGGTTTTTTCTGAGATATGTTTGGGCAAGATGGGCTGAGTTTTCTTAGGAAGGTGAGGAGTGCATGGGAACTGTACATGGGAGAGGGAAGTATGGAGGGGCTGATGTATATGAGTCGTGATGGAGGGGGGATGGGGCAGTGAATGTGGATGGCAAGGGAACACAGGAGGATAGAGATAGAGAACATAATTTAAAAGAAAGCAAAGTGTGGGTTACCTGATTCCTGCCCTGATTAACTGCCATGGATAACTGCCTTTTACTCGATGCTTGTCTTTCGTGACTGCCATGGATAACTGCCTTTTACTCGATGCTTGTCTTTCGTGACTGCCATGGAAAACTGCCTTTTACTCGATGCTTGTCTTTCGTGATGCTTTGCTTTCTGTGATGTGCGTGCGCCCCTTACTGCGTGCGTCCCTTAAGGTACTGCCACACTAAACAATCCCGCTAGCGATCTCGTTAGCGTTGCATACTAATGAGATCGCTAGCGGGATTGTTTCTATATCGCTAAATGCTGCCGCATTTAGCGATATAGTTAACGACGCTATCGCCGTTAGCGATCTTCTTAACGACTTTAGCGGTACAAAAGTACCGCTAAATCGCTAAGAAAAGGTGCCACAAAGCGATAAGATACTTACCCAGCAGGAGCGCCAGCGATGAAATAGGGTCCGGAACGATTCCAGCGACGAGCGAGATCACAGCAGGAAGCTCGTCGCTGGAAGCTGCCGCACTGAACAATATCGCTAACGGGATCGCTAAATAGTGACTTTTTTAGCGATCCCGTTAGCGATATTGTTTAGTGTGGCATACCCTTTAGACTACTCCTAAATATATAGTCCACACTACAGGGTCAGGAAAGTGGGATTGTGGGGGCTGTTTTGGGATAATTTGCCAGCTGGGGCCAGCACACCATGGGGTGGTTAGATCATCAAAGGCTACCTGGCAACATCTATATGCTTTAGCACCTTCCACCTGATAGCATCTAGAGAGGCCCCAGTCACCGGGATATAAAGCAGTAAGTATTTTAAACACAGTGCAAAAATGAATTATTCCAAAGCCTTATTAACAGGCACATTAAACTATGTTGCAAGATGGTAAAGCAGTGCTTGGCAGCAAGTAGAGGTATGGAGTGCACACCATTAATATATAGTGCAGCATTCAACACAGATAGCAGAGGTGGGGATTCTATTCAGCTGTTTGCTTCCACTGAATGCAGTTCATACCATTAATATATAGTGCAGCATTCAACACAGATAGCAGAGGTGGGGATTCTATTCAGCTGTTTGCTTCCACTGAATGCAGTTCATACCATTAATATATAGTGCAGCATTCAACACAGATAGCAGAGGTGGGGATTCTATTCAGCTGTTTGCTTCCACTGAATGCAGTTCATACCATTAATATATAGTGCAGCATTCAACACAGATAGCAGAGGTGGGGATTCTATTCAGCTGTTTGCTTCCACTGAATGCAGTTCATACCATTAATATATAGTGCAGCATTCAACACAGATAGCAGAGGTGGGGATTCTATTCAGCTGTTTGCTTCCACTGAATGCAGTTCATACCATTAATATATAGTGCAGCATTCAACACAGATAGCAGAGGTGGGGATTCTATTCAGCTGTTTGCTTCCACTGAATGCAGTTCATACCATTAATATATAGTGCAGCATTCAACACAGATAGCAGAGGTGGGGATTCTATTCAGCTGTTTGCTTCCACTGAATGCAGTTCATACCATTAATATATAGTGCAGCATTCAACATAGATAGCAGAGGTGGGGATTCTATTCAGCTGTTTGCTTCCACTGAATGCAGTTCATACCTGTGTGAAGAGAGAGATGAATATTAATTCCTCGCCATGGATAACTGCCTTTTACTCGATGCTTGTCTTTCGTGATGCTTTGCTTTCTGTGATGCGTGCGCCCCCTTACTGCGTGCGCCCCTTAGACTACTCCTAAATATATAGTCCACACTACAGGTCAGGAAAGTTGGATGTGGGGGCTGTTTTGGGATAATTTGCCAGCTGGGGCCAGCACACCAGGGGGTGGTTAGATCATCAAAGGCTACCTGGCAACATCTATATGCTTTAGCACCTTCCACCTGATAGCATCTAGAGAGGCCCAGTCACCGGGATATAAAGCAGTAAGTATTTTAAACACAGTGCAAAAATGAATTATTCCAAAGCCTTATTAACAGGCACATTAAACTATGTTGCAAGATGGTAAAGCAGTGCTTGGCAGCAAGTAGAGGTATGGAGTGCACACCATTAATATATAGTGCAGCATTCAACACAGATAGCAGAGGTGGGGATTCTATTCAGCTGTTTGCTTCCACTGAATGCAGTTCATACCATTAATATATAGTGCAGCATTCAACACAGATAGCAGAGGTGGGGATTCTATTCAGCTGTTTGCTTCCACTGAATGCAGTTCATACCATTAATATATAGTGCAGCATTCAACACAGATAGCAGAGGTGGGGATTCTATTCAGCTGTTTGCTTCCACTGAATGCAGTTCATACCATTAATATATAGTGCAGCATTCAACACAGATAGCAGAGGTGGGGATTCTATTCAGCTGTTTGCTTCCACTGAA
Source organism: Oophaga sylvatica (assembly GCA_033576555.1). Lineage (NCBI taxonomy): Eukaryota > Metazoa > Chordata > Amphibia > Anura > Dendrobatidae > Oophaga > Oophaga sylvatica. The sequence goes on along the minus strand of JARQOD010000001.1, from coordinate 828,572,926 downwards.
TGCAGTTCATACCATTAATATATAGTGCAGCATTCAACACAGATAGCAGAGGTGGGGATTCTATTCAGCTGTTTGCTTCCACTGAATGCAGTTCATACCATTAATATATAGTGCAGCATTCAACACAGATAGCAGAGGTGGGGATTCTATTCAGCTGTTTGCTTCCACTGAATGCAGTTCATACCATTAATATATAGTGCAGCATTCAACACAGATAGCAGAGGTGGGGATTCTATTCAGCTGTTTGCTTCCACTGAATGCAGTTCATACCATTAATATATAGTGCAGCATTCAACACAGATAGCAGAGGTGGGGATTCTATTCAGCTGTTTGCTTCCACTGAATGCAGTTCATACCATTAATATATAGTGCAGCATTCAACACAGATAGCAGAGGTGGGGATTCTATTCAGCTGTTTGCTTCCACTGAATGCAGTTCATACCATATCTTATATAAGGGAGTCACCTTCCCATCAGGGTTGCCGGTGATCAATTGTTCTGGTCTTGATCCTTTATTCCTGTTTCCCTTGTAGCCTGCTGTGTCGTGTCTGCATCTCCTGCTAACAGATAAGACATTTTCTTCTTTTGTGTTTGTGCTATATTTTTGCATTTTGTCCTGCACTTCTGTGGGGGCCTTCAGGGTCCCCTCCGGGGGCTTCTGCCCTCTCAGTTTTGTTCAGCCACTGATGTTTGTACTTTTGCTTTTTCCAGTTTTTTCAGTGGCTGCTGTTTTGATTTTGTTACACCAGAGAACTAATTTAGGTGGAAGAGGTTGTGTGATCTCAGGTGTTTTGAAATTAGTAGAGTTGGTACCTTTCAGGGTTTTCTGGGATTGCAGTAAGTACCCTTCCTATCCTTTTCTATTTAGTTAGTTTGGGCCCCAGCGTTTGCTCATACTATTTTCTTTCTGTGTCAGTATTTCATCTTGTCTAACCGCCATTACATGTTTGGGGGCTTTCTATTATCTTTGGGGTTCTGCTCCGGGGCAGATAGCTTTCCTATTTCTATCTTTAGGTGTAGTTAGTTTCTCAGGCTGTGACGAGGCGTCTAGGACCAATGTAGGAACGCTCCACGGCTGCCTCTAGTTGTTGTGGTTAGTCAGGGTACTGCAATCTCATAGATTCCAACTGCTCTGGTGTATTGCCTTTTTTTACCTGCACTCCTCAGCTACCGAAACATAACACACCTCCTTTTCTGGAGTTTTTTTCCGGATCGTGTAGTACTTCGTATATGGGGTGATTTTTTACCTAAGGTGGTGTCACAATTTCATGTTAACCAGGATATTGTGTTGCCTTCACTCTGTCCGGAACCAAAGAATGCGAAAGAGCGGGCCTTGCACACATTGGATTTAGTGCGGGCTTTGAAGTTTTACTTGTCTATTACTCAAGTTTTTCGCAAGTCTGACTCCCCGTTTGTGATTCCAGCAGGTCGTCGGCGTGGTCACTGAGCTTCCAAGGACTCTATAGCTCGTTGGATTTGGTCAGCCATTTTGGAAGCTTACCGTCTTCAGGGTGAATCTTGCCCAGTTAAGATTCGAGCTCATTCCACGAGAGCTGTGGCTTCATCGTGGGCTTTCCATCAAGGGGCCTCGGCAGCTCAACTCTGCCGGGCGGCGACTTGGCGCTCCGTCCACACTTTTACAAGGTTTTATAAGGTGGACGTCAGTGCTTCTGCTGATGCAGCCCTGGGGCGTAGGGTTCTGCATGCAGCTGTAGTTTAAAGTTCTCAGTGAACTTATGTTGAGCGCTTGTTGCGCTTTTATTTAGGTTGTTGGGTTTTCTGCCTTTTGTTGGTATTTTCCCACCCTTATTTTTGAACTGCTTTGGGACGTCCCATCAGTAATGAATACTGTGGCTCTCTTCCATCTGCAGCTGAAAGACGGATTTTGGTAAGAACTTACCTGTAAAATCCTTTTCAGCGAAGGAAGGGAGACACAGCACCCTCCCATGGCAGAAGTGTGTTGGTATTTTCAGATGCGGCGTGACCCTCCTCTGATTGCGATTATCTGGGCTGAGGTTAACGCGCTAAGGCTCTGTTCCAGCATCGCCAGCTTATCGCAGTAGTCAGGTCGTTCGTGAGTAGTACCTGAAACTCTGTGGTTTTCTTCATATTGCACGCATAACCTGTCTCTTTATCCTTCAGAAGGGGTTATGTTGCTCCGCTGGTGATCTTTACTCTTCCTTTAAGCTTGGGTACGACTGAAGAGCTGAGTAGGAGGAGCCCGAGCTGGAGGGGCCGGATCAACACGCTTTTAATCTGAGGTGTCAATCCTATCTGGGGCTCCGCCTACCCATCAGTAATGAATACTGTGTCTCTCTTCCTTCCTTCGCTGAAAAGGATTTTACAGGTAAGTTCTTACCAAAATCCGTCTTTTATTCTGCCATATACAAAAGATGTTTTGACCTATATCAGGCATTTTGACCCTGACATAGGTTGAAATGTTGTCTTTTGTATATATATCAAGTCTTGATTGGAACTTCACTGCTAGCCCCCAATCTCCGCCATGACTTTGCAGACGTTGCATTGAGTTGCAGGTTGTATTGCAGCTAAGGGAAAATATATGATGTAGTGAGTGAAAGAGCTTGTAAGTGATTTGACTTAAGTGATTTGGCTTATGATTCAGTACCTTTGGATTAAGGGAGTTTAGAAGGGAGTAAATTGTACTAATTCACTATTTGTATTTACTTGTTTATATTCCCTTGTGTAATTCCATTAGTAATATGTACTCCAATATTGGCGATGACGTTCAGTGTTCATCCTGTCACATGTATGCAATCCTTGAACAGCTGCTTTGAGGGTGTATACTGCTGTGCAAAATGTATGTACGTAGTGGGAATTTCATTGGAAAAACCCTGGAGGTAGCACAACACCCCTCCCCTCTCCAAAGTTACCATATTATGCAAAGTACACCCCTCAATGAATTCATCTAGATGTGTAGTGAGCTTGTTGACACCACAGGTATTTCAGAGAAATTTAGGAGGAAACCGCATTGTCAGTGCTCAGCATGGAGTAGTTGATAAATGCGAACTAAGGCTCATCCTGATTTTTGGGAGGCAAAATGAATAATGAAACGGCAATTCGACAACTTTTTTTTTACGTTTACTAATAAGTACTTTATTCTATGAGTCAATACAATTACAGAGATACCAGATTGCTATTGATGTTTTGCTACCATCATACAATAAACATTGATTTTTTTGGATCACCCATGCCTGCACCACAAGTAAGGGGATCTGCCCACCAAGGACAGGAAACCTATAGGCTACAAAGGGTGGCACTGCTCTCGCAGTTGGTTTCCTGTCCTTGAGTAGGTGGGGGGAATAACTTTTTATAGGCTTACCACTGTAAAGAAGATGATCATCGGGATTTCTTCCAAACCTAGCAGGCCAGTTCAGGCAGGGCTTCCTTCTCAGCCTCGGCCGGCACAGGAGCTGCTACAGTGGGTTCAAGGAATTCCCTGCCTGGGGATAGCTGCTCTGGCATGGCTGCTCTGGCATGGCTCAAGCAGCAGGGGTGCAGTGCCTGCCCTGCATTTCCTCCTAACAAACACGAGGTGGTCATACCCAGAAGTACCGAGCTCCTAGCAGAGGGGCAGACAGAAGACAAGCGGTGACGACTGAGGGAGTGGCCAATTACGTAATTTAGAAGCTCCCTTGATGTGACTGGTGAGGCGCCCAAAGGGCAGTCGCACCTGTTGTGTCACTCCTGGAGCATTAGAGATAATGGGGAGGCGGTCCCCGCTGAGAAGAGGTGGGATGTGTAGTCCCAGTAATGATGACCGGGAAGCTGGGCAGAGGTGACATGACCCTGAAGTAACAAGGTACCGGGAGCAGGGACCTGTATATAGAATGCTGGCACCACTGCTCAGGTGTTTCCCCCCCCCATCTATCCTCTAGTGCATATTGGAGATGGAGGTAGATCAACAGCAGCCGTTGCATGGGAAGCCCCAGGAGTGTCATTTTCCTGTCAGTAGAGGCGGCCAGACCTGAGAGATGTGGATCGGGAAGCATGTCCAGTCAGCAAAGCTCCAGCAAGGTGGACAAATCTGCAGCCTTCAGGGACGATCTCCCACCTGAGAAACGTCCTCCTGTGGGGTTGATCTCTTAGGATGAGATCTTAGTGATTGCCTGTTCCTGATCTAGATATGAGCTAGATGCATGCATAAAGGAATTTCATAGGACACAGAAGTCAGATATATACTACTTTCCCAGCAAAGGCTGGCCACAACACTGAACTTTCTTAGGACAAAGAATCGTATAACAGACAGGAAATGGGTGTTGCACAAGTTCTGAACAACCAGTGTCAGTCTATGATAGGTCGATGCCAACTCCACTTCATATATGGTCTTCAGTCTGCCTTGGTATATTCACTCCACATTCCAAAGATTCCTTCCAGGATGCAGAGCCATTTTGTTACACCAAATCTGAACTGACTTATATATGGTTTAATAATTGATTTAATTAGTCACTCTCTCCTTCACACTCCCCCCCCCCTAAATCAATTATTAACCTGATGTCGCTATGTGATATGACCCAACAGGTGGTCGGTTAGCGAACAGCGCAACACTCACACACAATGGGATGGAAAACGGGGAAAGGAAGGCTCTACTGTTAGCGAAATGGTGGGACGGTTCCTGCACTGCCCTAAGTGGGTCCTTCCCCCCCACCGCCATCAGGAACCTCATCCCTCGCTGTCACCTACTACTGTCCTGAATAGTGCACTGGCTGGCAAGGGCACTAGCCTCACCACTGCAGATAATACCACACAGAGAACAGTGACAAACACAAAAAGGGACAAGGAGAAAACAGTACATGGATCGTGACATCTGAGCTGTCCATTAGACAAGCAATATTAAGCCTTTACCCCCCTTGATACAATCTTTACACATGTGGAAGTCAGATGTATTTATCCCTATCTAAAAAATCAAACAGTGTTAGGTAGATAATGGGAAGGATATATATTACTCATGTGGTTGGTCCACTTTTTTGCAATGTGGGATGTGGATCCATGTTGGTGTCCCTGCGAGATTCACTGAGATAGGTGTTGTCAGGAGAACTTGGAAGGGTCCATCAAATCAAGGCTCGAGGGCTCTCCTGACGTGTCTTTTACCACCACCCAGTCCCCGAGCTGCAGAGGGTGGCTCCGTTCTATAAAATCTGGATCTGGAAAGTAATAATAAACTCGAGAACAAATGTTAGGCAAGTGTTTTGTAAGTGCAATAACATAAGAAGACAGCCTATCATGTTGCATCTGGAACTACTGTGGAAAATGCAACCCTACCTTAGGGGCTGACCCAACTAACACTTCATACGGGCTGAGGCCTATATTTTTTGTTGGGAGTTTACCTGACTGAGAAAAGTGCAACGGGCAAGCCTTTTGGCCATAGTCTGCCTTTTTCAGCCATGGCTTTCTGGATTTTCAGTTTCACGGTCCCATTCAATCTCTCTACCCTACTTTGTGGATGGTACACATTATGAAGGCCCGCTCCACTTCCAGAGCAGCCATTATTTCCTGCATCACTTTTTCTGGAAAAGTGGGTACCTCTGTCACTCTCTGTGGTCTTAGACACCTCGTATCTGTAGACGACTTCTGAGATCAAAATAAGATCCTATACGGAAAAGAAATACCAAAGGTAACCAAATAAATTCTAAAAAAGATGAATATAGACCATCAATATAAACCCAAAAGAAATATTCACCGCAGACTGATAATTAATATAAAAGATTGATTTATTCATAAAAAAAGGCATATTGATAATTATCAACGAGGAAAAAATAAATTTATTAAAATCAATAAGAGAATTTGCATGTTTTATATAAAACAATATTGAAATGTGCAAAATATATAAACCCCCATTTAGAAGTGAATTTATTATTCTAAATAATTAACATCCCACACAATCCCATCAGCCAGAGCCACCGGACTACTAATATCCCACATCATCCTGTCAAAGCCACCGGACTACTACCCCTAATATCCCACATCATCCCATCAGCCATAGCCACCGGATAACTACCACTAATATCCCACATCATCTCATCAGCCATAGCCACCGGATAACTACCACTAATATCCCACATCATCCCATCAGCCATAGCCACCGGATAACTACCACTAATATCCCACATCAACCCGTCACAGCCACCAGACTACTCCCCCTAATATCCCACATCATCCCATCAGACAGCCACCGGACTACTCCCCCTAATATCCCACATCATCCCGTCAGCCAGAGCCACCGGACTACTCCCCCTAATAACCCACATCAGCCAGAGCCACCAGACTACTACCCCTAATATCCCACATCATCCCGTCAGCCAGAGCCACCAGACTACTACCCCTAATATCCCACATCATCCAGTCAGCCAGAACCACCGAACTGCTACCCCTAATATCCCACATTATCCCGTCAGCTTGGGGTCAGAACCAGAGCAGTGAGTGTAATGGCCCTAACTTCCATACCAGGGATCCCTTTAGGAGAGGCCTGGGGTCAGAACCAGAGTGCTAAATGGATTTGCCCTGACTTCCACACCATTGATTCCTTTAATAGAAGCCTGGGGTGAGAATCAGAGCGCTGAGGGATTTACCCTAACTTCCATACCGGAGATCCATTTAAGAGAGGCCTGGGGTCAGCACCAAAGCGCAGAGTGGATTTGCCCTCTCTTCCATACCGGGGATCCTTTTAAGAAGGGCCTGGGGTCAGAATCAGAGCGCAGAGTGGATTTGCCCTCACTTCCATACCAGGGATCCCTTTAATCCCTTTAACCCCAAGGGTAGTTTCCACGTTTAATGACAGGGCCAATTTTTACAATTCTGACCACTATCTCTTTATGAGGCTATAACTCTGGAACGCTTCAATGGATCTTAGCGATTCTGAGAATGTTTTCTCGTGACATATTGTACTTCATGATAGTGGTAAAATTTCTTCGCTATAACTTGCGGTTATTTATTAAAAAAATGGAAATATGGCAAAAATTTAGCAATTTGAAACTTTGAATTTTTATTCCCTTAAAACAGAGAAATATGTCACACAAAATAGTTAATAAATAACATTTCCCACATGTCTACTTTACATCAGCACAATTTTGGAACCAAAATTTTTTTGTTACGAAGTTATAAGGGTTACAAGTTGACCAGCGATTTCTCATTTTTACAACAAATTACACAAAACCATTTTTTTTAGGGACGACCACATTTGAAGTCACTTTGAGGGGTCTATATGGCAGAAAATACACAAAAGTGACACCATTCTAACAACTGCACCCCTCAAGGTACTCAAAACCACATTCAAGAAGTTTATTAACCCTTCAGGTGATTCACAGGAGCTGAAGCAACTTGGAAGGAAAAAATGAACATTTAACTTTTTAGTCACACAAATGATCTTTTACAAAAAAATTTTTATTTTAACAAGGGTAAAAGGAGAAAATGAACAAAAAAAGTTGTGCAATTTCTCCTGAGTACGCCGATACCCCATATGTGAGGGAAAACCACTGTCTGGGCGCACGGTAGGGCTTGGAAGGGAAGGAGCGCCGTTTAACTTTTTCAAACCAAAACTGGCTGGAATTGAGATTGGATGCCATGTCGTTTTTGGAAAGCCCCTGATGTGCCGAAACAGTAGAACCCCCCACAAGTGACCCCATTTTGGAAACTAGACCCCCTAAGGAACTTATCTAGATCTGCGGTGAGCACTTTGAAACCCCAAGTGTTTCACAAAAGTTTATAATGCCTGGGTGTGAAAAAGATAAAATAAAATTTCCACAAAAATGATTTTTTAGTCCCCAATTTTTGATTTTTCCCAAGGAAATTGGATCCCAAAAGATGTCCAATTTTTCCTCAGTACGCGGATACCCCATATGTGAGAGGAAAATACTGTTTGGGCGCACGGCAGGGCTCGGAAAGGAAGTAATGACGTTTTGGAATGCAGACTTTAATGGGTGTCATGTTCAGTTTGCAGAGTCCCTGATGTGCCTAAACATTGGAAACCCCCAAAAGTGACCCCATTTTGGAAACTAGACCACCTAACGAACTTATCTAGATCTGTGGTAAGCACTTTGAACCCACAAGTGCTTCACACAAGTTTATAATGCCTGGGCATGAAAATAAAAAATCCTATTTTTTTTCCCACAAAAATTATATTTAAGTCACCAATTTTTTATTTTCCCAAGGGTAACAGGAGAAATTGGACCATAAAAGTTGTTGTCCAATTTGTCCTCAGTACGCTGATACCCCATGTGTGGGGGGAACCACTGTTTGGCGCACGGCAGAGCTAGGAAGGGAAGGAGCGCCATTTGAGTTTTTCAAACCAAAATTGGCTGGAATCGAGATTGGACGTCATGTCGCATTTAGATAGCCCCTGATGTGCCTAAACAGTGGGAAACTCCCACAAGTGACCCCATTTCAGAAACTAGACCCCCTGAGGAACTTATCTAGATCTTTGGTGAGCACTTTGAACCCCCAAGTGCTTCACACAAGTTTATAACATAGAGCCGTAAAATTAAAAAATCATTTTTTCCACAAAAATGATCTTTTCACCCCAATTTTTATTTTCCCAAGGGTAACAAGACCTCAAAAGTTATTGTGCAATTTGTCCTGAGTACACTGATACCCAATATGTGGGGGTAAACCACTGTTTGGGTGCATGGCAGAGCTCGGAAGGGAAGGAGCGCAGTTTGACTTTTTCAACGCAGAATTGGCTGGACGCCATGTCGTGTTTGGAGAGCACCTGATGTGCCTAAACAGTGAAAACCCTCCACAAGAGACACCATTTTGGAACCTAGACCCCCAAAGGAACTTATCTAGATCTGTTGTGACCACGTTCAACCCCCAAGTGTTTCACTAAAGTTTATAATGCCTGAGTGTGAAAAAAAATTTTTACACAAAAATAATTTTTTAGTCCCCAATATTTGATTTTCCCAAGGAAATTGGACCCCAAAAGTTGTCCAATTTGTCTTGAGTACACTGATACCCCATATGTGGGGGGGAAATACTGTTTGGGAGCACAGCAGGGCTCGGAAAGGAATGATGTATTGGAATGCAGACTTTGATGGGTGTCATGTTCAGTTTGCAGAGCCCCTGATGTGCCTAAACAGTGGAAACTTCCCACAAGTGACCCCATTTTGGAAACTAGACACCCTAAGGAACTTATCTAGATCTGTAGTGAGCACTTTGAACCCCCAAGTGCTTCACACAAGTTTATAATGCCCGGGCATGAAAATAAGAAAATAAAAAAAATAATTTTTTTCCACAAACATGATCTTTTAGTCCCCAGTTTTTTATTTTCCCAAGGGTAACAGGAGAAATTGGACCCCAAAAGTTGTTCAATTTGTCCTGAGTACGCTGATACCCTATATGTGGGAGAAAACTACTGTATGGGCACACATCGGGGCTCGGAAGGGAAGTAGTGACATTTTGCATTGCAGACTTTGATGGAATAGTCTGCGGGCATCATGTCGCGTTTGGAGAGCCCCTCATGTGCCTAAACAGTGGAAACCCCCCACAAGTGACCCCATTTTGGAAACTAGACCCGCAAAGGAACTTATCTAGATGTGTGATGAGAACTTTGAACCTCCAAGTGCTTCACAGAAGTTTATAACGTGGAGCCATAAAAATAAAAAATCATATTTTTTTCCATAAAAATTATATTTTTGCCCCCAATTTTTGATTTTCCCAAGGGTAACAGAAGAAATTGGACCCCAAGAGTTATTGTGCAATTTTTCTTGAGTACGCTGATACCCCATATGTGGGGTAAAGTACTGTTTGGGCGCATGGCAGAGCTCGGAAGGGAAGGAGCGCAGTTTGACTTTTTCAACGCAGAATTGGCTGGACGCCATGTCGTGTTTGGAGAGCACCTGATGTGCCTAAACAGTGAAAACCCTCCACAAGAGACACCATTTTGGAACCTAGACCCCAAAGGAACTTATCTAGATCTGTTGTGAGCACGTTCAACCCCCAAGTGTTTCACTAAAGTTTATAATGCCTGGGTGTGAAAAAAACTTTTTCAAAGCCAAATTGGCTGGAATTTAGATCAGGCGCCATGTCACATTTGGAGAACACCTGATGTGCCTAAACAGTGGAAACCCCCCAATTCTAACTCCAACCCTAACCCCAACAAACCCCTAATCCCAACCCTAACTTTAGCCCCAACTCTAACCCTAACTTTAGCCACAAACCCTAACCCTAATGGGAAAATAGAAATACATTTTTAAAATTTTATTATTTTTCCCTAACTAAGGGGTGATAAAGGGGGGTTTGATTTACTATTTATAGCGGGTTTTTATGTTTGGCAGCTGTCACACTCTAAAAGACGCTTTTTATTGCAAAAAATAGTTTTTGCATCACCACATTTTGAGAGCTATAATTTTTCCATATTTTGGCCCACAGAGTCATGTGAGGTCTTATTTTTTGCGGGACGAGTTGACGTTTTTATTGGTACTATTTTTGGGCACATTACTTTTTTGATCGCTTTTTATTACGATTTTTGGGAGGCGGAATGAACAAAAAACAGCAATTCATGAATTTCTTTTGGGGGGGGCGTTTATACCGTTCCGCGCGTGGTAAAATTGATAAAGCAGTTTTATTCTTCGGGTTAGTATGATTACAGTGATACCTCATTTTTATCATTTTTTTATGTTTTGGCGCTTTTATACAATAAAAATGTTTATATATAAAAAATAATTATTTTTGCATCGCTTTATTCTGCGAGCTATAACTTTTTTATTTTTTTTCGCTGATGCTGTATGGTGGCTCGTTTTTTGCGGGACAAGATGACGTTTTCAGCGGTACCATGTTTACAAATATCCGACTTTTTGATCGCGTGTTATTCCACTTTTTGTTCGGTGTTATGATGATAAATCATAGTTTTTTTTCCCTTTTTTGTTTTTTTTTAAGGGGTTCACTAAATGGGTTAACTAGTGGGACAGGTTTATAGGGCGGGTCGTGATGGATGTGGCGATACCAAATGTGTACTTTTATTGTTTTTTTTTATTTACATGAAGAAATGAATTTATTGGGGAATATATATATTTTTTTTTTCATTTTGGAATTTTTTTTACACTTCTGATTTTTTTTTTTTTTTTTACTTTGTCCCAGGGTGGGACATCACTGTATAAGGTCAGATCGCCGATCTGACAGTGTGCACAGCACTCTGTCTGATCTGCGATATGACAGGCACTGCTGCAGGCTTTCTCAGCGCCTGCTCTCAGCTGAGGAAGCCGCCTCGCTGCAGGACCCAGATGGACCCCGCGGCCATCTTGGATCCGGGGTCCTGCAGGGAGCTATTCTGAGGGTCTCGGGAGCACGCAGGGAGCCCCCTCCCTGCGCGATGCTTCCCTGTGCCCCCAGTACACTGCGATCATCTTTGATCGCAGTGTGCCAGGGGTTAATGTTCCAGGAGCGGTCCGTGACCGCTCCTGGCACATAGTGACGGGTGTCAGCTGTGATAATCAGCTGACAACCGGCTGCGATCAGCCCCTGGAAGCGCAGCTGATCGCATGTGATATACTATTCCGTCCTTGGGAATTAAGTCCCAGGGCACATGGACGGAATAGTACGTCGGATGGAATAAAGGGGTTAAGAGGGGCCTGGGGTCAGAACCAGAGCGCTGAGTGGAATTGCCCTAACTTCCATACCAATGATCCCTTTAAGAGGCCCTGGGATCAGAACCACAGCGCTGAGTGGAACGGTCCTAACTTCCATACTGGGGATCCCTTTAAGAGAGGCCTGGGGTCAGTACCAAAGCGCAGAGTGGATTAGCCCTCACTTCCATACCGGGGATCCCTTTAACAGGGGCCAGGGGTCAGAATCCGAGCGCAGAGTGGATTTGCCCTCACTTCCATACCAATGATCCCTTTAATAGAGGCCTGGGGTCAGTACCAGAGCATTTGAAGGCAATTGCCCTGACCTCCATACTGGGGATCCCTTTGAGAGAGCCTGGGGTCAGAACCAAAGCGCAGAGTGGATTTGCCCTCACTTCCATACCGGGGATCCCTTTAACAGGGGCCAGGGGTCAGAATCCAAGCGCAGAGTGGATTTGCCCTCACTTCTATACCAATGATCCCTTTATTAGAGGCCAGGGGTCAGAACCAAAGCGCAGAGTGGATTTGATATCACTTCCATACCGTGGATGATTGGTTGCAAGGAAAACAGTTGCCCATAGCAACCAATCACAGCTCAGCTTCTTTTAAACAGCTCTGGTAAAATGAAAGATGATTCGTGATTGGTTGGTGATACACACACACATACATTCAATTTTATATATATAGATTTATGTGACATGACATTCACTTATATTTTTTCACTGGTATATTTTTCAATTCACTTAGTATTTACTTGGTTTTGCCTCTGATTGAATAATTCACTTATATGCAATATTTTTTGCACTATTTTGCTAATCAGTTTGGCGCACCTTGCACTGCACATACAAATTCCCTTATTGATTTTAATAAATTTATTTTTTTGTCGTTGATAGTTGTCAATGCCTTTTTATGAATAAAGCAATATTTTATATTATCAGTCTGTGGTGAGTTCTGAGATCAATTTCTTCACTGTACCCTTGGCGGTGGGGTTACACACATGATGTATGACTGTCCATGGTGAGAAGAGGTCAAAACACACAAGTACATCCTTGGAAAGTCGAATGTAGTCTTTCTGAAGGTGCTGGAATGGGTAAAGGGACCGCGTTGTGCATCGCAGACGTCTTGGTGGTGCGTTCCACGTTGTTGACTGCAGTTTAGACAGACTTGGACATGTTTGGCTGCAGTGAAACTGAACCCAGGAGCATACCAATGCTGGTGGACGAGGTCTGTCATGGCAGTCTTTGATTGATTGTTACTGTTGTGGGAGACTTGTGCCATCATGGGATACAGAACTCAAGAAAGTCAAACTTTATCCCCACATGCAACAGTCCTCCTGGTGACGCCACAGGTCCCTTTCTCTTGTCATCTGGCTAATTTAACGCCAGTTGTTATGATTTGGTAGCTGAGGAGAGCAGGCAAAAAAGGAAATACACCAGAGAGGTTGGAATCTATGGGATTGCAGTACCCTGACTAACCACAACTAAAGGCAGCCGTGGAGCGTTCCTACGTTGGTCCTAGACGCCTCGTCACAGCCTGAGAAGCTAACTACACCTAAAGACAGAAAGAGGAAAACTATCTGCCCCGGAGCAGATCCCCAAAGAACATAGAAAGCCCCCAAACATGTAATGGCGGTTAGACAAGAGGAAATACAGACACAGACAGAAAATAGTATGAGCAAACGTTGGGGCCCAAACTTCCTAAATAGAAAAGGATAGGAAGGACACTTACTGCAATCCCAAAAAACCCTGAAAAGTACCAACTCTACTAATTACAAAAACACCTGAGATCACACGACCTCTACCACCTAAATTAGTTCTCTGGTGTAACAAAACTAAACAGCAGCCACTGAAAAAACTGGAAAAGGCAAATGAACAAACAACAGTGGCTGAACTAAACTGAGAGGAGCACAAGCCCCCGGAGGGGACCCGGCAGACCCCCACAGAAGTGCAGGACAAAATGCAAAAAGCAAGCACAGAAAACTAAAAGAAGAAAATGTCTTATCTGTTAGCAGAAGATGCAGGCACGAAACAGCAAGCTACAAAGTGAACAGGAATCAAAGATGAGACCAGAACAATTGATCACCGGCAACCCTGATGGGAGGGAACCTCCCTTATATAAGACCAGTCAGTAACAACTGATCGCCAATCTTCACAATCTTCATTGGATAGTTCAGTACTGTTTGTAACCACCAGAGGGAGCTTCTGCTCAGAATTCATTTCTAGCACATTCACAACAGCCAGTCTGTTGTAGCTTCTGGAGGTTGTAAGTCACAGATGGGTCCATGACAGCCTTTGGTCAAGCTTTCCATAAAGGTATATAGCTGTGAAAGCATAGCGGCTGTCTGCATAGATGGTGGCAGTTTGGTCTTTAGCATGTCTGCAGGCTTCTTCTAGGGAATGGAGTTCAGCTTCCTGGACGAACATGTGTGGGGCAGTGGATCCTTATTTACAATTTCATGGACCAACAGCATATTCAGGGAAGAACTGGCCATTCACACCATACTGCAATCCATCCACAAAGAGCTCATGGTCTGGGTTATCTAGAGGGACATCAGCAACATGACTGAACCTCCACTGCGGGACATTATCTGTACACAGTCATGTTCCTGTTGTGGCTCAGGTACCAGGTCATGCAAATTACCACTCACCCCCACCAGAGGCAACAGGATGGCTGGAATCAGTAGTGTGTCATGAAAGCAGATGTATCAGGCATGAGTATGCACAGTGAAACCTGAGATGTCAAGCAGTACTGAGAATGGCCGTAACAGGGAGGAGGGGGCTATCATGCTGCTCTCTGCAGCATCTGTGTGCATATTTTACACATGAAACTTCTTTGCCCTTGCATGGTCTACATAACAGAGGTTCTGGACCAGGTTTTTGTGTTATCAGAGCTGGCAATATAACTTTGATACTCTGAGTGAGACATTATTAGTGGCTCTATTATCGCAGGCTTTAAACCTTAACTTTGCCAGAGCCGGGTATAATATTTTTCCACTAATTCAGTAGCATCCTGTTGGATATCATAAAGGATAGCTGTCTGGAGATTAATCTGTTCTCTAAATCTCACCAGCAACAGCATTACTATTTTTTATTAACCTCTAACAAATGACATGGGAAACATTTCCGGGTCTGGCATTCTACTCATCATGGCCAGCATTCCACTAGGATCCCAGGGACGCCATACACCCTCCTGGGGCTCTAAAATAACTGGTCCCCTAGGCTGAGATGTAAGGTCTGGTGGCTAGAATCCGGGTGAGCACTGCAGGACAGCAGCAGGGGTTGAGGTGGGCTGCCCACCCTGGCTGAGTAATTGTCCTAGTGAGTCTCACCTGGCAGAAAAAGATTGACGTATAACTGCTCCACCCATTTGGGTTGAGTCTGAAAAGGAGCGGGAGGGCAGGGCAGGTCCAGAAGGGGCATTGGTGCCATCCAGTGCAGGCATGATGTTCATTGGGGGCATGGTCAAGACTTATAGGGGCGTAGCATTTGAAGCACTGGCCAGGGGGCCACCCTATGCAAATGGATTGTGGGGGGCATAAAAAAAGAATACAATCGTAGTTTAGGAGTAGGTTTAATAGTTCCTATGTGCCAACAGGGATCACTCACCACATACACAACAGATCTCCACCCAAACTAAATTCTAGTTCTTACATACACAAGTCCATGCTTCAGGGACAATGTAAGGGGGTGGAGACAAACTGGGAGCAGCAGGGCGATCAGCACCATCTTTGTTTCAGACTTTCACATACTAAAATTTATCACCATGTTTTTCTTCCTTCTCATCACCTCTAATTACACAGAGGTTTTTCCATCGAACTAGCCAGCATCATTTACATATCCTCTTTTTTTCCTTCAATACACTTCCAGAAACCCTCATCTTCCAACTTCCCTTTCTTTTCTTTAACCCCTTTCTGTCATCTGACGTACTATCCCATCCATGTGCCCTGGGACTTAATTCCCAAGGACGGGATAGTACGTTATACGCGATCAGCTGCGCTCCCGGGGGGAGCGCAGCTGATCGCGGCCGGGTACCAGCCGATTATCACTATTAGTAAAGAAAATGCTAGCACAGCTTCCAGAAGAGGTGCCACAGTAGGTTCCCAAACCAAATACCGTGTATAGAAAAACTGGGCACACTCATAAATAGTGTAATAGGTGAAAATTTAATACATGCAGTGGTCACTTAGCTAGGACAAACGTTTCGGTCCGAGGACCTTCATCAGTGTGCTAGTGACAGTGCTGTAAATAGATAAACATGACTTGCATATAGAGCTGCGTAACGTCGCAGAGAGTAATTGTGATCCGTATATATCTCCAGTGATCGCAAACTTGCAATGTCTCCTGGATCTATTGGTGAAGGCTGCTGGCTATGGAAGCAAACTGTGGTGTACAGGTGGCCTGGGACACGGTATCCACCGTTAGTCTCTAGGTGGGCCCACTAGCTGTCACTAGCACACTGATGAAGGGCCTCGGACCGAAACGTTTGTCCTAGCTAAGTGACCACTGCATGTATTAAATTTTCACCTATTACACTATTTATGAGTGTGCCCAGTTTTTCTATACCCAGCCGATTATCACAGCTGACACCCGGCACTATGTGCCAGGAGAGTTCACGGACCGCTCCCGACACATTAACCCCTGGCACACTGCGATCAAAGATGACTGCAGTGTACCGGGGGCACAGGGAAGCATCGTGCAGGGAGGGGGCTCCCTGCATGCTTCCCTGAGACCCTCAGAGAAGCGTGATATGATTGTGTTTTTCCAAGGGCCTTCCTTCCTGCAGGACCCCGGACCCAAGATGGCCACGGGGTCCTTCCGGGAGGCGGCTTGCTCAGTGCTTGCTGAGAGGAGGCGGCTTGCTCAGTGCCTGCTGAGAGCAGGTGCTGAGAAAGTCTGCTGCAGTGACTGTCAGATCGTTGGTCTGACAGAGTGCTGTGCACAGTGTCAGACCAGCGATCTGATATTATTCAGTGATGTCCCACCCTGGGACAAAGTAAAAATGTAAAAAAAAATAAACGTGTAAAAAAAATTCCTAAACAAAGAAAAAAAAAATTCCCCAATAAATTCATTTCTTTAATGTAAAAAAAAAAATAACAATAAAAGTACACATATTTAGTATCGCCGTGTCCGTAACAGACCATCCTATAAAATTGTCCCACTAGTTAACCCCTTTAGTGAACCCCCTAAAAAAAAAAGGCAAAAAAAAATGCTTTATCATCATACCGCCGAACAAAAAGTGGAATAACACGTGATCAAAAAGACGGATATAAATAAACATGGTACCGCTGAAAACGTCATCTTGTCCTGCAAAAAAGAGCCACCATACAGCATCATCAGCGAAAAACTAAAAAAGTTATAGCTCGCAGAATAAAGCGATGCAAAAACAATTATTTTTATATATAATTGTTTTTATTGTATAAAAGCACCAAAACATAAAAAAATATAAATGAGGTATCGCAGTAATCGTACTGACCCAAAGAATAAAACCACTTAATCGATTTTACCACACGCGGAACGGTATAAACGTCGCCCCAAAAGAAATTCATGAATTGCTAGTTTTTGCTCATTCCGCCTCCCAAAAATCATAAAAAGCGATCAAAAAATGTCATGTGCCCAAAAATGATACCAATAGAAACGTCAACTCGTCCCACAAAAAATAAGACCTCACATGACTCTGTGGGCCAAAATATGGAAAAATTATAGCTCTCAAAATTTGGTGAGGCAAAAACAATTTTTTTGCAATAAAAAGCGTCTTTTAGCGTGTGACAGCTGCAAACATAAAACCCGCTATAAATAGTAAATCAAACCCCCTTTTATCACCCCCCTTAGGGAAAAATAAAATTTAAAAAATGTATTTATTTCCATTTTCCCATTAGGGTTAGGGTTGGGGCTAAAGTTAGGATTAAGGTTAGGTTGGGATTAGGTTTGTGGTTAGGGTTGGGACTAGGGTTAGGGGTGTGTTGGGTTTAGGGTTGGAGTTAGAATTGGGGAGTTTTCACAGTTTAGGCACATCAGTGGGTCTCCAAACATGACGTGGCGTGTGATCTCAATTCCAGCCAATTCTGCATTGAAAAAGTCACACGGCGCTCCTTCCCTTCCGAGCTTTGCTATGCGCCCAAACAGTAGTTTACCCCACATATGGGATATCAGCGTACTCAGGACAAATTGCACAATAACTCTTGGGGTCTAAGTTCTTCTGTTACCCTTGTGAAAATAAAAAACTGGGGACTAAAAGATCATGTTTGTGGAAAAAATATGATTTTTTTTTATTTTCACGCCCGAGCGTTATAAACTTCTGTGAAGCACTTAGGGGCTCAAAGTGCTCACCACACATCTAGATAAGTTCCTTTGGGGATCTAGTTTCCAAAATAGGGTCACTTGGGGGTTTTCACTGTTTAGGCACATCAAGGGCTCTCCAAACGCGATGACACCCGCAGACCATTCCATCAAAGTCTGCATTACAAAACGTCACTACTTCTATTCCGAGCCCCGACATGTGCCCTCACGTAGTTTTCTCCCACATATGGGGTATCGGCATACTCAGGACAGATTGGACAACTTTTGGGGTCCAATTTCTCATGTTACCCTTGGGAAAATAAAAAATTGGTGACTAAAAGATCATTTTTGTGGGAAAAAAAAATAGGATTTTTAATTTTCATGCCCAAGCGTTATAAACTGCTGTGAAGCACTTAGGGGTTCAAAGTGCTCACCACAGGTCTAGATAAGTTCCTTCGGGGGTCTAGTTTTCAAAATGGGGTCACTTATGGGGGGTTTCCACTGTTTAGGCACATCAGGGGCTCTACAAACTGAACATGACACCCATCAAAGTCTGCATTTCAAAACGTCATTACTTCCTTTCCGAGCCCTGCCGTGCGCCCAAACAGTATTCCCCCCCACATATGGGGTATCAGCGTACTCAGGACAAATTGGACAACAACTATTGGGTCCAATTTCCTTGGGAAAAATCAAAAATTTGGGACTAAAAAATCATTTTTGTGGACATTTATTTTTTTTTCACACCCAGGATTATAAACTTTAGTGAAACACTTGGGGGTTCAAAGTGCTCACAACAGATCTAGATAAGTTCCTTAGGGGGTCTAGTTTCCAAAATGGTGTCACTTGTGGGGGGGTTTCCACTGTGTAGGCACATCAGGGGCTCTCCAAACGCGACATGGCGCTCAGCCAATTCTGCGTTGAAAAAGTCAAACTGCGCTCCTTCCCTTCCAAGCTCTGCCATGCACCCAAACAGTGTTTTACCCCCACATTTTGGGTATCGGCGCACTCAGGACAAATTGCACAATAACTCTTGAGATCTTGTTACCCTTGGGAAAATAAAAATTGGGGTGAAAAGATCATTTTTGTGGAAAAAATGATTTTTTAATTGTATGGGTCTACGTTATAAACTTGTATGAAGCACTTGGGGGTTCAAAGTGATCACCACAGATGTGGATAAGTTCCTTATGGGGTCTAGTTACTAAAATGGGGTCACTTTTGGGGGTTTCCACTGTTTAGGCATATTAGGGGCTCTCCAAATGTGACATGGCGTCTTATCTCAATTCCAGCCAGTTTTGATTTGAAAAAGTCAAATGGCGCTCCTTCCATTCCGAGCCCTGCAGTACGCCCAGACAGTGGTTTTCCTCCACATATGGGGTATCGGCGTACTCAGGAGAAATTGCACAACAACTTTATCTGTCCACTTTCTCCTTTTACCCTTGTTAAAATAAATTTTTTTTTGTAAAAGATCATTTTTGTGACTAAAAAGTTAAATATTCATTTTTTCCTTCCATGTTGCTTCAGCTCTTGTGAAGCACCTGAAAAATTTTCACCATATTTCCATTTTTTTCATAAATAAATGCGAAGAAATTTTACCACTAACATGAAGTACAATATGTCACGAGAAAACAATCTCAGAATCGCGAAGATCCGTTGAAGCGTTCCAGAGTTATAACCTCATAAAGAGACAGTGGTCAGAATTGTAAAAATTGGCCCGTCATTAACGTGCAAACCACCCTTGGGGGTTAATAACTCTCCGCCATTCTAACTTGTAAACTGCCTTTCTCGGGGAATCAACATACTTTCAAACAATCTCATATTCTGTACATACTTTTTCCCTCTCTCGAAGCCACTATCATGCTGCAGTCTAATCTGCCATCATCACATTTCCCCCCTCCATTACAGAACTGCAAAAACTTTTCCGTTATCTGCTGCTTTTAGACAAACAAAAAGAGACTGAGTGTTCTCCAGTCACCAGCAATCTCAGCCCAAATCTGTGCACAGCACAGAGGATGAGATGTTTCTGCCTGTCTTCTTGGCTACGTAGTCTCACCACTCTCTCTCCCCTCTCCTAACTGATCCGAGAATCCAGGAGCACACAGAATCCGCGCTCACCAGGTCACACACTACCTTCCCCTTTCCTCGCTTACGGTCATAGATGGGACGGCTAATCCTGGAAGAGGGACAACACTGTCAGACATACATAATCAGACGGACAAACACAAAAACTGACCGTCCTCTGTAACTGGGATTTCTCTCATAACTTGTCTGCAGTGCTAGGGTTTGAAGAGGTGTCTGCTCGTTTCTTGCGCCTTCGTGGTTCAACCATGTTATACTCCGCACGCGAGACTCTAGGAGCACACAAAACCTTGTGCTCAACTTACCACAGATCACCTCTTCTCCCCCCTACTACCTACTACACAGGCAGAGAACTCAGATAACCCAGAACAGTGCTGATACACTCAAGCCAAGAAACATGCAACAGGTTACAGGCAATCAATCACGGTTTGCATTTCTCACAGCCAGTAGCCGTGGGTTCTTTTAACCCCTTTACTCCCGAGGGTTACTTGCATGTTAATGACCGGGCCAATTATTACAATTCT
Source organism: Oophaga sylvatica (assembly GCA_033576555.1). Lineage (NCBI taxonomy): Eukaryota > Metazoa > Chordata > Amphibia > Anura > Dendrobatidae > Oophaga > Oophaga sylvatica. Next base: position 828,552,479 of record JARQOD010000001.1, on the reverse strand, counting down.
GACCACTGTCCCTTTATGGGGTAATAACTCTGGAACACTTCAACGGATCTTGGCGATTCTGAGACTGTTTTCTCGTGACATATTGTACTTCATGTTAGTGGTAAAATTTCTTCATGAAAAAAATGGAAAAATGGCGAAACTTTTTAAAATTTTGCAATTTTCAAACTGAATTTTTCTGCCCTTAAAACAGAGAAATATGTCACACAAAATAGTTACTAAATAAAATTTCCCACATGTCTACTCTACATCAGCACAATTTTGGAAACCATTTTTTTTTCCCGAAGTTATAAGGGTTAAAAGTTGGCCAGCGATTTCTAATTTTTACAACACCAATTTTTTTTTTAGCGACCACATCACATTTGAAGTCACTTTGAGGGGTCTATACGATAGAAAATACCCAAAAGTGACACCATTCTAAAAAAGGTGCTCAAAACCACATTCAAAAAGTTTATTAACCCTTCAGGTGCTTCACAGGAATTTTTGGAATGTTTTAAAAAAAAATTAAAATTTGTTTTGCAAAAAATATTTACTTCAGATCCAATTTTTTTTATTTTACCAAGGGTAACAAGAGAAATTGGACCCCAAAAGTTGTTGTGCAATTTGTCCTGAGTACGCTGATACCACTGTTTGGGCGCATGACAGAGCTCGGATGGGAAGGAGCGCCGTTTGACTTTTCAATGAAAATTTGGCTGGAATTGAGATTGGACGACATGTTACGTTTGAAGAGCCCCTGATGCTCCTAAACAGGGGAAACCCCCACAAGTGACACCATTTTGGAAAGTAGACCCCCTAAGGAACTTATGTAGATGTGTGAGCACTTTGCTTCACAAAAGTTTATAATGTAGAGCCGTAAAAAAAAAATAATTTTTCCTCAAAAATGATCTCACCCCCAATTTTTTATTTTCCCAAGGGAAACAGGAGAAATTGGACACCAAACGTTGTGCAATTTGTCCTGAGTACGCAGATACCCTATATGTGGGGGTAAACCACTATTTGGGTGTATGGCAGAGCTCGGAAGGGAAAGAGTGTTGTTTGACTTTTTCAACGCAGAATTGGCTGGACGCCATGTCACGTTTCGAGAGCCCCTGATGTGCCTAAACAGTAGAAACCTCACACAAAAGACGGATTTTGGTAAGAACTTACCTGTAAAATCCTTTTCAGCGAAGAAGGAAGGGAGACACACTAGTCATTACTAGTGGGTAGGCGGAGCCCACACCGGATAGAACACCTCAGATTAAAAAGAGTGTCGACCGGCCCCTCCAGCTTGGGCTCCTCCTACTCCAGCTCTCCAGTCCGTACACAAGCTAAGGAAGAGCAAATATCACCAGCGTAGCAACATAACCCCTTCTGAAGGACTTCAGAGAGAAAACAAGAAGACAGGTTATGCATATAGCCGAAAAAACCACACAGTCCAGGTACTACTCACTGAACCTGACCACTGCGATGAGCTGGCAATGCTGGAACAGAGCCTTAGCGCGCCGACCTCAGCCCAGATAATCGCTATCAGAGAAGGGTCACGCCGCATCTGAAAACACAACAACACACTTCTGCCATGGGAGGGATGTGTGTCTCCCTTCCTTCTTCGCTGAAAAGGATTTTACAGGTAAGTTCTTACCAAAATCTGTCTTTCAGCAGCAGATGAAGGAAGGGAGACACACTAGTCATTACTAGTGGGACGTCCCAAAGCAGTCCAAAAATAAGGGTGGGCAAAAAAACCAAAAGAGGCAGATACCCAACAACCTAAATAAAATGCGCAACTAGCGCTAAATACAAGTTCACAAGAACTTTAAACTACAGCCGCCTGCAGGACCCTACGTCCTAAGGCCGCATCAGCGGAAGCACTGACGTCCACCTTATAAAATTTCGTAAATGTGTGGACGGAGCGCCAGGTCGCCGCCCGGCAGAGCTGAGCTGCCGAGGCTCCTTGATGAAAAGCCCACGATGAACCCACAGCCCTTGTGGAGTGAGCTCGAATCTTAATCGGGCAAGGTTCGCCCTTAAGTCGGTAAGCCTCTAAAATGGCCGACCGAATCCAACGAGCAAATAGAATCCTTGGAAGCTCGTTGCCCACGTCGACGACCTGCTGGAATCACAAACAGAGAATCTGACTTCCGAAAACTTTGAGTAATAGACAAATAGAACTTCAAAGCCCGCACCAAATCCAATGTGTGCAAGGCCCGTTCCTTCGCATTCTTTGGCTCCGGACAAAGCGAGGCAACACAATATCCTGGTTAACATGAAACTGTGACACCACTTTAGGTAGAAAGTCGCCCCGTTGTGCGAAGCACTACGCGATCTGGGTGAAACTCCAGAAAAAGGAGGCGAGCAAGAAAGAGCCGCCAACTCAGAAACCCTTCTCAAACAAGTGACCGCCACTAGGAAGGCAACCTTCCAAGAGAGAAAGGAAAGATTAACAGAGTCCATAGGCTCAAAAGGCCCATGTTGAAGAGCCTCCAAGACAAGATTGAGCCGCCAAGGAGACACAAGCGCCTTCCGCGGCGGAAATTGACGGGTTACCCCGCGAAAAAAGGAACGTACGTCCCTACGCGAGGCGATAGCCTTCCGAAACAGCAAGGACAGAGCAGAAACCTGTCCTTTCAGAGTGCTAACTGCCAAACCCTTGTCCAGCCCGTACTGCAAAAAGGCCAACAAATTGGGAATGAGAAAAATCCTCGGTTCCTAGAAGAACCCGAACACCACGAAAAGAAGGCTTCCCAAGTCTTGTGATAAATCCTAGTAGTAGCCGGACCTCTGGCAGCTCGCAGAGTGGCAATGACTTCGGCTGAAAAACCTTGACGGGTCAAGATTTCGGTCTCAAGAGCCACGCCGTCAAACGCAGAGACTTCAGGTCCGGGTGACGAACGGGCCCTTGGGTTAACAGGTCCGGGCGAAGAGGGAGTGGAAGTGGAGGCGCTGCCAAAAGCGACACCAGTGTCGAGAACCACGTCCTCCTTGGCCAATATGGGGCTATCAATATAGCCGGGACTCTCTCCAGTCTGATCCGACGCAACACCAGAGGAAGTAAGGATATTGGCGGGAACACATAGATTAGCTCGAATTGGTCCCAAGGAGCCACCAGAGCATCCACCGCCACAGCCTTCGGGTCCTTGTACCTGGACATGAACGTCGGTAACTTGGCATTGAACCTGGATGCCATCAAATCCACTTGGGGAGTTCCCCAACGGGAGCACAGCAGTGCAAAAATTTCCGGATGAAGACTCCATTCTCCGGAATCCATCTTTTCGCGACTGAGGAAGTCCGCTGTGATATTCTGAACTCCTGGAATGTGAATCGCAGAGATGGCTGGCACTCTGGCCTCGGCCCATACCAGAATTCGAGACACTTCCATCATGAGCCTGAAGCTCCTCGTCCCACCTTGATGATTGATATACGCGACCGCCGTCGCGTTGTCTGTCTGCACTCGGACTGGTAGACCGCTTAAAGGGACCGTCCAGTGTTGGAGGCAAAGGAAAATTGCCCTCAATTCCAGGATGTTGATCGGCAGGACAGACTCTTCCAACGACCATACTCCCTGAATCCAGAGATCGTTCCAGACACCCCCCAGCCCGTCAGGCTGCATCGGTGGTTATGATCGACCACCTCGGAGGGAGGAAGGACTTCCCCAGGGATAACACTTCCGGACGTAACCACCATCCTAGAGACTCTCGCACCCTGTGGGAGATGATGACACTGCAATCCAGTGAAAACTGCGATCGATCCCAACGGTTCAAAATGAGCATTTGGAGAGCCCTGGAATGAAATTGGGCAAACGGAATTGCCTCCATCGACGCCACCATCAAACCCAGAAGGCGCATACACCTTCGAAGGGACATTGCTGTCGAAGACTTCATTACATGTCAAAGAAGACTCGCTTGCTTGTCTGGAGGCAGAGACACCACTGCTCGTACCGTGTCGAATGCATTCCCAAAAACAGGATTGACTGTGACGGTTCCAGAGATGACTTCTCCCAATTGACCAGCCACCCGAAGTCCTCCAGGAGCTGAAGGGATAGATTGCGAGCCGTCACCGCCTCCTCCTTTGAGGATGCCACAATCAAAAGGTCGTCCAGATAGGGAAGAATCGTAACCCCCTGTCTTCGCAGAATCGCCATGAGAGGTGCCAGAATTTTCGTAAAAACTCTGGGTGCTGAGGCCAACCCGAATGGCAGGGCCACAAACTGGTAATGGTCCTGGCCTATGGCAAAACGAAGGAAGCGTTGGTGGGCCCTTCCGACGGGAACATGCAAAAAAGCGTCCCGAATGTCGATTCGTTATGCGACAGGGCCGCCACAACGGAGCGAAGTGACTCCATGCGGAATTTCTGGGTACGGCACATGCCAATTCAATTTTTTTGAGATCCAGAATGGGGCGAAATTTGTCCTCCCCATCTACCTCGGATAGAGGGATCTATCTTGCCACGCCGTCCGTAGACGGTCTAACCAGCTTAGAGAAGCTTTACAAGCACACATGCTCTGAATCCATGACCCACGGCCCTCGTAGATGGATTTCGCCGCATCTCCGTTTTTCTGTCCAGCGGATTCTGCAAACTCGCCTTCCCTTTTAACAGGAAGTAATGAGGACTTGCTAAGCTGGGATAAAGGGACATCCACTTCAGGAGGAATCCAATTATCAATCAATTCCGTCGTACACGGATACAGCTGAAAAACACTTATCTGGAACAGGCGTTCCTTTAAGCCTACAGCACGTGGAATTCCCAGGCGGTCTCCCATCCAAGTACTAACCAGGCCCAACCCTGCTTAGCTTCCGAGATCAGATGAGATCGGGCGTGTTCAGGGTGGTAATGCTGATCGCGACCTATGCGACTCCTGAAAACATCCGGGCCGACTTACTAGGACGTTTAGTTACCTCCTCCGGTAACTGTAACGCCTCCCTCATGGCTCCAATAAAAGCCTCTGTACGACCCAAAAGAGAAGCAGAGAGTCCCTGCCGATCCTCCTTATCCAAATCGGACACCTCCCCATCTGAGCTTGAAAGGGAAACCCTCCATGCCCGAGATCTCCGAGTCGCTGCGCGGGAATGAAGGCACCAGCCTGTGTCGCTTCCTCTGAGAGGATCTAGCTGACACCCAATAACCTAGAAGGTCAGACAGGCCATCAATAGAACGGGCGAGGGCCTCCATTTTGACATCACTGAAACCTCTGACCGCTGCGCCTGACGCCGTCGAGGTCTGCGTGTCAGATACGCGAGACTGATCCTGTAGCGGATCTGGGAGACGGTCCGCACCTCCTGGACCCTGATCTGACATGTCCTCACACAGTAATGGCAGGTTAAACCTGTCAGTAACTAGGACAGTGTGGTTTTCTAAAGAAGAAATGAACGCTGAAGGGTTAAAGCTCTTAAAGAGAGCTACCCCAGCTGTCCCCCAATAAAGGGTTTAACCGCCAAAGAAGGGGTTAATGTCGCAGACTCCCCACAACCCTTGTTTAATGAAAAGGGTGTCGAGCCCCAGGTGCCTCTTATGAGGTAACAGCTGCAGGACAGTGCTCTCAAAGGTATGCTTCTTTTGCCTTTGTACACTAAACAAGAACGCTAAAATATTGCGCTGATTTGTACATCGCAATGACCGCCAAAGTCGCTAAGGGGATCACTAACCACTTATGTGTCGTCAATGAGATCGCCCACTGTGGTAGCTACTAGCGACATTAAAAACGATCACAAAAAAACTATCGCATTAGTATGCGTCGTTTATAATGATCGTTAGCGGTAGCGTTCAGTGTCCTGCGCTGTGGGGGTGAGGGGGTTAAGCTTCTGCCCTGACAGGCAGAAGTGACTCACCCAGCTGGCCGCGGTGTAGCGTCTTCGATTGTCGGGAGGGGAGGAGAGTGAGGAAGGAAGCCTTCAGCTCCCTGATCCAGTAATGGCCGCCGCGCTGTGCTTCTGAGAGAGAAGCCAGAAGAAGACAGTAGTAAAGCGCACGCTCAGAGCGCCGCGAAAATCAAAAAAAGGGCGCGCGACCCTCCGCTTTCCATGTCCTGCAGCATCCACCTGCGGACAAAAGACACTAGTCACCAACATGTCACATGTAACAGCGGCTGCCGCAGCAGTCGCTGAAGCACTCAAACACATTAAAATGTGCAGTACTCACCCAGCTGAGCGCCACAGGGACCCCTCAGAGATTTGTGGCGCTGTGCCCGTAGCTTCCCCCCAGGGCGGGGAACGCAGTGACCCCAGAAGCGCGGTTTGCGTCCCCGCCAGGGAAGCAATCCTCATCCCCCAGGGCCGGCAGGGTTCTGCAGGGACCACCTTACAGGGTAATACAGATCCGCCAAGGGAGAGGTGGGGGTCCAGCAGCACTGAGACCTCTAGACCACTGGCGGTCCAAGTCTCTGTCCGACTAAAATAAAAAAAATTTCTGAGGAGCTGCTCCAGCAGCGACTATCCTCTGTGACCTCAAATTTTAGACTGGAGAGCTGGAGTAGGAGGAGCCCAAGCTGGAGGGGCCGGTCAACACCCCTTTTTAATCTGAGGTGTTCTATCCTGTGTGGGCTCCGCCTACCCACTAGTAATGACTAGTGTGTCTCCCTTCCTTCATCTGCTGCTGAAAGACACCATTTTGGAAACTAGACCCCTCAAGGAACATATCTAGATGTGTGGTGAGCACTTTGAACCCCAAAGGGCTTCACAGAAGTTTATAATGTAGAGCCATAAAACTCAAAAATCATATTTTTCCACAAAAATGATCTTTTCACCCAATTTTTATTTTGCCAAGGGTAACAAGACCATAAAAGTTATTGCGCAATTTGTCCTGAGTACGCATACCCCATATGTGGGGTAAAGCATTGTTTGGGCGCATGGCAGAGCATGGAGGGGGAGCGGTTTGATTTTCTTCAGCGCAAAATGGCTGGAATTGAGATCGGACACCATGTTGCGTTTGGAGAGCCCCTGATGTACCTAAACATTGGAAATCCCCCACAAGGGACCCCATTTTGGAAACTAGACCCCCCAGGAACTTTTCTAGATGTGTGGTGAGCACTTTGAAACCAAGTGCTTCACAGAAGTTTATAACCCTGGGTGTGAAAATAAAACACGGATTTTGGTAAAGACTTACCTGTAAAATCCTTTTCAGCGAAGGAAGGAAGAGAGACACAGTATTCATTACTGATGGTAGGCGGAGCCCCAGATCAGGATGTTACCTCAGATCAAAAGAGTGATGACTGGCTGGCCCCTCCAGCTCGGGCTCCTCCTACTCAGCTCCAGTCGTATCAAAGCTTTTAGGAAAAGAGCCAAGATCACCAGCGGAGCAACATAACCCCTTCTGAAGGAACTTCAGAGAAAAAACACAAGGATACAGGTTATGCATGCAAAGAAAGCCAAAAACCACAGAGTTCCAGGTACTACTCACGGAACCTGACTACTGCGATGAGCTGGCGATGCTGGAACAGAGCCTTAGCGCGCTGACCTCAGCCCAGATAATCGCTATCAGATAAGGGTCGCGCTGCATCTGAAAACATCAACACACTTCTGCCGTGGGAGGGTGCTGTGTCTCTCTTCCTTCCTTCGCTGAAAAGGATTTTACAGGTAAGTCTTTACCAAAATCCGTGTTTCAGCTGCAGATGAAGGAAGAGAGCCACAGTATTCATTACTGATGGGACGTCCCAAAGCAGTTCAAAAATAAGGGTGGGAAAAAACCAACAAAAGGCAGAAACCCAACAACCTTAACAACAAAGCGCAACCAGCGCTAAACACAAGTTCATCCAGAACTTTAAACTACAGCTGCCTGCAGGACCCTACGTCCGAGGGCTGCATCAGCGGAAGCACTGACGTCCACTTTATAAAATCTTGTAAACGTGTGGACAGAGCGCCAAGTCGCCGCTCGGCAAAGCTGCACTGCCGAAGCACCTTGATGAAAAGCCCACGATGAAGCCACAGCTCTCGTGAATGGGCTCGAATCTTAATCGGGCAAGATTCACCCCGAAGACGGTAAGCTTCCAAAATAGCTGACCGGATCCAACGAGCTATAGAACCCTTGGAAGCTCGTTGACCACGCCGACGACCTGCCGGAACCACAAACAGGGAGTCCGTCTTACGAAAACCTTGAGTAATAGATAGATAAAACTTCAAGGCCCGCACTAAATCCAATGTGTGTAAATCTCGCTCTTTCGTATTCTTCGGATCCGGACAGAGTGAAGGCAACACAATATCCTGGTTAACATGAAATTGTGACACCACTTTAGGCAAAAAATCACCCCGAGTGCGAAGCACTACACGATCCGGAAAAAACTCCAGAAAAGGAGGCGAGCAAGAAAGAGCTGCCAATTCAGAAACTCTCCTCAAGGAAGTGACTGCAACAAGGAAAGCCACCTTCCAAGAAAGTAAAGAAAGGCTAGCAGAAACCATAGGTTCAAAAGGTTTATGCTGAAGAGCCTCCAAAACAAGGTTGAGCCGCCAAGGAGACACGGGTGCCTTCCACGGCGGAAACTTACGAGAGATACCTCGGAAAAAAGAGATCACGTCTCTATTTGAAGCAATGGTTCTCCGGAACAATAAGGACAGAGCAGAAATCTGACCTTTCAGAGTGCTAACTGCCAAACCCTTGTCTAGCCCATGCTGCAGAAAAGCCAACAGATTGGGAATGGAAAATTTTCTCGGGTTCCGAGAAGACCCCAAACACCACGAAAAGAAGGTTTCCCAAATTTTGTGGTAAATCCTAGAAGTAGCCGGACATCTTGCAGCACGAAGGGTAGCAATGACCTCGGCTGAAAAACCTCTACGGGTCAAGATCTCGGTCTCAAGAGCCACGCCGTCAAACGCAGGGACATCAAGTCCGGATGACAAATGGGCCCCTGAGTCAACAAGTCCGGTTGAAGAGGGAGTGGAAACGGAGGTGCCGCCAACAGCGACATTATTGTCGAGAACCACACCCTTCTTGGCCAGTCTGGAGCTATCAGAATAGCTGGAATTCTCTCTAGTCTGATCCGACGCAGCACTAGAGGAAGTAAGGATATCGGCGGGAATACATAGATCAGCTTGAACTGATCCCACTGAGCCACTAAAGCATCCACCGCCACCGCCTTCGGGTCCTTGTACCTGGACATGAATGTCGGTAACTTGGCATTGGACCTGGAAGCCATCAAATCCACTTGGGGGTTCCCCAGCGAGAGCACAGTAGTGCAAAGACTTCCGGGTGGAGGCTCCATTCCCCGGGATCCATCCTTCTGCGACTGAGAAAGTCCGCTGTAATATTCTGAACCCCTGGAATGTGAATCGCCGAAATGGCTGTACATTGGCCTCTGCCCAAATCAGAATTCGGGACACCTCTACCATGAGTCTGGAACTCCTTGTCCCACCTTGGTGATTGATATACGCGACAGCCGTCGCATTGTCTGTCTGCACACGGACTGGCAGACCGCTCAAAGGGACCGTCCAATGTTGGAGGCAAAGAAAAATCGCCCTCAATTCCAGGATGTTGATCGGAAGCACAGACTCTTCCGGTGACCATACCCCCTGAATCCAGAGATTGTTCCAAACACCCCCCCAGCCCGTCAGGCTGGCATCGGTGGTTATGACTGACCACTTCAGAGGGAGGAAAGACTTCCCCAGGGAGAATGCCCCTGGACGTAACCACCATTCTAGAGAATCCCGCACCGCGCGAGAAATGGTGACACTGCAATCCAGCGATTGCGACTGATTCCATCGACTCAAGATGAACCTTTGAAGAGTCCTGGAGTGGAACTGGGCAAAAGGAATTGCCTCCATGGACGCCACCATCAGTCCCAGAAGACGCATACACTTCCGTAGGGACATTGCCATTGAGGATGTCATAATCTGTACATGTCGAAGAAGACATGACTGTTTGTCTGGTGGTAGGGAAACTACCGACCGAAACGTGTCGAGATGCATTCCCAAAAAGAGAATTGTCCTCGATGGTTCCAGGGACGACTTCTCCCAATTGACCAGCCAACCGAAGTCTTTCAGAAACTGAAGAGACAAATCCCGAGCCGTCAATGCCTCCTCCTCCGAGGAAGCCACGATCAAAAGATCGTCCAGATAAGGGAGAATCGTAATCCCCTGTCTTCGAAGGAGTGCCATGAGGGGCGCCAGAATTTTTGTAAAGACCCTTGGCGCTGAGGCTAAGCCGAACAGCAGAGCCACGAACTGGTAATGATTCTGACCTATGGCAAATCGAAGAAAGCGCTGATGAGCCTTTCCGATGGGAATATGCAAATAGGCGTCGCGAATGTCGATTGACACCAGAAAATCGTTCTGTGACAGGGCTGCCACAACGGAACGAAGCGACTCCATGCGAAATTTCCGGGCATGGACATGCCGGTTCAATCGCTTGAGATCCAGAATCGGGCGAAATTTGTTCTCCTTTTTGGGAACTATAAAAAGGTTGGAATAAAAACCTTTTCCTCGGTCCTCTGACGGAACCGGTATCACTACACCCTTTTGTAGTAGCGATTCGACCTCTCGCTGTAGAGCGACAACAAGCTCGGGTTCCGACGGAACGCGAGATTGACAAAAAACATTTGGGGGTTGAGAAGCAAACTCTATGAAATAGCCTGCCGACACTATCCGCGTTACCCAGGAATCTGGAACGCGAGCCATCCAAGTCTCCTTGAAAAGAAGCAGGCGACCCCCCACTCGAGAATCCTCGAGTGGACCCCTGGCGTCAATCCGACTTTGCGGTTTTCTTGTCAAGTTCCCGCTTGTTCTGGCGGAAACTCTGCTTCCAGGGAGTACGAGTTTTCTGAGAGGATTTCTTTCCTGAGAAAGAAGGACGACCCGATCCCCACGAGGAGTGACTAGATCGCCCTCGGCCCCGAAAGGACCGCCGACCACTATAAACACCAGGCTTACTGGACACCGAGGCCATGGCCCTTCGCTGTGGTAATGCTGATTCCTTCGCCTTAGCCCTGGAAATCAGCTCTGTGAGGTCGGATCCAAAAAGATGGCCACCCTTGTAAGGTAAGGCCAACAACCCTTGTTTGGAAACTGCGTCCCCGGCCCACTGTCTGAGCCATAAAGCTCTTCTGACTGTGACCGCTGAAGCTTGCGCTTTGGCCAGCAGAGATGCCGTATCCAGACCGGCATCAAAGATATAACAGGCTGCCGTTTCTAACCATTCACAAGTTTCCCGTATCTCAGATAACGGAGATTCATTTTGCAACTCCGTCTTCAGACGTGCCAACCAGCTTAGAGAAGCTCTAGCAGCACACATGGATCCTAGCACTGCTCGAAATCCATGACCCGCAGCCTCATAGCTTGCTTTTGCCGCCAATTCTGCCTTTCTATCCAAAGGCTCCTGTAAGCTCGCTTTTCCCTTAATAGGGAGTAGTGAGGATTTACTAAGCTGAGACAAAGACACATCCACTTCAGGAGCAGAAGTCCAATTAGCCTTTAACTCCGTAGAGCAAGGATAAAGTGTATCAAGAAATGCGTTCCATGAAAACGCTTATCTGGACATAGACGTTCCTCCTCTATTACACCATTAAGCTCATCCAGAGCTGGCAATGTTGTGCGCGAAGCACGGGACTCCTGGAACATGCGTGCTGATTTACCAGGACGACTAGTTACCTCCTCCGGTAACTGTAGTATATCTCTCATGGCTTCAATTAATGCCTCCGTACGCTTCGCCATAGAGGAACGCCCCTGCGGCTCGTCCGCATCAGAATCGGATATTTCTCCATCCGAATATAAAGGGGAACTCTGCCCAATATCAGATACATCTGACTCGCTCCGTGTAGAGGCCGGTAACGGCCTGCGTCGCTTCCTCTGAGAGGAATTAGCAGACACATATTGACCTAAAAGGTCAGATAAGTTATTAATCGATCGAGCGATATCATCCAATTTTCCACCGCTGTCAACCGCAGCGCTAGACGTTGTGGAGGTCTGCGTATCTGATTGCCGCAATGGCACTGGGACGTGATCCGCGGCATCTGAACTCTGTTCAGACATGTCTCACCTGTATGAACAGGTCAAAGCGGTAATACCAGCAAAAAACTATGCGGTTTTTTTTTTTTTTTTTTTTTTTTTTCAAACGCTGAAGGGTTAACGCTCCACCAAGCAGAGTTACCCCAGCGGTATTCAGTCAGCAAATTTAGCAGGTAGAAATAACCCTCAAAGGGGTTAATATTGCAAACTCACCAAAATATAAAATATATTTGTGAGCCCCAGCCAATTTTTATGTCTCTGATGAGACTGCAGCTGCAGGATAGCGATCGCTGCGCTGCGGGGTGAGGAATCCACACTCACCCAGCTGGCCGTGGTGTTATACGAGGAGGGGAGCGGTCCGAGGAGCCCAGGAGCCTGAGTAATGGCCGCCACAGTGAGGGGGTCGCAGGAGAAAAGCCAGAGCGCGCGTCTTCCTGCTCAAAAGACCGGGATAGATAGGCCACGCCCCCTGCTAGCTCAAATAATGAGCGCGAACTCTCCCCGCTCCTGCTCCCTCTCTGTCCTGCAGGTATCTGCCTGCGGACAAAAAATCACCACATCTTCATGTAGTAGCGCTGTCACAGCAGCGCTGAAGCATACTGACTTTACATGTAGTAGCGCTGTCACAGCAGCGTTCATACTGACATTACATGTAGTAGCGCTGTCACAGCAGCGCTGAAGCTTACTGACATTTACATGTAGTAGCGCTGTCACAGCAGCGCTGAAGCATACTGACATTACATGTATTAGCGCTGTCACAGCAGCGCTGACGCATACTGACATAGTAACGCTGACATTAGTAATAGCGCTGCTCATTCAGACGCTAAAGCACTCACACATAATTATCATTAAAATTTTGTGTGGAGTACTCACCAGCCAAGGCGCCACAGGGACCCTCAGGGGTTTCTGGCGCAGTGCCCATGCTTCCCCCCAGGGCGAAGAACGCAGTGACCGCACGTGTGGTTTGCGTTCCCGCCAGGGAAGCTCTCCTCATCCCCCAGGGCCGGCAAGGATTCTGCAGGGACTTTGAGTAAATACAGATCCGCCAAGGGAGAGGTTGGGGTACAGCAGCGCTGATACCCCTGAGACCTCTAGACCAACTAGTGATCCAAGTCTCCTGTCCGAATATTAAAATAATAAAATTTTCTGAGGAGCTGCATTAGCAGCGACCATCCTCTGGACCTCAAATCTTAGACTGGAGCTGAGTAGGAGGAGCCCGAGCTGGAGGGGCCAGCCAGTCATCACTCTTTTGATCTGAGGTAACATCCTGATCTGGGGCTCCGCCTACCCATCAGTAATGAATACTGTGGCTCTCTTCCTTCATCTGCAGCTGAAAAAAATCATTTTTTCCACAAGCATGATCTTCTAGACCCCAATTTTTTTTCCCCAAGGGTAACAGGAGAAATTTGACCCCAAAAGTTGTCGTCTAATTTGTCCTGAGTACGCTGATACCTCATATGTGGGAGAAAACTACTGTATGGGCACACGTTGGGGCTCGGAAGGGAAGTAATGACGTTTTGGAATGCAGACTTGGATGGAATGGTCTGCAGGCGTCATGTCACGTTTGGAGAGCCCCTGATGTGCCTAAACAGTGGAAACCCCCACAAGTGACCCCATTTTGGAAACTAGACCCCCCCAAAGAACTTATCTAGATGTGTGGGGAGAACTTTTAACCCCCAAGTGCTTCACAGAAGTTTATAACGTAGAGCTAAAAAAATAAAAAAAATTTTTCCAGAAAAATTATATTTTCGCCCCCAATTTTTTATTTTCCCAAGGGTAACAGAAAAAAATTGCACCCCAAGAATTATTGTGCACTTTGTCCTGAGTACGCTGATATGTGGGGGTAAACCACTGTTTGTGCGCATGTCAGAGCTCGGAAGGGAATGAGCACCGTTTGACTTTTTCAACGCAGAATTGGCTGTAATTGAGATCAGACGCCATGTCACATTTGGAGAGCCCCTGATGTGCCTTAACAGTGAAAACCCCCCAGTTCTAACTCCAACCCTAACCCCAACACACCCCTAATGCCAACCCTAACGGGAAAATGGAAATAAGTGCATTCTTTTTTATTTTTCCCTAAGGGGTGATAAAGAGGGGTTTGATTTACTATTTATAGCGGGTTTTTATGTTTGGCAGCTATCATGCTAAAAGACGCTTTTCATTGCAAAAAATAATTTTTGCGTCACCATCTATAATTTTGGCCCATAGAGTCATGTGAGGTCTTATTTCTTGCGGGACGAGTTGACATTTTTATTGGTACCATTTTTGGGCACATGATATTTTTTGATCGCTTTTTATTACAATTTTTGGGAGGCAGAATGAACAAAAACCTGCAATTCATTAATTTCTTTTGGTGGGCCGTTAATACCATTCCGCGTGTGGTAAAATTGATAAAGTAGTTTTATTCTTCAGGGTTAGTACGATTACAGTGATACCTCATTTGTATTTTTTTATGTTTTGGCGCTTTTATACAATAAAATCAATTTTATATAAAAAAAATTTTAGCTGATGATGCTGTATGGCGGCTCGTTTTTTGCGGGACAAGATGACGTTCGTTTTCAGCGATACCATGTTTATTTATATCCGTCTTTTTTATCGCGTTATTCCACTTTTTGTTCGGCGGTATGATAAAGCATTTTTTTTTTTGCCTTTTTTACGGGGTTCACTAAAGGGGTTAACTAGCGGGACAGTTTTATAGGGCGGGTCGTTACGGACGTGGCGATACTAAATATATGTACTTTTGTTTTTTTTTATATATACATAATAATGTGTTTATTCGGGAAATATTTTTTTTTAGTTAGGGATTTTTTAAAAAAATATTTTTACACGTTTTTTTTTTTTTTTACATTGTCCCAGGGTGGGACATCACTATATAGTGTCAGATCGCTGATGCAGAGCACTGTGTCAAATCAGCGATCCGACAAGCAGTGCAGGAGGCTTGCCGATGCCTGCTCTTAGCAGGCACTGACAAGCCACCTTCCTGCAGGACCCCGCGGCCATCTTGGATCCGTTGGCCTGCAGGGAGGTCCTCGAAACGTGATCACATCGCGTTGCTCAGAGGGTCTCAGGGAAGGATGCAAGGAGCCCCCTCCCTGTGCAATGCTTTCCTATGCCACCGGAATGCTGCGATCATGTTTGATCGCAGTGTGCAGGGGGATAAAGGGCCGGGAGCGGTCCTTGACCGCTCCTGCCACTTAGTCCCGGGTGTCAGCTGTGAAAACCAGCCGACACCCGGCCGCGCTCCCCCCCGTGAGTGCGGCCGATCAACTATGATGTACTATCCCGTCATTGGGACTTATGGCCCAGTTCACATGGATGGGATAATACATCATATGGAAGAAAGAGGTTAAGGCCACCCGGGGTACGTATCCCACACCCTACCGTGTCAGAGGACACAAACGTCCAGCAAACACGAGTATAGAACTACACAGGATATCTTGAATGACACAGGCAAGTACTACAGATTCATAAGGAAATCGGCAAACTTACAGTGTTCTCATGGAGGTGATCAGTCTCCCGAGTCGAGCCACCCTGGATGTTCCCCCTCGATCCACGCCGGGTGTCAATGTCTGGTGAGTGTACCCCTTTAGTGGCCCCACATTGCTGGGCGCCAAGAATGTGGGGGTGATCTCTTAAGGTGAGATCTTGATTACCTGTTCCTGACCTAAGTATGAGCTGGATGCATGCATAAAGGAATTACCTTGGACACAGCAGTCAGATATATACTCCTTTCCCAGCAAAGGCTGGCTGGCCACAACACTGAACTTTATTCTTAGGACAAAGAATCGTATGGGTGTTGCACAAGTTCTGAACAACCAGAGTCAGTCTATGACAGGTCGATGCCAACTCCACTTCATACAGTATATGGTTTTCAGTGTGTCTGTGTATTCACTTCACATTCCAAAGATTCCTTCCAAGATGCAGAGCCATTTTGTTACACCATATCTGAACTGACATATGTTTAATAATTGATTTCATTAGTCATTCTCTCCTTCACACTCCAAACGGTATAATTTGATTGAGTCAAAGTGGTAAGTGATCTTCGTGAAAGTTCACTTGTTAATATGACCTCCTCTTCTTTCTTATCTGATTTTTCTTTGCCTGTATTGTATTTCCTAATAAACATATTGTTCTATCTACTTACCTTGGTAGACATGGACTCCGTGTCGCTTGTAGGATATAGATTCCCTTGTTTGATAGAATATTTTGGCAAACATTGGCTGGCAAATGTTCCCCCATAAATAGATGGACTGATAAGATGTCTGAATAATACAATAGTTATGGAAATAAAATATATATTAAGAGGGGTGAAATTCCTGAATTTGGGAAAGAATGGGGGGATTGGATTAGAAACTCCGCCGTAGTTTCTGAGGAACTGGTGAATGATGCGATTTTTAATTTACAGGTACTTTCAAGCCGCCCTGTTAGTATATTCACTGTTTATAGCACACCGTATGGGTGAGTTGGTATGTTTGGGGGTAGAAAATGTAAACTGTTCAATATTCAGGTGAAATTTTGTATGTTTTAAATTCATATGTATGCAATGTACAATATTCTATTGATCTTAAATTGTTCTGTTATAAATGTAATCAGTCGTTTCAATAACAATTTTTTTTTAAAATCAAGACCGTATCTATACCTCGTAAACCGAACATCCAAATCTTGATATTGATGGTCCAATGAGTCCCCTGTAACTCTTAATTTTTATTTAATGGCAAGGTTAATTTAACCCCTTCCCAACAAAGCAATTTTCAGTTTTTGCACTTTTTCCCCCCATTATTCCAATAGCCATAACGTTTATATTTCAGTTGACACGGCAGTGTCAGCTTTATTTTTGAGAAATATGTTGTACTTTTGAATGACACCATCCATTTTATCATGTGATGCACTGGAAAGCAGGAAAAATCTTCCAAGTGCGGCAAGATAGTTAAAATGCAATTCAGCTATTATTTTTGGGTTATTTACAGAGCTAATTTTACAGTAAAAATAACCTGGCAATATGATTCTCCAAGTCAGTACGTTTACAAAGATACCAAACATGCATAATTTTTATTTTAAGAAATAAAAACAACTAATTGTAAAAACGTTTTCAATTATCGGGACACGGACCTGTGTAAGGCCTTGTTTCTTTGCGCCCAAAGTCAATGTTTTTAATGATATCACTTTGGGGTAGATACAATGTTTTGTTTAAATGTTATTACATTTGTGTGTTGTGGAGGCCAAAAAAAGCAATTGTTGTTTTTTCTCTTACGCAGTTTACTGATCGGATTAATTTCTTTTAAATTTTGATAGATCAGACTTTCACGAAAGCAGCGATGACAAATGTGTATTTTCTAAAAAATAAAAATTTCTTAATTTTTAATAGGGGAAACGGGAGGGGGGTGATTTGAACTTTTAATATTTTTTAAAACTTCTATTTTTACTGTATTGTACTCCCCTTAGGGGACTTGAAGCTGTGATCGTCCAGTCGCTTGTGCTATACATAGCAGTGCAATAGCGAAAATCAGTTTCCTATAAACGCCAGCCACTGGCTGGTATTCACAGGAGTAACATGATGATAAAGACCCCTGTTCCTAGCAGACCCTGGCTGTCATGGCCTCCTATCGATGTCATGGGTGCGCCAATGGGCACTTGGAATGATGTGCTCCCTAATGGTGTGTTAAACGCCGCTGTCAGAGAGTTCATGGCTGTTGGAGACACATGATGGCTGAATAACACAGCCACCACTTGCTGGGGAAAAAAAAGCAGGCTTGGGGAGCGAGCCCGCATCAGAGGCAGGGAGCCAGCATATGAAGCAATTCATACATAATTTCGGTTAAGGGTTACAGCAATGAAAGTGTTAAAGAATTCTCATGAAAAAACTCCACAGCCAAGCCATAATGCTTGCTACTTCAGAATACAAATACACATACATTCTAAAAACAGAAAGCACAAGAAATATTCAGGATGTTTATTTCTGCAGTAAACCTGTTAGTTTGTCTAACATTCATTCTCCCGGGGACCATCCGGTACCAATGTTGTAACCAAAAATGCAATCATCCAGTGTCTGCTCCAAAAATAGAACAACTCATGCATGTTCTTGCTAAATAGTTTTTGTTCTGTCCTTGAGTAACCTTGACCACATGTCTATCAAGTTGCACATCCAACTCTAAGATTCCGCAGCAATCATATCGCGAGTGACCTGGAATGCAGCTATTAGGGAGCTAAGCTGAATCTTCTCACTAGTCCCAGAAGCCAATCTGTACCTGAAAGAGAAAAACTACAGGACTTAGAATGAAGCCAATATTTCACTGCTTCCATTCTTAAAATGGCTTAAGTTACCATTGGAAGGGAATATGTCATCATGAAAATACATACAAAAGGTTTTTATATTTTTTAGATGACTAAAAGAACAAAAAAAAACACTCAGGACTCACACGAACAGCTAGAGCAAAAAAAAAAAAAGCACAGTAAACCAAGACTTTCTTTAGTTTAATTTTCGAATTAGCATTACCTTATAGAGGCGAAATTGACAGTCCTCTAAAGGGAATGTTCACTCAATGTGTGTCAAAAAGACGGATTTTGGTAAGAACTTACCTGTAAAATCCTTTTCAGCGAAGAAGGAAGGGAGACACACTAGTCATTACTAGTGGGTAGGCGGAGCCCACACAGGATAGAACACCTCAGATTAAAAAGAGTGTTGACCGGCCCTCCAGCTTGGGCTCCTCCTACTCCAGCTATCCAGTCCGTACACAAGCTAAGGAAGAGCAAATATCACCAGCGTAGCAACATAACCCCTTCTGAAGGACTTCAGAGAAAAAACAAGAAGACAGGTTATGCATATAGCCGAAAAAACCACACAGTCCCAGGTACTACTCACTGAACCTGACCACTGCGATGAGCTGGCAATGCTGGAACAGAGCCTTAGCGCGCCGACCTCAGCCCAGATAATCGCTATCAGAGAAGGGTCACGCCGCATCTGAAAACACAACAACACACTTCTGCCATGGGAGGGATGTGTGTCTCCCTTCCTTCTTCGCTGAAAAGGATTTTACAGGTAAGTTCTTACCAAAATCCGTCTTTCAGCAGCAGATGAAGGAAGGGAGACACTAGTCATTACTAGTGGGACGTCCCAAAGCAGTCCAAAAATAAGGGTGGGCAAAAAAACCAAAAGAGGCAGATACCCAACAACCTAAATAAATGCGCAACTAGCGCTAAATACAAGTTCACAAGAACTTTAAACTACAGCCGCCTGCAGGACCCTACGTCCTAAGGCCGCATCAGCGGAAGCACTGACGTCCACCTTATAAAATTTCGTAAATGTGTGGACGGAGCGCCAGGTCGCCGCCCGGCAGAGCTGATCTGCCGAGGCTCCTTGGTGAAAAGCCCACGATGAACCCACAGCCCTTGTGGAGTGAGCCCGAATCTTAATCGGGCAAGGTTCGCCCTTAAGTCGGTAAGCCTCTAAAATGGCCGACCGAATCCAACGAGCTATAGAATCCTTGGAAGCTCGTTGCCCACGTCGACGACCTGCTGGAATCACAAACAGAGAATCCGACTTCCGAAAACTTTGAGTAATAGACAAATAGAACTTCAAAGCCCGCACCAAATCCAATGTGTGCAAGGCCCGTTCCTTCGCATTCCTTGGCTCCGGACAAAGCGAGGGCAACACAATATCCTGGTTAACATGAAACTGTGACACCACTTTAGGTAGAAAGTCGCCCCGTGTGCGAAGCACTACGCGATCTGGGTGAAACTCCAGAAAAGGAGGCGAGCAAGAAAGAGCCGCCAACTCAGAAACCCTTCTCAAACAAGTGACCGCCACTAGGAAGGCAACCTTCCAAGAGAGAAAGGAAAGATTAAAGCCTCCAAGATAAGATTGAGCCGCCAAGGAGACACAAGCGCCTTCCGCGGCGGAAATTGACGGGTTACCCCGCGAAAAAAGGAACGTACATCCCTACGCGAGGCGATAGCCTTCCGAAACAGCAAGGACAGAGCAGAAACCTGTCCTTTCAGAGTGCTAACTGCCAAACCCTTGTCCAGCCCGTACTGCAAAAAGGCCAACAAATTGGGAATGGAAAAAATCCTCGGGTTCCTAGAAGAACCCGAACACCACGAAAAGAAGGCTTCCCAAGTCTTGTGATAAATCCTAGTAGTAGCCGGACCTCTGGCAGCTCGCAGAGTGGCAATGACTTCGGCTGAAAAACCTTGACGGGTCAAGATTTCGGTCTACAGAGCCACGCCGTCAAACGCAGAGACTTCAGGTCCGGGTGACGAACGGGCCCTTGGGTTAACAGGTCCGGGCAAAGAGGGAGTGGAAGTGGAGGCGCTGCCAAAAGCGACACCAGTGTCGAGAACCACGTCCTCCTTGGCCAATCTGGGGCTATCAATATAGCCGGGACTCTCTCCAGTCTGATCCGACGCAACACCAGAGGAAGTAAGGATATCGGCGGGAACACATAGATTAGCTCGAATTGGTCCCAAGGAGCCACCAGAGCATCCACCGCCACAGCCTTCGGGTCCTTGTACCTGGACATGAACGTCGGTAACTTGGCATTGAACCTGGATGCCATCAAATCCACTTGGGGAGTTCCCCAACGGGAGCACAGCAGTGCAAAAATTTCCAGATGAAGACTCCATTCTCCGGGATCCATCTTTTTGCGACTGAGGAAGTCCGCTGTGATATTCTGAACTCCTGGAATGTGAATCGCAGAGATGGCTGGCACTCTGGCCTCGGCCCATACCAGAATTCGAGACACTTCCATCATGAGCCTGAAGCTCCTCGTCCCACCTCGGACCTCTGCACTCGGACTGGTAGACCACTTAAAGGGACCGTCCAGTGTTGGAGGCAAAGGAAAATTGCCCTCAATTCCAGGATGTTGATCGGCAGGACAGACTCTTCCAACGACCATACTCCCTGAATCCAGAGATCGTTCCAGACACCCCCCCAGCCCGTCAGGCTGGCATCGGTGGTTATGATCGACCACCTCGGAGGGAGGAAGGACTTCCCCAGGGATAACACTTCTGGACGTAACCACCATCCTAGAGACTCTCGCACCCTGTGGGAGATGATGACACTGCAATCCAGTGAAAACTGCGATCGATCCCAACGGTTCAAAATGAGCATTTGGAGAGCCCTGGAATGAAATTGGGCAAACGGAATTGCCTCCATCGACGCCACCATCAAACCCAGAAGGTGCATACACCTTCGAAGGGACATTGCTGTCGAAGACTTCATTACATGTCAAAGAAGACTCGCTTGCTTGTCTGGAGGCAGAGACACCACTGCTCGTACCGTGTCGAATGCATTCCCAAAAACAGGATTGACTGTGACGGTTCCAGAGACGACTTCTCCCAATTGACCAGCCAGCCGAAGTCCTCCAGGAGCTGAAGGGATAGATTGCGAGCCGTCACCGCCTCCTCCTTTGAGGACGCCACAATCAAAAGGTCGTCCAGATAGGGAAGAATCGTAACCCCCTGTCTTCGCAGAATTGCCATGAGAGGTGCCAGAATTTTCGTAAAAACTCTGGGTGCTGAGGCCAACCCGAATGGCAGGGCCACAAACTGGCAAAACGAAGGAAGCGTTGGTGGGCCCTTCCGACGGGAACATGCAAAAAAGCGTCCCGAATGTCGATTCGTTATGCGACAGGGCCGCCACAATGGAGCGAAGTGACTCCATGCGGAATTTCCGGGTACGGACATGCCAATTCAATCTTTTGAGATCCAGAATGGGGCGAAATTTGTCCTCCTTTTTGGGGACCACAAAGAGGTTGGAATAAAACCCTCTTCCCCGGTCCTCCGGCGGAACCGGTACCTCCTGGACCCTGATCTGACATGTCCTCACACAGTATATGGCAGGTTAAACCTGTCAGTAACTAGGACAGTGTGGTTTCTTAACCCCTTCCCGACCCATGACGCCTACGTTGGCGTCATGAAAACCTGTGCCATCCCGACCCATGACGCCAACGTAGGCGTCATGCTATAAATCATGTTCCTGCGGGTCGGGGGACCGAAATCACTGAAAGGTCATCCGACCCGCAGGCACAGGACCCCTTGCGCATCACCACAGTGGGGGTGGCTTAACCCCCACGTGGTTACGATCGCTCTGATTGGCTGTTAAAAGTGAAACAGCCAATCAGAGCGATTAGTAATATTTCACCACTGAAAAGTGGTGAAATATTACAATCCATTCATGGCCGATGCAGCAATAGCATCGGCCATGGCTGGACACTGTGTTCCCACCCTCCCCACACCGAGTAACGGTGGTGATCGGCCGCCGCCGATTCATGGCGGCGAACGGTCACCGCCGTTACTATCATCTGCTGGCCGCTCCGATCCTGTCCCCTCCGGTGTGCTCCGCTCCCCCCCGCCCTCCGATCACCCCCCCGCCAATATACTCACCTCCTCCGGTCTTCTGCGGCCTCTTGATCCGTCCCGGCGGCCGCCCGGGACTCTTCATGGGCGCCGCCATCTTGGAAAATGGGGGCGCATGCGCAGTGCGCCCGCCGGCCGGCGCATGCGCCTTCCAAATTACAATTTATTTTGATCACTGTGATAAACTCTCACAGTGATCAAAATAAAAGTAAATTAACCCCCCCCCCCCCCTGTCATAAGTAGGGACAAAAAATAAAATAAAGAATTTTTTTTTTTCCTTTTAGGCCCTGTCCACATGTTGCGGATTTCGCTGCTGATCCGCAGAGGATTTCGCTGCGTATCCGCAGCGGATTTCGCTGCTGATCCGCGGCGGATTTCGCTGCGTATCAGCAGCGGATTTCGCTGCTGATCCGCAGCGGATTTCGCTGCTGATCCGCAGAGGATTTCGCTGCTGATCCGCAGAGGATTTCGCTGCTGATCCGCAGAGGATTTCGCTGGATCCGCAGAGGATTTCGCTGCTGATCCGCAGAGGATTTCGCTGCTGATCCGCAGAGGATTTCGCTGGGGATCCGCAGCGGATTTCGCTGCTGATCCGCAGCGGATTTCGCTGCTGATCCGCAGCGGATTTCGCTGCTGATCCGCAGCTGATTTCGCTGCTGATCCGCAGCTGATTTCGCTGCTGATCCGCAGCTGATTTCGCTGCTGATCCGCAGCGATTTCGCTGCTGATCCGCAGCTGATTTCGCTGCTGATCCGCAGCTGATTTTGCTGCTGATCCGCAGCTGATTTCGCTGCTGATCCGTAGCAGATCCAAACCATGTACATACAATGCAAATAAATGGTAAAAAAAAAAAACGCTGTGCACATGCTGCGAATTTTTCAGCGCGGATTTGCTGCGGTTTTAAATCCGCAGCATGTCAATTCTTTGTGCGAATTCCGCAGCGGTTTTACACCTATTCCATTATAGTTGTAAAACCGCAGGGAAAAACCGCAGCAAATCTGCGCTAAATTCGCAGGTAAAAGGCAGGTCATTTTACCTGCGGATTTTAGAAAAATCCGCAAGTGAATCCGCAACGTGTGCACGGGGCCTCAGGGTTAGGCTGGGTTCTATTTGCATTATGGCAGTCCGTTAGATGGACTGCGTTTCACTGCGGTATAACGCGGTGTAACGCAGTCCGTTAACGCTGCCATTCACCCCATTTGTGTGCACATCGCAACGCATGCCGTAAAGCGGCATGCGTTCGCGACGTGCTGTCATTCAGTGACAGAGCCTCGGACACGGGCTGCAGCATCTGGGCTCCATCACTGCTAGCACAGATGAATCATCTGATGATTCATCTGCGCTAGCGGGTATAGCATAACGCGATCGCGTTATGCTATACCATTACCAGCCGGTGTTGAACGGGCTGGTAAAACGCAATATGAACCCAGCCTTAGGGTTAGGGTTAGAATTTGGGTTAGGGTTGGAATTTGGGTTAGGGTTGGAATTTGGGTTAGGGTTGGGATTAGGGTTAGGTTTGTGGTTAGGGTTAGAGTTAGGATAAGTGTTAGGGGTGTTTTGGGGTTAGGGTTGGGATTAGGGTTAGGCTAGTGGTTAGGTTTATGGTTAGAGTTGGGATTAGGGTTAGGGGTGTGTTGGGGTTAGGGTTATGGTTAGGGTTTGTATTAGGGTTAGGGGTGTGTAGGGGTTAGGGGTGTGTTGGGGTTGGAGTTAGAATTGAGGGGTTTCCACTATTTAGGCACATCAGGGGGTCGCCATACGCGACATGGCGCCACCATTGATTCCTGCAAATTTTGCGTTCAAAAAGTCAAACAGTGCTCCCTTTATTCCAAGCCCCGACGTATGCCCAAACAGTGGTATACCCCCACATTGGGAAAATAAAAAAATTAGGGACTAAAAATCCTGATTATGGAAGAAATATGATTTTTTTATTTTCATGCCCGGGCGTTATAAACTGCTGTGTAGCCCTTGGGGGTTCAAAGTGCTCACCACACATCTAGATAAGTTCTTTGCGGGGTCTAGTTTCCAAAATGGGGTCACTTGTGGGTAGTTTCTACTGTTTAGGCACATCAGGGGCTCTGCAAACCTAACATGACGCCCGCAGACCATTCCATCAAAGTCGGCATTTCAAAACGTTACTACTTCCCTTCCGAGCCCCAACGTGTGCCCGAACAGTGGTTCCCCCCCACATATGGGGTACCAGTGTACTCAGGACAAACTGTACAACAACTTTTGTGGTCCAATTTCTCCTGTTACCCTTGTGAAAATAAAAAATTGCGGGTTAAAAAAATCAGTTTTTGAGGATAAAAATGATTTTTTTATTTTCACGGCTCTGCATTATAAACTTCTGTGAAGCACTTGGGGTTCAAGGTGCTCACCACACATCTGGATAAGTTCCTTTGGGGGTCTAGTTTACAAAATGGAGTCACTTGTGGGGGGTTTCTACTGTTTAGGCACATCAGGGGCTCTGCAAACGTAACAAGATGCCCGCAGACCATTCCATCAAGTCGGCATTTCAAAGCGTCACTATATCCCTTCCGAGCCCTGACGTGTGCCCAAACAATGGTTCCCCCCCACATATGGGGTACTAGCGTACTCAGGACAAACTGAACAACAACTTTGGGGTCCAATTTCTCCTGTAACCATTGTGAAAATAAAAAATAGTGGGCTAAAATATCATTTTTTGAGAAAAAAAAAAGATTTTTTATTTTCACGGCTCTGCGTTATAAAATTCTGTGAAGCACCTGGGGGTTCAAAGTGCTCACTTTGCATCTAGATAAGTTCCTTAGGGGGTCTAGTTTCCAAAATGGGGTCATTTGTGGGGGAGCTCTAAACTTTAAGGTACTGCCACACTAGACAATCCCGCTAGCGATCTCATTAGCGTCGCATACTAATGAGATCGCTAGCGGGATTGTTTTTATATCGCTAGTAGCTACCTATTTTAGCGATATCGTTAAGGACGCTATCGCGGTTAGCGATCTCCTTAACGACTTTAGCGGTACAAAAGTACCGCTAAATCGCTAAAAAAGGTGCCACACTCAGCGATATATACTTACCCAGCGGGGCGCCAGCGACGAAAATAGGGTCCGGAACGATTCCAGCGACGAGCGAGATCACAGCAGGAAGCTCGTCGCTGAAAGCTGCCGTACACAACAACATCGCTAACGGGATCGCTAAATAGTGACGTTTTTTAGCGATCCCGTTAGCGATGTTGTTTAGTGTGGCATACCCTTTAGGCACACAGGGGCTCTCCAAACACGACATGGTGTCCGCTAACAATTGGAGCTAATTTTCCATTCAAAAAGTCAAATGGCGCTCCTTCCCTTCTGAGCCCTGCCGTGCGCCCAAACAGTGGTTTATGACCACATATGAGGTATCTGTGTACTCAGGAGAAATTGCCCAACAAATTTTAGGATCCATTTTATCCTGATGCCCATGTAAAAATGAAAAAATTGATGCTAAAAGAAAATTTTTGTTGGAAAAATTAAAATGTCCATTTTTTCCTTCCACGTTGCTTTAGTTCCTGTGAAGCACCTGAAGGGTTAATAATCTTCTTGAATTTAGTTTTGAGTAGCTTGAGGGGTGCAGTTTTTATAAAGGTGTCACTTTTGGGTATTTTCTGCCATATAGACCCCTCAAAGTGACTCCAAATGTGAGGTGGTCCCTAAAAAAAATGGTTTTGTAAATTTTGCTGTAAAAATGAGAAATCGCTGGTCAACTTTTAACCCTTATAACTTCCTAACAAAAAAAAAATGTTGTTCCCAAAATTGTGCTGATGTAAAGTAGACATGTGGGAAATGTTATTTATTAACTATTTTGTGGCACATATCTCTCTGGTTTAACAGAATAAAAATTTAAAATTTGAAAATTACAAAATTTTCAGAATTTTCGCCAAATTTCCATTTTTTTCACAAATAAACGCAAAAATTATCGACCTAAATTTACCACTAACATGAAGCCCAATATGTCACGAAAAAACAATCTCAGAATCGCTAGGATCCGTTGAAGCGTTCCTGAGTTATTACCTCATAAAGGGACACTGGTCAGAATTGCAAAAAATGGCAAGGTCTTTAAGGTCAAAATAGGCTGGGTCATGAAGGGGTTAAAGAAGAAACGAACGCTGAAGGGTTAAAGCTCTTAAAGAGAGAGCTACCACAGCTGTCCCCCAATAAAGGGTTAACCGCCAAAGAAGGGGTTAATGTCGCAGACTCCCCACAACCCTTGTTTAATGAAAAGGGTGTGCGAGCCCCAGGTGCCTCTTATGAGGTAACAGCTGCAGGACAGTGCTCAAGGTATGCTTCTTTTGCCTTTGTACACTAAACAAGAACGCTAAAATATTGCGCTGATTTGTACATCGCAATGACCGCCAAAGTCGCTAAGGGGATCGCTAACCACTTATGCGTCGTCAATGAGATCGCCCACTGTGGCAGCTACTAGCGACATTAAAACGATCACAAAAAACGATCGCATTAGTATGCGTCGTTATAATGATAGTTAGCGGTAGCGTTCAGTGTCCTGCGCTGTGGGGGTGAGGGGGTTAAGCTTCTGCCCTGACAGGCAGAAGCGACTCACCCAGCTGGCCGCGGTGTAGCGTCTTCGATTGTCGGGAGGGGAGGAGAGTGAGGAAGGAAGCCTTCAGCTCCCTGATCCAGTAATGGCCGCCGCGCTGTGCTTCTGAGAGAGAAGCCGGAAGAAGACAGTAGTAAAGCGCGTGCTCAGAGCGCCGCGAAAATTAAAAAAAAAAAAAGGGCGCGCGACTCCTCCGCTCTCCATGTCCTGCAGGCATCCACCTGCGGACAAAAGACGGATTTTGGTAAGAACTTACCTGTAAAATCCTTTTCAGCGAAGGAAGGAAGAGAGACACACTAGTCATTACTAGTGGGTAGGCGGAGCCCAGATAGGATTGACACCTCAGATTAAAAAGAGTGTTGACCGGCCCCTCCAGCTCGGGCTCCTCCTACTCCAGCTTCTCCAGTCGTACCAAGCTAAGGAAGAGCAAATATCACCAGCGGAGCAACATAACCCCTTCTGAAGGATTTCAGAGAAAAGACAGGAATACAGGTTATGCATGCAACAGGAAGAAACCACACAGTTCCAGGTACTACTCACTGGACCTGACCACTGCGATAAGCAGGCGATGCTGGAACAGAGCCTTAGCGCGCCGACCTCAGCCCAGATAATCGCTATCAGAGAAGGGTCACACCGCATCTGAAAACATCAACACACTTCTGCCATGGGAGGGAGCTGTGTCTCTCTTCCTTCCTTCGTTGAAAAGGATTTTACAGGTAAGTTCTTACCAAAATCCGTCTTTCAGCAGCAGATGGAAGGAAGAGAGCCACACTAGTCATTACTAGTGGGACGTCCCAAAGCAGTCCAAAAATTAAGGGTGGGAAAAAAACCAAAATAGGCAGAATCCCAACAACCTAGATAAAAGCGCAACAGGCGCCAAATACAAGTTAACTAGAACTTTAAACTACGGCCGCCTGCAGGACCCTACGTCCTAAGGCCACATCAGCGGAAGCACTGACGTCCACCTTATAAAACTTTGTAAACGTGTGGACGGAGCGCCAAGTCGCCGCTCGGCAGAGCTGAGCTGCCGAGGCCCCTTTATGAAAGGCCCACGATGAAGCCACAGCCCTCGTGGAGTGAGCTCGAATCTTAATCGGGCAAAGTTCGCCTTAAGTCGGTAAGCCTCCAAAATGGCCGACCGAATCCAACGAGCTATAGAGTCCTTGGAAGCTCGTTGACCACGTCGACGACCAGCTGGAATCACAAAAAAAGAGTCTGACTTCCGAAAACCTTGGGTAACAGACAAATAGAACTTCAAGGCCCGCACTAAATCCAATGTGTGCAAAGCCCGTTCCTTTGCATTCCTCGGGCCCGGACAAAGCGAGGGCACACAATATCCTGGTTAACATGAAATTGCAACACCACCTTAGGTAGAAAGTCGCCCTGTGTGCGAAGCACTACTCGATCCGGGTAAAACTCCAGGAAGGGAGGCGAGCAGGAAAGAGCCGCCAATTCAGAAACTCTTCTCAAAGAGGTGACCGCCACTAGGAAGGCAACCTTCCAAGAAAGTAAAGAAAGGCTAGTAGAGCCCATAGGCTCAAAAGGCCCATGCTGAAGAGCCTCCAAGACAAGGTTGAGCCGCCAAGGAGACACAGGCGCCTTCCGCGGCGGAAACTGACGGGTTACTCCGCGAAAAAAGGAACGTACGTCGCTACGCGACGCGATAGCCTTCCGAAACAGCAAGGACAGAGCAGAAACCTGACCCTTCAGAGTGCTCACTGCCAAACCCTTGTCCAGCCCGTACTGTAGAAAAGCCAGCAAATTGGGAATGGAAAAAATCCTCCTTGAAGAACCCGAACACCACAAGAAGAAGGCTTCCCAAGTCTTGTGATAAATCTTAGTAGTAGCTGGACCTCTGGCAGCTCGCAGAGTGGCAATGACTTCGGCTGAAAAACCTCTACGGGTCAATATTTCGGTCTCAAGAGCCACGCCGTCAAACGCAGAGACTTCAAGTCCGGATGACGAACGGGTCCCTGGGTTAACAGGTCCGGGCGAAGAGGAAGTGGGAACTGAGGTGCCGTCAAAAGCGACACCAGTGTCGAGAACCACGTCCTCCTTGGCCAATCTGGGGCTATCAACATAGCCGGGATTCTCTCCAGTCTGATCCGACGCAGCACCAGAGGAAGTAAAGATATCGGCGGGAACACATAGATTAGCTCGAATTGGTCCCACGGAGCCACAAGAGCATCCACCGCCACAGCCTTCGGGTCCTTGTACCTGGACATGAAGGTCGGTAACTTGGCATTGAACCTGGATGCCATCAAATCCACTTGGGGAGAAAAAATTTCCAGATGAAGAATCCATTCTCCGGGATCCATCTTCTCGCGACTGAGGAAGTCCGCCGTGGTATTCTGAACCCCTGGAATGTGGATTGCAGAGATGGCTGGCACTCTGGTCTCGGCCCAAATCAGGATCCGAGACACCTCCATCATGAGCCTGGAACTCCTCGTCCCGCCTTGGTGGTTGATATATGCGACAGCCGTCGCGTTGTCTGTCTGCACTCGGACTGGTAGACCGCTCAAAGGGACCGTCCAGTGTTGGAGGCAAAGGAAAATTGCCCTCAATTCCAGGATGTTGATCGGTAGAACAGACTCTTCCGATGACCATACTCCCTGAATCCAGAGATCGTTCCAGACACCCCCCCAGCCCGTCAGGCTGGCATCGGTGGTTATGACCGACCACCTCGAGGGAGGAAAGACTTCCCCAGGGCTAACGCTCCTGGACGTAACCACCATCCTAGAGATTCCCGCACCCTGCGAGAGATGATGACACTGCAATCCAGTGAAGCCTGCGATCGATCCCAACGACTCAGAATGAGCCTTTGGAGGGCCCTGGAATGAAACTGGGCAAACGGAAGTGCCTCCATGGACGCCACCATCAAACCCAAAAGGCGCATACACTTCCGAAGGGATATTGCTGTCGAAGACTTCATAATTTGTACATGTCGGAGGAGACATGCCCGCTTGTCTGGAGGTAGGGACACCACTGCCCGTACCGTACCGAAATGCATCCCCAAAAACAGGATTGACTGCGACGGTTCCAGAGACGACTTCTCCCAATTGACCAGCCACCCGAAGTCCTCCAGGAGCTGAAGGGATAGAATGCGAGCAGTCACCGCCTCCTTCTTTGAGGACGCCACAATCAAAAGGTCGTCCAGATAGGGTAGAATCGAGACCCCCTGTCTTCGAAGAAATGCCATGAAAGGCGCCAGAATTTTTGTAGAAACTCAGCGCTGAGGCCAACCCGAATGGCAGAGCCACCAACTGATAATGGTCCTGACCTATGGCAAAACGAAGGAAGCGTTGGCGGGCCCTTCCGATTGGAAAGTGCAAATAAGCATCGCGAATGACGATTGACACCAAAAGTCGTTCTGCGACAGGGCTGCCACAACGGAGCGAAACGACTCCATGCGGAATTTCCGGGCGTGGACATGCCGATTCAATCTTTTAAGATCCAGAATGGGCCGAAATATGTCCTCTTTCTTGGGGACCACAAAGAGGTTAAAAAAAAAAAATAACCCTCTTCCCCGGCCTTCCGGCGGAACCGGCACCACCACACCTTTCTGCAGAAGGAATCTACCTCCCGCAGTAGAGGCGAGTGTTGTGAATGGGTTTGAGATGAGTTCTGAGCAGAGACTCCCTCTGGTGGTTACAAGCGGTACTGGTCTGTTCAGTGAAGATTGTGAGGACTGGGAATCAGGTGTTACTGACTGGTCTTATATAAGGGAGTCACCTTCCCATCAGGGTTGCCGGTGATCAATTGTTCTGGTCTGAATCCTTCATTCCTGTTTCCCTTGTAGCCTGCTGTGTCGTGTCTGCATCTCCTGCTAACAGATAAGACATTTTCTTCTTTTTGTTTTTGTACTATATTTTTGCATTTTGTCCTGCACTTCTTTGGGGGCCTTCTGGGTCCCCTTCGGGGGCTTTTGCCCTCTCAGTTTAGTTCAGCCACTGATGTTTGTACTTTTGCTTTTTCCAGTTTTTTCAGTGGCTGCTGTTTTGATTTTGTTACACCAGAGAACTAATTTAGGTGGTAGAGGTCGTGTGATCTCAGGTGATTTTGAAATTAGTAGAGTTGGTGCTTTTCAGGGTTTTCTGGGATTGCAGTAAGTACCCTTCCTATCCTTTTCTATTTAGTTAGTTTGGGCCCCAGCGTTTGCTCATACTATTTTCTTTCTGTGTCAGTATTTCTTCTTGTCTAACCGCCTTTACTTGTTTGGGGGCTTTCTATTATCTTTGGGGTTCTGCTCCGGGCAGATAGCTTTCCTATTTCTATCTTTAGGTGTAGTTAGTTTCTCAGGCTGTGACGAGGCGTCTAGGACCAACGTAGGAACGCTCCACGGCTGCCTCTAGTTGTGGTGGTTAGTCAGGGTACTGCAATCTCATAGATTCCAACTGCTCTGGTGTATTGCCTTTTTTACCTCCACTCCTC
This sequence comes from Oophaga sylvatica, assembly GCA_033576555.1. NCBI lineage: Eukaryota > Metazoa > Chordata > Amphibia > Anura > Dendrobatidae > Oophaga > Oophaga sylvatica. The sequence continues at coordinate 828,521,232 of JARQOD010000001.1, read as the reverse complement.
AGCTACCGAAACATAACAGTATCACCGGCCTAAAAATTGAAAATTGTATGGTACTCACAGAAGGGAAAAAATATTGTGAAAGAAAAAAGGTTGTCAGAGTTGTCAGAGATATTTTTCTATTTGTTGCATTTTTTTTTCCCTCTGTATCTCTGGGTGCTGGGGAGGATCTTTTCTCTCAATGGAGTTTGCACGGTTGTCTGGCCGTGTGGATCAGCTTGCCACTGAGGTTCAGAGTATTGCTGCATATCTTGCTAGGTTGCCTGTTGTGGAACCTAGGATCCCCATGCCAGATTTGTTTTTGGGGGATCGAGCTAAGTTTCAGAATTTCAAAAATAATTGTAAATTGTTTTTTGCCTTAAAATCTAAGTCCTCAGGGAACGCAGCGCAGCAGGTTCAAATTATCATCTCTCTCCTGCGCGGCGATCCTCAGGATTGGGCTTTTTCCCTGACACCTGGGGATCCTGTTTTGAGTGATGTTGATGCATTTTTTCAGGCTTTGGGGTTATTGTACGATGAGCCTAATGTCACTGATCAAGCTGAAAAAGCCTTGTTGGCATTAAATCAGGGGCCTTATGACGCTGAGTTATACTGTCAGAGATTCCGTAGGTGGGCAGTCCTGACCAAATGGAATGACGACGCTTTGGCAGCCCTTTTCCGGAAGGGTCTGTCAGATAATGTAAAGGATGTTATGGTGGGATTCCCTGTCCCCTCTGGTCTCAATGATTCTATGTCATTAGCGATTCAAATTGACAGACGTTTGCGTGAGCGGAGAAGTATGCGTGGAATGGTGTTGCCTTGTGAACCAGCTTCTGAACCCATGCAGTGTGATAGAGTGGTGTCTGGGGCACAGCGTCATGAGTTTCGAAAGAGCAATGGGTTATGTTTCTACTGTGGTGATGCCTCTCATGCTATTTCAGTCTGCACTAAGCGGGAAGACGTTTTGCACGCTCAGTTGTCTTGGGTAGTGTTCAGACTAAGTTTTTATTAACTGTCACTCTGATATGCTCTCTGTCCTCATTTTCTGCTCAGGCTTTCGTTGATTCTGGAGCAGCTATTAACCTGATGGATTATGATTTTGCTAAACGTTGTGGGTTTCCCTTGATACCCCTACAGAAGTCTATTCCCCTACTGGGGATCAATTCTACCCCTTAGGCTGAGAATAAACCCCAGTTTTCTACTCAGGTGATGAGGGTTGAACCTGATCACCAGGAGTGCTGCAAATTTTTGGTTCTGTATAATCTGCATGACATTATCGTGCTGGGTTTCCCTTGGTTACAGTCTCATAATCCTGTTTTGGATTGGAAATCTGTGTCTGTAACCAGTTGGGGCTGCCAATGTGTTAATACCAACACTCCTGTTTTTTCTGCCTCCCCCCAGGCTCAGGATGTTCCTGACTTTTTGATTGATTTTTCTGATGTGTTTAGCGAAAGTAAATCTGCATCCTTGCCTCCCCATAGGAGCTATGACTGCGCTATTGAATTAGTGCCGGGTAGTAAATTCCCTAAAGGTCGCCTTTTTAACTTGTCTGTACCTGAACATGACGCTATGCGGTCTTATATCAAGGAATCATTGGAGAAGGGTCATATCAGACCATCCTCTTCACCCTTAGGTGCCGGTTTTTTCTTTGTGGCCAAAAAAGTGGTTCATTAAGGCCGTGTATTGATTATCATCTCTTGAACAATATTACTGTGAAATATCAATACCCGTTACCCTTGATTTCTGACCTGTTTTCCAGGGTGAAAAACGCTACTTGGTTTACCAAGCTTGACCTCAGGGGGGCGTATAACCTTATTCGCATTAAGCACGGGGATGAATGGAAGACGGCATTCAATACCCCTGAAGGGCATTTTGAGTACCTAGTGATGCCCTTTGGGCTCACTAATGCTCCTTCCGTCTTCCAGTCCTTCATGAATGACATTTTCAGGGATTTTGTGGACAAATTTCTGATTGTTTATTTGGATGATATCTTGATTTTTTCTAATGACTGGGACTCTCATGTGAAACATGTTCGAACTGTGTTCCAGATTTTGAGAGAGAATGCTCTGTATGTGAAGGGATCAAAGTGTCTTTTTGGCGTACAGAGGATCTCATTTCTGGGATTCATTTTGTCCCCATCTGTTATTGAAATGGACCCGGTCAAGGTTCAGGCCATCTGTGATTGGGTCCAACCTACTTCATTAAAGGCTCTTCAGAGATTTTTGGGTTTTGCCAATTTTTATCGTAAATTTATTGGTAATTTCTCGGTTATTGTTAAACCATTAACTGATTTGACCAGAAAGGGTTCTGATGTGGTGAATTGGCCTCCTGAGGCAGTCTCTGCGTTTCAGGAACTTAAGCAGAGATTCACTTCTGCTCCTGTTCTACGGCAGCCTGATGTTTCTCTGCCATTTCAGGTGGAGGTTGATGCCTCTGAAATTGGGGCAGGTGCCGTTTTGTCCCAAAAAGATCCAGAGACCTCTAAAAGTAACCCTTGTGCCTTTTTCTCTCGAAAATTTTCTCCTACTGAACGTAATTATGACGTGGGTAATCGGGAGTTATTGGCCATGAAGTGGGCTTTTGAAGAGTGGAGACATTGGCTGGAGGGAGCCAAACATCAGGTGGTGGTCCTTACGGACCATAAGAATCTGGTCTATCTGGAATCTGCCAAGCGACTCAATCCTAGACAGGCCAGGTGGGCCTTGTTTTTCACACGTTTTAATTTTGTGGTTTCCTTTCTTCCTGGCACTAAGAATGTTAAGGCGGATGCCCTCTCGAGGAGTTTCCTTGCGGACTCTCCTGAGTTATCTGATCCTTCTGTTATTTTGAAAGAGGGTGTAGTTCTTTCCGCCATCTCGCCCAATTTGAGACTTGCTCTGGAGGGGTGTCAGGAGGATAGGCCCGAGTGCTGCCCTGTTGGAAAATTGTTTGTCCCGGACCAGTGGAAAAAGAGTGTGATGTCTGAGATTTATTGTTCCGCATTGGCTGGGCATCCCGGAATTTTTGGTACCAGAGACTTGGTTAGTCGGTCCTTTTGGTGGCCTACCTTGTCTCGTGATGTCAGGGAATTTGTGCAGTCCTGCGGGACTTGCTCTCGCTCCAAGCCTTGCTCTCGCTCTAGTGGTTTGTTGATGCCATTGACTGTGCCCAAGAGACCATGGACCCATATCTCTATGGATTTCATTTCCGACCTTCCTGTTTCTCAGAGAATGACCACCATCTGGGTAATTTGTGATAGGTTTTCCAAAATGATACATCTTGTGCCATTACCTAAGTTGCCTTCCTCCTCTGAATTGGTGCCGTTGTTCCTTCAGCACGTGGTTCGTTTACACGGCATTCCTGAGAACATTGTGTCTGACAGAGGAGTCCAGTTTGTTTCCAGATTTTGGAGGACTTTTTGTTCTAAACTGGGTGTTCAATTGTCTTTCTCCTCGGCATTTCATCCTCAGACCAATGGTCAAACTGAGAGAACAAACCAGACATTGGAGACTTATCTTAGATGCTTTGTGTCTGCTGATCAGGATGACTGGGTCTCTTTTTTACCTTTGGCTGAGTTTGCTCTTAATAATAGGGCTAGCTCTGCCACTTTGATGTCTCCGTTTTTCTGTAATTCTGGGTTTCACCCTCGATTTTCTTCAGGACAGACGGAGGCTTCTGTCTGTCCAGGTGTTGACTCTGTTGTGGAGCGTATGCAACAGATTTGGGACCAAGTAGTGGAGAGGTTGTCCCTCTCTCAGGAGAAGGCCCAGCGGTTTGCTAACCGGCATAGGACTGATGGTCCTCGGTTTAAAGTGGGGGACTTGGTCTGGTTGTCCTCAAAGAAATTCCTATGAGAGTAGCATCTCCTAAATTTAAGCCTAGGTTCATTGGACCTTATAAGATCATTGAGATTCTTAATCCTGTTTCTTTTCGTTTGCTTCTTCCAGGGACATTTAAGATCCATAACGTGTTCCACAAGTCCTTGTTGAAGAGGTTTGTTGAGCCAGTGGTTCCTGCTGTTGTGCCTCCTGACCCTGTTTTGGTTGAGGGCAATCTGGAGTATGTGGTTGAGAAAATATTAGATTCTCGTTTTTCTAGACGGAAACTCCAGTATTTGGTTAAGTGGAGAGGTTATGGTCAGGAAGACAATTCTTGGGTGTTTGCTTCGGACATCCATGCTAGGAGACTTATCCGTGCGTATCATAGAACTCATCCTGACCGACCTGGTTGCTCAAATGAGGGTTCGGTGACCCCTCCTCAAGGGGGGGGGGTACTGTTGTGAATGGGTTTGAGATGAGTTCTGAGCAGAGACTCCCTCTGGTGGTTACAAGCGGTACTGGTCTGTTCAGTGAAGATTGTGAGGACTGGGAATCAGGTTTACTGACTGGTCTTATATAAGGGAGTCACCTTCCCATCAGGGTTGCCGGTGATCAATTGTTCTGGTCTGAATCCTTCATTCCTGTTTCCCTTGTAGCCTGCTGTGTCGTGTCTGCATCTCCTGCTAACAGAAAAGACATTTTCTTCTTTTTGTTTTTGTACTATATTTTTGCATTTTGTCCTGCACTTCTTTGGGGGCCTTCTGGGTCCCCTTCGGGGCTTTTGCCCTCTCAGTTTAGTTCAGCCACTGATGTTTGTACTTTTGCTTTTTCCAGTTTTTTTCAGTGGCTGCTGTTTTGATTTTGTTACACCAGAGAACTAATTTAGGTGGTAGAGGTCGTGTGATCTCAGGTGATTTTGAAATTAGTAGAGTTGGTGCTTTTCAGGGTTTTCTGGGATTGCAGTAAGTACCCTTCCTATCCTTTTCTATTTAGTTAGTTTGGGCCCCAGCGTTTGCTCATACTATTTTCTTTCTGTGTCAGTATTTCTTCTTGTCTAACCGCTATTACTTGTTTGGGGGCTTTCTATTATCTTTGGGTTTCTGCTCCGGGGCAGATAGCTTTCCTATTTCTATCTTTAGGTGTAGTTAGTTTCTCAGGCTGTGACGAGGCGTCTAGGACCAACGTAGGAACGCTCCACGGCTGCCTCTAGTTGTGGTGGTTAGTCAGGGTACTGTAATCTCATAGATTCCAACTGCTCTGGTGTATTGCCTTTTTTTACCTGCACTCCTCAGCTACCGAAACATAACAGGCGAGGTTGACAAAAAAATTGTCTGGGGTCGAGAAAAAAACTCTATGAAGTAGCCTGCCAACACAACCTGTGTCACCCAGGCGTCCGACACGCGGGAAGCCCAAGTCGGTTTGAATTGGAGTAAACGACCCCCCACTCGAGAGCGCTCAAGTGAGACCCAGGCGTCCGTCCGCCTTAGCGGCTTTTTGCCAGCTTCCCGTTTGTCTTAACGGAAGTTCTGTTTCCAGGGTATGCGGAATTTCTGAGAATTCCCTTTTTTTTTTTTTTTAAAAAAAAGAGAGAGAGAGTGGACCGAAAGGACCGCCGACAACTACCGGCACTAGTCCTGCCAGACACAGAGGTCACAGCTCTGCGCTGCAGTAAAGCTGTTTCTTTTGCCTTGGCAATCAGCTCCGTGAGGTCAGATCCAAATAGCTGACCACCTTGTAAACTAAAGATAGCAAACCCTGCTTGGAGACCGCGTCCCCATGTCCAAGCCACAGTGCTCTTCTGACTGTGACTGCCGAGGATTGCGCCCTGGATAGCAGTGACGCAGTATCCTCCAACAACTTGAAAAGCCCATCTACCTTGATAGAGGGATCCACCTTGCCACGCCGTCCGTAGACGGTCCAACCGGCTCAGGGAAACTTTACAAGCACACATGGATCCTTAATAACTGAATCCATGACCCGCGGTCTCGTAGATGGATATTGCTGCCATCTCCGTTTTTCTGTCCAGCAGACTCGCCTTCCCTTTAACAGGAAGATTTGCTAAGCTGGGATAAAGGGACATCCACTTCAGGAGAAGGGATCCAATTATCAATCAACTCCGTTGAACACGGTCTCAAAAGACCGTGTCCCTTGAAAACGTTTATCTGGACACAGGCGTTCCTTGTCCCATTAAGCTGATCCAGAGCTGGCAATGCCGAACGCAACTTACTGTACTCCTGGTACATCCGGGCCGACTTACCAGGACGTCTAGTTACCTCATCTGGTAACTGTAACGCCCTCATGGACCAATAAAAGTCTCTGTACGGCCCAAAAGAGAGGCAGAGTGTCCCTGCCGATCCTCCTTGTCCGAATCGGACATCTTCGTTACGCGGAAGGAAGGCACCGGTTTGTGTCGCTTCCTTGAGAGGATCTAGCTGACATCTAATAACCTAGGTCAGACAGGCCATCAATAGAAACTAGCGAGGGCCTCCATTTTGACACCGCTGGAACCTCCGACCGCTGCGCATGACGCCGTCGAGATCTGCGTGTCAGTGAGACTGATTCTGTAGCGGATCTGGGAGACGGTCTCTGACATGTCCTTGCACAGTATATGGCAGGTTAAACTGTCAGTAACTAGAACAGTGTGTTTCTTAAAGAAAAAACAAACGCTGAAGGGTTAGAGCTCTTAAAGAGAGAGCTACCCCAGCTGTCCCCCATTAGGAGTTAACCGCCTAAGAAGGGGTTAAAGTAGCAGTGATAATGAAAAGGGTGTGCGAACCCCAAGTGCCTCCTATAAGGCCACAGCTGCAGGACAGCTATGCCACACTTAACAGAAAAAACGTTCATCGCTAAAAAATTGCGGTTTTGTATATCGCAATGACCGCCAAAATTGTTAAGGAGATCAGTAAGCGCTCCAGATTGGCAGCTACTAGCGACATTAAAAGCGTATAGTGGCAGTAACTTCACTGTCGCAGGCTCCCCACAACCTCTATTATTATTGAAAAGAGTGTGCGAGCCCCCTTAAGGGATAACAGCCGCAGGACAGCGCAATCTGTCACTCATTAGTGCCTCAGAAGGCGCCCGCGCTGTGGTGGTGAAGGGGTTAAGCTTCTGCCCGCGGGCTAGAAGCGACTCACCCAGCTGGCCACAGTGTAACATTTTGCCGGGAGGGGAGGAGGGATAAGAGCCAGAAGAAGCTTTCAGCCTGCTTCTTTAATGGCCGCCGCGCTGTGTCTCCGTGTGCTCCATGAGAGGAGCCGAAAATGGAGACTGCCGTAAAGCGCGCGCTCAGAGCGGCGCGAAAATTCAAATAAAAAAAGCGCGCACTCCTCTCTCCCGTCCTATGTCCTGCAGGCATCAACCTGCGGACAAAAAATACTAGTCACCGGCATGTATATTGTAACAGCGACTGCCGCTGAATCACTCACACACATTAATAAAAATGCGGAGTACTCACCAGCCGAGCGCCACAAGGACCCCAGGGGTTTGTGACGCTATGCCCATCGCTTCCCCCCAGGGCGGGGAACGCAGTGACCCCCGATGTGCGGTTTGCGTCCCCGCCAGGGAAGCAATCCTCATCCCCCCGGGCCGGCATGATTCTGCAGGGACCACCATCAGGGTAATTACAGATCCGCCAAGGGAGAGGTTGGGGTCCAGCAGCGCTGAGACCCCTGAGACCTCTAGACCACTTCTGGTGATCCAAGTCTCTGTCCGATAAAAATAAAAAATCTTCTGAGGAGCTGCTTCCAGCAGCGACTATCCTCTGAGACCTCAAATTTTAGACTGGAAAGCTGGAGTAGGAGGAGCCCGAGCTGGAGGGGCCGGTCAACACTCTTTTTAATCTGAGGTGTCAATCCTATCTGGGCTCCGCCTACCCACTAGTAATGACTAGAGTGGCTCTCTTCCTTCCATCTGCTGCTGAAAGACACTAGTCACCAACATGTCACATATAACAGCGGCTGCCGCAGCAGTCGCTGAAGCACTCAAACACATTAAAATGTGGAGTACTCACCCAGCTGAGCGCCACAGGGACCCATCAGAGATTTGTGACGCTATGCCCTACGCTTCCCCCCAGGGCGGGGAACGCAGTGACCCCGAAGTGCGGTTTGCGTCCCCGCCAGGGAAGCAATCTCATCCCCCGGGCCGGCAGGATTCTGCAGGGACCACCATCAGGGTAATTACAGATCCGCCAAGGGAGAGGTGGGGGTCCAGCAGCACTGAGACCCCTGAGACCTCTAGACCACTGGCGGTCCAAGTCTCTGTCCGACTAAAATAAAAAAAATTTCTGAGGAGCTGCTCCAGCAGCGACTATCCTCTGTGACCTCAAATTTTAGACTGGAGAGCTGGAGTAGGAGGAGCTCAAGCTGGAGGGGCCGGTCAACACTCTTTTTAATCTGAGGTGTTCTATCCTGTGTGGGCTCCGCCTACCCACTAGTAATGACTAGTGTGTCTCCCTTCCTTCATCTGCTGCTGAAATATCAACCTGAAAAAAGCCATCAATGTATTAACCCCTTTACCCCTAAGGGTGGTTTGCATGTTAATGACCATGCCAATTTTTACAATTCTGACCACTGTCCCTTTATGGAGGTAATAACTCTGGAAGGCTTTCATGGCTCCCGGTGATTATGACATTGTTTGACATATTGTACTTTGTGATAGCAGCAGAATTTCTTTGATATGACTTGTGTTTATTAGTGAAAAAAATGGAAATTTGGCAAAAAATTTGGAAATTTTGTACTCTTCCAACTTTGAATTTTCATGCTCTTAAATCACAGAGCTATGGCACACAAAATACTTAAGTAACATTTCCCACATGTCTACTTTACATCAGTACAATTTTGGAACCAACATTTTTTGTTAGGAAGTTATAAGAGTTAAAAGTTAAACAGCGATTTCCCATTTTTACACCACCATTTTTTTTTTTAGGGAACACATCACATTTGAAGTCACTTTGAGGGGTCTATATGATATAAAATTCCCAAAAGCAACACCATTCTAAAAACTGCACCCCTCAAGGTGCTCAAAACCACATTCAAGAAGTTTATTAACCCTTCAGATGCTTCACAGGCATTTTTGGAATGTTTTTCTTTCTAAAAAAAAAAAAGAACATTTAACTTTTTTCACAAAAAAATGTACCGTATTTTTCGGACTATAAGACGCACCGGACCATAAGACGCACCCCAAATTTTGGGGTGAAAATAGCAGAAAAAAAGATTTTTACAATATGGTGGTCCGTCTTATTGTCCGAATTTTAAGGTACCTGTGGGCCGGCGGTGGTACAGCAGGGGTTGCGGCAGTGGTGTGGCAGAGGTGCGGTGATGCTGATACTGTACTCACCTTCCTCAGGTGAGGTGACGCTGCGGCACGGAGAGCAGAGCCGGGTTTGTGGCTGTGGTGTGGCGGTGGCAGAGGTGCGGCGGTGGCAGAGATGCGGCGGTGGCAGAGGCGCGATGGGCGGCGTGCACCTGAGCAGGGTCCCTTCCTCAGGTGTGGTGACGCGCGGCACGGAAAGCAGAGCTGGGTTTATGGCAGGTGTGGCGGTGGCAGAGGTGCGGCGGTGGCAGAGATGCGGCGGTGGCAGAGGCGCGGTGGGCGGCGTTCATCTGAGCAGGGTCCCTTCCTCAGGTGGTGAGGTGACGCCGCGGCACGGAGAGCAGACAGGACAGCAGAGTCGGTTTGTCGGTGGTGGCGGCCATCTTCCTGAGGCGGCGCGTGCTTAGAGTACTCTGCTTCCTGGGGCTTCAGAAAAATGGCCGCCGCGATCTCTATCTGCGCATGCGCGGCCTACCGTGGCCATTTTCCTGAAGCCACAGGAAGTAGAGTACTGTATCTGCGCACGCGCCGCCTCAGGAAGATGGCCGCCACCACCGGCAATCCCGGCTCTGCTGTCCTGTCTGCTCTCGGTGCCGCGGCGTCACCTCACCACCTGAGGAAGGGAACCTGCTCAGGTGCACGCCGCCCACCGCGCCTCTGCAACGCCGCATCTCTGCCACCGCCACACCGCTGCCGCAACCCCCCGGTAAGCTGCGGTCGGGCTATAAGACGCACCCCCCATTTTCCTCAATTTTTTTGGGGAAAAAGTGCGTCTTATAGCCCAAAAAGACGGATTTTGGTAAGAACTTACCTGTAAAATCCTTTTCAGCGAAGGAAGGAAAGGAGACACACTAGTTCATAACTAGTGGGGTAGGCGGAGCTCAAATAGGATTGACACCTCAGATTAAAAAGAGTGTTGACCGGCCCCTCCAGCTCGGGCTCCTCCTACTCAGCTCTTCAGTCGTACCCAAGCTTAAGGAAGAACAATATCACCAGCGAAGCAACATAACCCCTTCTGAAGGACTTCAGAGAAAAAACATAAGAGTACAGGTTATGCATGCATTTGGCAAAAAATCACACAGTTCCAGGTACTACTCACTGAACCTGACTACTGCGATAAGCTGGCAATGCTGGAACAGAGCCGTAGCGCGTCGACCTCAGTCCAGATAATCGCTATCAGAGAAGGGTCACGCTGCATCTGTAAATACAACAACACACTTCTGCCATGGGAGGGAGCTGTGTCTCCTTTCCTTCCTTCGCTGAAAAGGATTTTACAGGTAAGTTCTTACCAAAATCCGTCTTTCAGCAGCAGGTGGAAGGAAAGGAGACACACTAGTTCATAACTAGTGGGACGTCCCAAAGCAGTCCAAAAATTAGGGTGGGAAAAAACCAAAATAGGCAGAAACCCAACAACCTAGATAAATGCGCCACAGGCGCCAAATACAAGTTAACTAAAAACTTTAAATTACCGCTGCCTGCAGGACCCTACGTCCTAAGGCCGCATCAGCGGAAGCACTAACGTCCACCTTATAAAACTTTGTAAATGTGTGGACGAAACGCCAGGTCGCCGCTCGGCAGAGCTGAGCTGCCGAAGCCCTTGATGAAAGGCCCACGATGAAGCCACAGCCCTCGTGGAGCGAGCTCGAAACTTAATCGGGCAAGGTTCGCCTTTAAGACGGTAAGCCTCCAAAATGGCCGACCGAATCCAACGAGCTATAGACTCCTTGGAAACTCGATCACGCCTACGACCTGCTGTAATCACAAACAGAGAATCTGACTTTCGAAAACCTTGAGTAATAGACAAATAGAACTTCAAGGCCCGCACTAAATCCAATTTGTGCAAGTCCCGTTCCTTTGCATTCCTTGGGCCCGGGCAAAGCGAGGGCAACACAATATCCTGGTTAACATGAAATTGCGACACCACCTTAGGTAGAAAGTCGCCCCGTGTGCGAAGCACTACTCGAACCGGGTAAAACTCCAGGAAAGGAGGCGAGCAGGAAAGAGCTGCCAACTCAGAAACCCTTCTTAAAGAGGTTACCGCCACTAAGAAGGTAAACTTCCAAGAAATTAAAGAAAGGCTAGCAGAACCCATAGGCTCAAAAGGTACATGCTGAAGAGCCTCCAAGACAAGGTTGAGCCGCCAAGGAGACACAGGCGCCTTCCACGGTGGAAACTGACGGATTACTCCGTGAAAAAAGGAACGTACGTCCCTACACGAGGCGATAGCCTTCCGAAATAGTAATGACAGGGCAGAAACCTGACCTTTCAGAGTGCTAACTGCCAAACCTTTTGTCCAGCCCGTACTGCAGCAAAGCCAACAAATTGGGAATGGAAAAAATCCTCGGATTCCTTGAAGAACCCGAACACCACGAAAAGACCAAGTCTTGTGATAAATCTTAGTAGTAGCCGGACCTCTGGCAGCTCGCAGAGTGGCAATGACTTCGGCTGAAAAACCTCTACGGGTCAATATTTCGGTCTCAAGAGCCGCGCCGTCAAACGCAGAGACTTCAAGTCCGGATGACAAACGGGCCCCTGGGTTAACAGGCCCGGGCGAGGAGGAAGTGGGAATGGCGGTGCCGCCAAAAGCGACACCAGTGTCGAGAATCACGTCCTCCTTGGCCAAACCGGGGCTATCAACATAGCCGGAATTCTCTCCAGTCTGATCCGACGCAGCACCAGAGGAAGTAAAGATATCGGCGGAAAAGATAGCAAACCCTGCTTGGAAACCGCGTCCCCATGTCTAAGCCACAGTGCTCTTCTGACTGTGACTGCCGAGGATTGCGCCCTGGATAGCAGTGACGCAGTATCTCTTCAACTTGAAAAGCCCATCTACCTCGATAGAGGGGATCCATCTTATCACGCCGTCCGTAGACGGTCCAAAACGGCTCAGGGAAACTTTACAAGTACACTCCTTAATACTGAATCCATGACCCGCGGCCTCGCAGATGGATATTGTTGCCATCTCCATTTTTCTGTCCAGCAGGTCCTGCAGACTCGCCTTCCTTTACCAGGAAGATTTGCTAAGCTGGGATAAAGGGACATTCACTTCAGGAGATCCAATTAACAATCAATTCCGTAGAAAACGGATACAGTTTGTAAAGTCGTCGCAACCTATGCGACTCCTGAAACATCCGGGCCGACTTACCAGGACGTCTAGTTACCTCTCTCCGGTAACTGTAACGCCCTCATGGCTCCATTAGTACGGTCCATGAGAGAGGCAGAGTGTCCCTGCCGATCCTCCTTGTCCGAAACGGACATCTTAGCTACGCGAGAAGGAAGGCACTGATTTGTGTCGCTTCCTTGAGAGGATCTAGCTGACACTCCATAACCTAGAAGTCAGACAGGCCATCAATAGAAACTAGCGAGGGCCTCCATTTTGACACCACTGGAACCTCCGACCGCTGCGCATGACGCCGTCGAGGTCTGCGTGTCAGATAGTCTGCATCTGACATATCCTTGCACAGTATATAGCAGGTTAAACCTGTCAGTAACTTAAAGAAAAAAACAATCGCTGAAGGGTTAAATCTCTTAAAGAGAGAGCTAACCGCCTAAGAAGGGGTTAAAATAGCAGACTTCCCACAACCTTGATAATGAAAAAGTTGTGCGAGCCCCAAGTGCCTCTTATAAGGCAGCAGCTGCAGGACAGCTTTTATGCCACATTAAACAGAAAAAACATTCCACAAGATCGCTAAAAAATTGCGCTGTTTCGTATATCGCA
>JARQOD010000001.1:828461660-828508331 GCA_033576555.1 Oophaga sylvatica | reverse complement strand
ATAAGAGTTTCTCGCGTTTCGCAGTGCAGCGCACATTTCTAGCGGGTCAACTAGACGGCTGTTTTTTCTCAGCCGCAAGCTTCTCATTGCAGGAAACTGGTCCCTGTCTCAGGACGTCTTCCATCTCATCTGTCTTCTAGGGAGAACTCCGGACGTGGATCTCTCGCCCTTCCCGGCTGTACAGGAAGGTTCCACGATTCGTCTCCAGGTCCCGCGTCCCCCTCATGGGGTCGCCGATGCTACGGCCATTGCCTGGTCACACTTCGCGTTTTTTTCATTATCTTTCTTCCCAGGCCTTTGAAGTAGTTCAGAGCGGAAGAGGTGCTGGTCTCTTTGATTGCACCACATTGACCCAGTAGTTCTGGGTTCATTAATCTCCTGGCGGACACTCCTGGAAGCTACCAGACGGGCCAGATCTTCCGCCTTCTTCCTTCCCAAAGTGGTATCCACTCTTTTTCACCTGATTGAGGACTTTGTCATCCCTTCCGTCTGCCCAGCTCCGACTCATTCTTCGGAGCATTCACTAAACAGGCTAGACCTGGTTAGGGCAGTGAGGATCTATCTCACTAAGACCGCTTCCCTTAGGAAGTCGGATCTCGTATTCCTCATCCAGATGACACACGCCTGCAAGGCTACGATTGCGCGCTGGATCAGGCCCGCAAGTTTTGAGGCTCACTGATTAAGAAGAGGCTCACTCTTCCGGGGCAGTGGGCGCCTCCTGGCCGGTACACAGGGGGCATCCGCCCTATAACTCTGCAAAGCGGCAACCCGGTCTTCCATCCACAAGTTTGCCAAGTTGTTCGGGGTCCATACCTACGCTTCGGTGGACGCCAGCCTCTGCAGAGGTATCTTGCAGGCGGCAGTGGTAAGCTCTTTGATCGCAATAGAGTTTTCTGCTGTTTCCCTCCCCATGGACTGCTTTGGGATGTCCTGTGGATATCTGTGTCCCCCAATGAAGCGATAGAGAAAACAGGATTTTGGTTGCTTACCGTAAAATCTGTTTCTCGGAAGCCTTCATTGGGGGACACAGCACCCTCCCATGTTTTTTTCTACAACTCCTGTTTCTTCTTCGATGTGCTTGTTACAGTTGAGTTGTCCGTTTGTTATTCTATCATGTTGTTCTCTTACTCCTTTTCACTAACTGATATGCTTCTTGCAGTTGGTGGGGTGTATACTGCAGAGGAGGAGCCAACCTTTTTTTGCGTATGCATAGTGTCAGCGCCTCCTAGTGGCAGCAGCATACACCCATGGTTATCTGTGACCCCCAATGAAGGCTTCCGAGAAACAGATTTTACGGTAAGCAACCAAAATCCTGTTTTATAAAGAATCCTTTGCGCTCAAGAACCTGTTAGTCAATACCAGGCATGTGGAGTCGTAGTCCATTTTGGTGGAGTCGGTGTCATGGAAATTGAGGAGTTGGAGTCAGCGTCGGAGGTTTGGCTTACCGACTCCACAGCCCTGGTCAAAACTGTAATGGTGTTGAGACCGCATCAGGCTTCAATACCATGTAAATGCACGCAAATCAAGAAGGTGGTTTCAGCATCCAATAATAATTGGTTTACTTTTTATTATGGCATCACAAAAACAGTAGCAACATTTTGACCCCTAGTCCTCGTCCTATTTAACCCCTTCATGACATTTATGTCCTATGTCTTGTGCCTGACTTTCATGCAGGCTCGCACACAGAGCTCGCATATTTCCCGGCAGATGATAGCTGATTTAATCGGCCATCATGTGTCTTTAACAGCTGCCAGCTATATTGCAATAAAAGGCGATTGCCCAGCACTATATCTCGAAAAATAAAAGCTTTACAGTATCTGCGTGATTGTACTGACCTGGAGAAACATATTGCAGGTAAATTTTACTGTTAAATGAACAAGTTAAAATTAAATAGTGAAATTGCACTTGGAATATTTTTCCTGCTTTCCTGTGCATGACATTAAAAATGAATGATGTCCTTCAAAAGTATAACTCATTTTGCAAAATGCAGTAAATCATACAGCCATGTGGACAGAAAAATAATCACACTGGCTCAGGAAAAGTATCCCTGATTGGTTAATACTACAGTGATCGTTACCGAAGCATTGATATTAGACAGCATAAACTGGTTCCTCATGTCCAATTGGCTGCAGTTGCAGTCAGTATGTGCCGCATTCATTCATGGCTTAGAAAAAAATATGTGGCTGCGCTGTTGTATATAAATCTCATCCACGGCACCATTTATATATTTGCATAAGTGAGCGCCACTTTAGAGCCGATTGGAGTCCCGAGACACTAAATAAAAATCAGCTACAAAGAGCTTAATTATTGAACATTAAGGAACCTTAATAGTTCCAAAAGAAATTGTGCACATCCAGCACTGACTGAAGAGAAAGGAAAGATAATCTGGAAGCTCACTGTAGCTATTAAAGTCGACCACGTTCAACGTGGATTTGCACATATGGATGTTACATATTTCTTTCAATGGCAGTGATCGATTGTGGGTCTCTATTAACCTTCATTAACTGTACAGTGGTGTGAAAGTGTTTACCCCTTCCTGATTTCCTATTCTTTTGCATGTTTGTCACACCTAAATGTTTCAGATTGCCAAACAAATTTAAATAATTAGACTAAGATGACAGAAGTAAATACAAAACGCATTTTTTAAATGAAGGTCTTTATTATTAAAGGAAAAAAGAAATCCAAACCTACAGTGCCCTGTGTGAAAAAGTGACATTCCCCCTCCCTATTAACCCCTTAACTCCCAAGGGTGGTTTGCGCGTTAATGATCGGGCCAATTTTTACAATTCTGACCATTGTCCATTTATGAGGTAATAACTCTGGAATGCTTCAATGGATCTTGGGGATTCTGAGATTTTCTCGTGACATTGTACTTTACATTAGCGGTAAAATTTCTTCGATACGACTTCCGTTTAATTATGAAAAAAAACAGAAATATGGCGAAAATTTTGCAGTTTTCAAACTTTGAATTTTTATGCCCTTAAACCAGAGAAATATGTCACATAAAATAGTTACTAAATAACATTTCCCACATGTCTACTTTATATCAGTACAATTTTGGAAACAATTTTTTTTTTTTTTTGTTAGGAAGTTATAAGGGTTAAAAGTTGACCAGCAACTTCTCATTTTTACAACAAAATTTACAAAACCATTTTTTTTAGGGACCACCTCACATTTGGAGTCACTTTGAGGGGTCTATATGGCAGAAAATACCAAGAAGTGACACCATTCTAAAAACTGCACCCCTCAAGGTACTTAAAAAACCACATTCAAGAAGTTTATTAACCCTTCAGGTGCTTCACAGGAATTTTTGGAATGTGGAAGGAAAAAATTAACATTTAACTTTTTAGTCACAAAAACGATCTTTTACAAACAATTTTTTTTATTTTCACAGGGGTAAAAAGAGATTATTGACAGATAAAGTTGTGCAATTTCTCCTGAGTACGCCGATACCCCATATATGGGGGAAAAGCACTGTTTGGGCGTACGGAAGGGAAGGAGTGCCGTTTGACTTTTGCAAACCAAAATTGGCTGAAATTGAGTTTGGACGCCTTGTCGCGTTTGGAGATCCTCTGATGTGCCTAAACAGTGGAAACCCCCCAATTCTAACTCCAACCCTAACCCCAACACACCCCTAATCCCAACCAGTGGAAACCCCCCACAAGTGACACCATTTTGGAAACTAGACCCCCTAAGGAACTTATCTAGATGTGTGGTGAGCACTTTGAACCCCAAAGTACTTCATACACGTTTATAACGTAGAGCCGTGAAAAAATCATTTTTTCCACAAACATGATCTCTCAGTACCCACTTTTTTATTTTCCCATGAGTAAGAGGATAAATAGGACCCCAAAAGTTGTCCAATTTGTCCTGAGTACGCTGATACCCCATATGTGGGGGGGAACTACTGTTTGGTCGCATGGCAGAGCTCGGAAGGGAAGGAGCGCCATTTGACATTTTCAAACCAAAATTGGCTGGAATTGAGATCAGACTCCATGTCGCCTTTGGAGAGCCCCTGATGTGCCTAAACAGTGGAAACCCCCCAATTCTAACTCCAACCCTAACCTCAACACACTCCTAATCCCAACCATAATCCTAACCACAAACCTAATCTTAACACACCCTAACGCCAAACATAACCCTAACCACAAACCTAATCCTAACACACCCCTCACCCCAATGCCAACCCTAACCGTAATCCTCACCCCAACTCTAACTTTAGCCCTAACCCTAACATTAGCCCCAAGCCTAACTTTAGCCCCAACCCTAACCCTAATGGGAAAATGGAAATAAATACATTTTTATTTTATTTTATTATTCTTCCCTAACTAAGGGGGTGATAAAGGGGGGTTTGATTTACTATTTATAGCAGGTTTCTATATTTGGCAGCTGTCACACACTAAAAGCCACTTTTTATTGCAAAAAATAATTTTTGCTTCACCATATTTTGAGAGCTATAATTTTTCCATATTTTGGCCCACAGAGTCATGTGAGGTCTTGTTTTTTGCGGGACTAGTTGACGTTTTTATTCGTACCATTTTTGTGCACATGACATTTTTTGATCGCTTTTTATTCTGATTTTTGGGAGGCAGAATGAACAAAAAACAGAAATTCAACAGAATTTCTTTTTTTGGGGGGGTGATGTTTATACCATTCCGCGTGTGGTAAAATTGATAATATAGTAGAAAAAGGCGTGCACTCTGTAGTAACGAATAGGTGCAGGCTGAACCTGGAACTAGGCCAGATACTCATGTAATTGGAAAAACAGCCGCACTCAAGCAATCTTTCAATGCAAGTGAAAAAAGTTTTATTTGAAGACACCACAGCATAAAAAACGTGTAGAGGTAACGTTTCGACCCTGCAATGGGTCTTTCTCAAACCTTCAGGAAGATAACAGAAAAGGAACAGAGGAGGCCACTGTGGAATATGAAAACTTGAAAAGGCTCCAGGCCGTATATACGGAAATCCGACAGGGCAGGGACCAACTGAAGGTCCTGGTAGGACGAAGGTACAGGTGCCGTACAGGTGCCACAGACGGCACCTGTACCTTCGTCCTACCAGGACCTTCAGTTGGTCCCTGCCCTGTCGGATTTCCGTATATACGGCCTGGAGCCTTTTCAAGTTTTCATATTCCACAGTGGCCTCCTCTGTTCCTTTTCTGTTATCTTCCTGAAGGTTTGAGAAAGACCCATTGCAGGGTCGAAACGTTACCTGTACACGTTTTTTATGCTGTGGTGTCTTCAAATAAAACTTTTTTCACTTGCATTGAAAGATTGCTTGAGTGCGGCTGGTAAAATTGATAAGGCAGTTTTATTCATCGGGTCAGTACGATTACGGCGATAACTCATATCATTTTTTGTGTTTTGGCGCTTTTATACAATAACTATTTTATAGAAAAAATAATTATTTTTGCATCGCTTCATTCTGAGAGCTATAACTTTTTTATTTTTTTGCTGATGACGCTGTACAGGGGCTTGGTTATTTCCGGACAAGATGACGTTTTCAGCGGTACCATGTTTATTTATATCCGTTTTTTTAATCGCGTGTTATTCAACTTTTTGCTCGGTGGTATGATGATAAAGCAGTGTTTTTTTGCCTTGTTTTTTTTTTATTTTTTTTTATGGTGTTCACTAAAGGGGTTAACTAATGGGACAGTTTTATAGGGCGGGTCATTACGGATGCGTCGATACCAAATATGTGTACTTTTATTTAGATTTTTTTTTACTAAAGTATTTATTGCTAGAATAAATATTTTTTTATTATTTTTAAAATATTTCTGCAATTATTTAAAAACATTTTTTAGTATTTAATTCTTACACACTGTTCCGCTATGGGACACTCATTTTGTGCAGATAGCATGCAACTTCTTTTACACTGACCTGAGAGACTTCCTGGTCATCACTGCGCATGACAGGAAGTCCCTTAGGTCTGGAGATCCGGATGTCGTTGTGACGACATCGGATGTCCATGGCAGCGATCGGGACCCAGCAACAAGGCACAGGGTCTTCCGATCCAAAAGCAGAGGGGCTGTCAGCCACTCTGCAGCCACCGGAACGCTGCAAACATGTTTGATCGCAGTGTGCTGGGAGCGGTCTGTGACCACTCCTGGCACTTAGTTTCGGGTGTCAGCTGTGAGAATCAGCTGACACCCAGCCGCAGTACCCCCTGAGCGCGGCCGATCGACTATGATGTACTATCCTGTGTTTGGGAATGAAGTCCCAGGGCACATGGACAGGATAGTACGTCATATGGCAGAAAGGGGTTAAAACATAAATTAACTGTGGTGTATCACATCTTTGAGAAGCTGAGTTCAAATTCTCTAGCAACACCCAGGCCTGATTACTGCCACAGCTGTTCGCAATCAAGAAATCGCTTAACCCCTCTCTGCCATCAGACGTACTATTCCGTCCATGTGACCCTGGACCTAATTCCCATGGACGGAATAGTACGTCATAGGCGATCAGCTGCGCTCCCGGGGGGAGCGTAGCTGATCGCCGCCGGGTGTCAGCTGTATATCACAGCTGAAACCCAGCACTATGTGTCAGGAGCGGTCACGGACCGCTCCCGGCACATTAACCCCTAGCACACCGCGATCAAACATGATCGCGGTGTGCCCGGGGCACAGGGGAGGATCGCGCAGGCAGGGGGCTCCCTGCGCGCCCCCCTGAGACCCTCAGAGCAGCGCGATGTGTCGCGCTGTTCCGAGGGTCCGTCCTCCCTCCAGGTCCCCGGATCCAAGATGGCGCCGGGGTCCTGCAGGGAGGCGGCTCCCTCAGTGCCTGCTTAGAGCAGGCGCAGAGGAAGCCTGCAGCATGCCAGAGCGATCGCTGGTGTGACAGAGTGCTGTGCACACTGTCACACCAGCGATCTGCTAAAATACTGAGATGTCCCACCCTGGGACAAAGTAAAAAAAATAAAAATAAAAAGTGGTAAAAAAAAATCATCAAAAAAAAAAAAAAAAATTCCCCAATAAATTCATTTCTTCCTATAAATAAAAAAACAAAACAATAAAAGTACACATATTTGGTATCGCCGCGTCCGTAACGACCCCCCCTATAAAACTGTACCACTAGTTAACCCCTTTAGTGAACCCCTTAAAAAAAAAAAAAAAAAAAAACTAAGCAAAAAATCAATGCTTTATCATCATACCGCCGAACAAAAAGTGGAATAACACGCGATCAAAAAGACAGATATAAATAAACATGGTACCGCTGAAAACGTCATCTTGTCCCGCAAAAAACGAGCCGTCATACAGCATCATCAGCGGAAAAATAAAAAAGTTATAGCTCGCAGAATAAAGCGATGCAAAAATAATGATTTTTTATATAAAATTGTTTTTATTCTATAAAAGCGCCAAAACATAAAAAAATGATATAAATGAGGTATCGCCGTAATCGTACTGACCCGAAGAATAAAACTGCTTTATCAATTTTACCACACGCGGAACGGTATAAACGCCTCCCCCAAAAGAAATTCATGAATTGCTGATTTTTGTTCATTCTAACCTCCCAAAAATCAAAATAAAAAGCGATCAAAAAATGTCACGTGCTCAAAAATTGTACCAATAAAAACGTCACCTCGTCCCGCAAAAATTAAGACCTCACATGACTCTGTGGGCCAAAATATGCAAAAATTATAGCTCTCAAAATGTGGTGATGCAAAAAACTACTTTTTGCAATAAAAAGCGTCTTTTAGCGTGACAGCTGCCAATCACAAAAACCCGCTATAAATAGTAAATCAAACCCCCCTTTATCACCCCCTTAGTTAGGGAAAAATAATAAAATTAAAAAAATGTATTTATTTCCATTTTCCCATTAGGGTTAGTGTTGCGGCTAAAGTTAGGGTTAGGATTAGCGCTAAAGTTAGTATTAGGGTTATGGTTGGGATTAGGGTTAGGGGTGTGTTAGGGTTAGGTTTGTGGTTAGGGTTGGGACTAGGGTTAGGGGTATGTTGGGGTTAGGGTTGGAGTTAGAATTGGGGGGTTTCTGCTGTTTAGGCACATCAGGGGCTCTCCAAATGTGACATGGCGTCTGATCTCAATTCCCGCCAATTCTGCGTTGAAAAAGTCAAACGGTGCTCCTTCACTTCTGAGCTCTGCCATGCGCCCAAACAGTAGTTTACCCCCGCATATGGGGTATCAGCGTACTCTGTACCCCAAGAGTTATTGTGCAATTTGTCCTATTTCTTCTGTTACCCTTGGGAAAATAAAAAACTGGGGGCGACAAAATCATTTTTGTAAAAAAAAAAAATGATTTTTTTATTTTTACAGCTGTACGTTATAAACTTCTGTGAAGCACTTAGGGGTTCAAAGTGCTCAACATACTTCTAGATAAGTTCCTTGTGGGGTCTATTTTCCAAAATGGGGTCACTTGTGGGGGGTTTCCACTGTTTAGGCGCATCAGGGGCTCTCCAAATGCGACATGACGCCCCCAGACCATTCCATCAAAGTCTGCAATCCAAAACGTCACTACTTCCCTTCCGAGCCCAGACGTGCACCCATACAGTCGTTTTCTCACACATGTTGGGTATCAGCGTACTCAGGACAAATTGGACAACAACTTTTGGGGTCCAATTTCTCCTGTTACCCTTGTGAAAATAAAATATTGGGGGCGAAAAAATCATTTTTGTAAAAAAAAAAAAAAAAAAGGATTTTTTATTTTTACGGCTGTACGTTATAAACTTCTGGGAAGCACTTCGGGGTTCAAAGTGCTCACCACACATCTAGATAAGTTCCTTGTGGGGTCTATTTTCCAAAATGGGGTCACTTGTGGGGGTTTCCACTGTTTAGGCACATCAGGGGCTCTCCAAATGCGACATGACGCCCCCAGACCATTCCATCAAAGTCTGCAATCCAAAACGTCACTACTTCCCTTCCGAGCCCCGACGTGCGCCCATACAGTAGTTTACTCCCACATATTGGGTATCGGCGTACTCTGGACAAATTGGACAACAACTTTTGGGGTCCAATTTCTCCTGTTACCCTTGTGAAAATAAAATATTGGGGCGAAAAAATATTTTTGTAAAAAAAAAAAAAAAGATTTTTTATTTTACAGCTGTACGTTATAAACTTCTGTGAAGCACTTCGGGGTTCAAAGTGCTCACCACACATCTAGATAAGTTCCTTGAGGGTCTAGTTTCCAAAATGGTGTCATTTGTGGGGGTTTCCACTGTTTAGGCAGATCAGGAGCTCTCCAAACACGACATGGCATCCAGCCAATTCTGTGTTGAAAAAGTCAAACGGCGCTCCTTCCCTTCCAAACTCTGCCATGCACCAAAACAGTGGTTTACCCCACATATGGGGTATCAGCGTACTCAGGACAAATTGCACAATAACTTTTGGAGTCTTGTTACCCTTGGGAAAATAAAAATTGGGGTGAAAAGATCAATTTTGTGGAAAAAATATGATTTTTTAATTTTACGGCTCTACGTTATAAACTTGTGTGAAGCACTTGGCGCTTCAAATTGCTCACCAAAGATCTAGATAAGTTCCTTAGGGGGTCTAGTTTCCCAAATGGGGTCACTTGTGGGGGGTTTTCCACTGTTTAGGCACATCAGGGACTCTCCAAATGCAACATGGCGTCCAATCTCAATTCCAGCCAATTTTGGTTGGAAACAGTCAAATGGTGCTACTTCCATTCCGAGCTCTGCCATGCGCCCAAACAGTGGTTCCCCCCCACATATGGGGTATCAACGTACTCAGGACAAATTGGACAACAACTTTTGATGTCCAATTTCTCCTGTTACCTATGGGAAAATAAAAAATTAGTGACTAAGAGATAATTTTTGTGGGAAAAAAATAGGATTTTTTATTTTCATGCCCGGGCATTATAAACTTGTGTGAAGCACTTGGGGGTTCAAAGTGCTCACCAAAGATCTACATAAGTTCCTTAGGGGTCTAGCTTCCAAAATGGGGTCACTTGTGGGGGGTTTCCACTGTTTAGGCTCATCTGGGGCACTACAAACGGAACATGACCCCCATCAATGTTTGCATTCCAAAACGTTACTGCTTCCTTTCCAAGCCCTGCCGTGCGCCCAAACAGTTCCCCCCCCCCCCACATATGGGGTATCAGCGTACTCAGGACAAATTGGACAACAACTTTTGGGGTCCAATTTCCTTGGGAAAAATCAAAAATTTGGGACTAAAAAATCATTTTTGTGGAAATTTTTTTTTTTTTTTTCACACCCAGGCATTATAAACTTTTGTGAAACACTTTGGGGCTCAAAGTGCTCACAACAGATCTAGATAAGTTCCTTAGGGGGTCTAGTTTCCAAAATGGTGTCACTTGTGGGGGGTTTCCACTGTTTAGGCGCATCAGTGGCTCTCCAAACACGACATGGCGTCCAATCTCAACTCCAGCCAATTTTAGTTTGAAAAAGTCAAACGGCGCTCCTTCCCTTACGAGCTCTGCCGTGTGCCCAAACAGTGGTTTTCCCCCACATATAGGGTATTGGCGTACTCAGGAGAAATTGCACAACAACTTTATCTGCCCATTTTCTCCTTTTACCCTTGTCAAAATAAAAAAAAAGTTTGTAAAAGATCATTTTTGTGGCTAAAAAGTTAAATATTAATTTTTTCCTTCCACGTTGCTTCAGCTCCTGTGAAGCACCTGAAGGGTTAATAAACTTCTTGAATGTGGTTTTGAGTACCTTGAGGGGTGCAGTTTTTAGAATGGTGTCACTTTTTGGTATTTTCTGCTATATAGACCCGTCAAAGTGACTTCAAATGTGAGGTGGTCCCTAAAAAAATGGCTTTGTAAATTTTGTTGTAAAAATGAGAAATCACTGGTCAACTTTTAACCCTTATAATTTCCGAACAAAAAAAAATTTTGGTTCCAAAATTGTGTTGATGTAAAGTAGACATGTGGGAAATGTTATTTCTTAACTATTTTGTGTGACATATTTCTCTGTTTTAAGGGAAAAAAAATTAAAAGTTTGAAAATTGCAAAATTTTCAAAATTTTCGCCATATTTGTGTTTTTTTCAAAAATAAACGCAAGTTATATCAAAGAAATTATACTTCTAACGTGAAGTACAATATGTCACGAGAAAACAATCTCAGAATCGCGAAGATCCGTTGAAGCGTTCCAGAGTTATAACCTCATAAAGAGACAGTGGTCAGAATTGTAAAAATTCTCCCGGTCATTAACGTGCAAACCACCCTTGGGGGTGAAGGGGTTAAATAGGACCTGCCTGAGAAAGTGAAGAAGACCAAAAGAAACTCAAAAGCTAGACATCTTGCCGCAATTCAGAGATTTTCTGGAACAAATGAGAAACAAAATAATAGAGATCTATCAGTCTGGAAAAGGTTATAAATCCATTTCTAAAGCTTTGTGACTCAAGTGACCCACAGTGAGCCATTATACACAAATGGCAAAAACATGGAACAGTGGTGAACCTTCCCAAGAGTGGTCGGCCAACAACCAAAATTAACCCAAGAGTGCAGCGACGACCCATCCGAGAGGTCACAAGACCCTACGAAAACATCCAAAGAACTGCAGGCTTCACTTGCATCAGTTAAGGTCGGTGTTCTTGACTCCACCATAAAAAAGAGACTAGACAAAAATGGCCTGCATGGCAGAGTTCCAAGACGAAAACCACTGCTGAGCAATAAGAGCATAAAGGCTCGTCTCAGTTTTGCCAGAAAACGTCTTGATGATCTCCAAGACTTTTGGGAGAATGCTCTGAGGACTGACGAGACAAAAGTTGAACCAGGGCAGCACGGTGGCTCTGGGCTCCTGGGTTCAAATCCCACCAAGGACAACATCTGCAAGGGGTTTGTATGTTCTCCCCATGTTTGCGTGGCTTTACTCCGGGTTCTCCAGTCTCCAACATTCCAAAGACATACTTACAGGGAATTTAGATTGTGAGCCCCATCGGGGACAGCCATGATAATGTATGTACAGTGCTGAGGAATTAATGGCGCTATTTAAATGAGTAAAGTAAATAAAATAAACTTTGTAATGTGTATGTCCAATTACATCTGGCGTAAAAGTACCATATTTTCCGGCGTATAAGACGACCTTTCCCCCCCAACGTTTACAGTTAAAATATAAAATCTTCTTAAAAGTGGGGGGGTCTTCTAATAGGCCGGGTGTCATCTTATAGGGTGGGTACGGACCCATCATCGTATGGTGGGGGGAGTGGTCCCGATGACAAAGGGAGGGGGCGTCTCACAGGGAAGGTGTTGGAGTATCCCCCTATTACCTCATTGTGGCAGCTGTGCTCTCTGCGGGCTCTGTGCTGGGGGGCGGTGGCGGCTCCTCTTCAGCATGGGGGCGCTGTGCTGGGGGGTGACAGGCAACTCTTTGTGCAGAGTCGGGGCTCTGCCGGCATTTTCTCAAAGCCCAGAGGCCCCGGCAGCTCCATTGCTGCGATGCGGTAGCCTCCGGGAAAATGGCCGCTGGGAGCGGCGCATGCTCAGTTTCAGATCTCGTCTCCCGTGATCTTGCGACGAGATCTGAATCTGAGCATGCAGCGGCCATTTTCTCGGAGGCCACCGCATCGCAACAATGGAGCTGCTGGGGCCTCCGGGCTATAAGGAAGTGCCGGCAGAGCCCAGACTGTGCACAAAGAGCCGCCTGCTGCACCCCAGCACAGAGACCAGCAGAGAGCACCGCTGCCACAATGAGGTTATAGGGGGATACTCCAACACCTTCCCTGTGAGACGCCCCCTCCCTTTGCCATCAGGACCACTCCCCCCACCATATGATGATTGGTCTGTACCCGCCCTATAAGACGACACCCAGCGTATAAGACGACCCCCGACTTTTAAGAAGATTTTCTGGTGTTAAAAGGTCATCTTATACGCCGGAAAATACGGTAACTCAGCATTTCACGAAAGAAACATCATAACAGTAGAATATCGTGGTGGTAGTGTGATGGTCTGGGGCTGTTTTGCTCCTTCAGGACCTGCAAAACTTGCTGTGGTGAATGGAACCATGTATTCTGCTGTCCACCAAAAAATCCTGAAGGAGAATGTCCGGCCATCTGTTCTTGACCTCAAGCTGAAGTGCACTTGGGTTATGCAGCAGAACAATGATCCAAAACACACCAGCAAGTCCACCTCTGAATAGCTTAAGCAAAACAAAATTAAAACTTTGGAGTGGCCTAGTCAAAGTCCTGACCTTAATCCAATTGAAATGCTGTGGCATGACCTTAAAAAGGCGGTTCATGCAGGGAAACTCTCCAATGTGGCTGAATTACAACAATTCTGCAAAGATCAGTGGGCCAAAATTCCTCCAGAGCGTTGTAATTATTGCAATTATTGCAAACTCTTGATTTCAGTTGTTGCTGCTAATGGTGTCCCAACCAGGTATTCGGTTTAGGGGGCAATCACTAAACAGGATAATGAATGATGATTTTTTTTTATAGTGCTGATTGTTGTGGATGCAGTGACAGATTTTTATTTTTTTTTTGCATTAAATGACTTCTTAAAAAAATGTGTTGGGGTTTATTTTTTTAACATTTTTTTTTAAACATTGAACACCAAATCTTATTTTAAATATTTTTTGTTTACTTCAATTCTTTCCTAGTCTCACACGGAGACTTAAGATATATGATCCTTTAATTGCATAAATAATACATTACACTACTTATTCAGTGTATTACACTTTTGATCTGTGTCACACCAGAGGCCAATTTTAGGCCTCACATTGCCATTGCAATCATTGGTTTCCTGCAATTGCGCTGTTGGAGGTCGATGGAGTGATAGTGAGATCGATCTCTTATCTTGAAGGTGTTAAATAAACCATTGCAGAGGGCTCATTCGCTGTTGCTGTGTCTATGATTGCAGTGGGGAGTGAATACTATGAGGCATGATTCACAAAATCGTATGAGTGTTACTATTCGAGAGAAATGGACCAAAGTTGTTGTTTTTTTCCTCCCTTTTAGTGATTGAGAAGTTCACAGAAAATACCCGATTTTGCATGATTTGCAACTACTTGTCAAAGATCATCCCAGCTTTACAGTCCCGATGCACAAGGTTTCGCTTTGGTCCCTTGAGTTCAGAAATGATGGTGCCCAGACTGGAATACGTAGTTCAGCAAGAAAAGTATATCATTTAATGTATTGATCAAGTGTTCTCTAAACTTCTAGAAGCACATTACACAATTTGCAAAATGTCCCTTTTTTTCCTTCTGAAATAGTGTTGATATTGCTCCAGATGGGATGAAGGCATTAGTGACCCTGTCTAGTGGAGATATGCGTAGAGCTCTGAATATATTACAGGTAAGATATAAAGTGTTATGTTTGTTTTGTTACATACACATCCATGTTTGGTTTCTTTATATTGGTCAAAAATTCATTGTTGGTTAATATTGAGATGGTTTTAAGGCCAGGTTCAGATGACTGTATCTTACATTCTGTAAGTGGACCATAATGCCCGGACTGACCGTGGGTCTCCTGACCAAGGCATATATGAAATTATAAATTTGGGTCAGGAGACTCGTAAACATTTGGGTCATTGTGGTCCGTATACAGACCGTACAATCCACCCAAGTAAAGGAGAAGATTCATCCAAGATCACAACTTCAGTGGTCAAACCTTGACAAAGACCATTGAGGTTGAATGTCTGGTGAGCAAACATCTTGGGTGAAGCTTGAAGAGCTGTCCATTCAGTTTTTCTATGAAAACCAATGTTTTCCTCGGACCCATAGACTTGAATAAACTGTGGATGCTTGCTATCCGTCAAAATGACTGAAGGCACTCGCCTAATTTTTTACAGTGCACAAAGCCGTTAGTTTGATTTTGGTGCATATTTGGACCGGGATGCTTTGCTTGCACCCATACTGTGGTTATGTAATTGGGGAGTTTGCTGCTTCTTGCTCATAATACTGAATTCGGCACAGGTCATGTTCTGTAATCATATAAGGTATAATTTTGCTTGTTTGCGTTAATATTTTTCCTATGTTTGTTTGCCTGTGTTCTTCAGAGTACAAATATGGCTTATGGAAAAGTGACAGAGGATACAGTATATACATGTACTGGTCATCCGCTGAAAGTGGACATTGCCAATATTCTTGATTGGATGCTAAACAAGGATTTCACCACTGCATATAAACGTATCCTTTCTTCTAAATGTATTTACATAAGGGCAAACGTCCTGATGTTACTGGGCGGATCTTCTTCCTCCAGCAAGAACGCCTGCTTCCCTGAGATCTCCGAATCCCCTAGGATTTTACTGCAGCAGCTCCCATGTTAATGTCTTCTTTCATACAAGCCCTTTTAAAGGAATTGTCCAGTTTAAAAGGAATATCCTGAGATATTCTTCACAGTGTAATTTAGACAACTTACTAATACACTTCAATTATCCAAGGTGCCCCAATCTTCTAATTTCTGTTTCCGTCTGGGTAGCTCTACATCCTTTTGGTTCAACAAAGGACAGCGTTTCCTGTGGCAGTACTTCACCATTCCTTTGTGCGAAAGGGTGTGGCTGGCTGACTTCTTTTAAGAGCTAGACCTGTCCTTTTTTTCTTTGTATACTTTAACAAAAAGTAGGTTGTCTTAGATATTGTCTCCATGTCTGTATAGGCACATAAAAATTACAATTTGTTTGTAGAGATCCCATGTGCCAGCTGTGAAAACACTAGTGAAGAGGTCATATGCAAATTAGGCTGGAAGTGCACTACAACTGCTTTTTCCAATGCAATACCAAGTCCCCAATGCACTCCAGTCTGAATTTATATTTCTCTTCTTCTAGATTTCTCACTTCTTCCACCAAAATGCAATCAAAGCAAATCATATCTGCCACAAAATTACACATAAAACCCCTAAAGCTTATCACTCAAAAAACAAGGTGTTACACGACCCCATCGATAAGGAAAAAATGTGGATCTCGGAAACACAAATCAAATTTTATAGAAGTTTGGAATCTCTGTCATTGTACTAACTGAATGAATAATGTTGCCAGTTCATTTTTACTGTTGACTAAATGTGTATAAACAAAACCTATAGAACAATGGCAGATTTTATTTTTTTTTCCACCATTCAACTGCACTTAGCATTTTTGACACTAAAGGCACTGTCACACTTAGCGATCGCACCAGCGATCACGACACGACCTGGCAAGATCGCTGGTGCGATCGCTAGTTAGATTCCAAACACAACTCATCAGCGATCTGTATAACGACCTCTGCGGTCGTTGGGAAAACTTAGTCCCACCTGCGACGCTGATGAAGTCGTTCATAAACGGTGTCACACTCAGCGAATCAGGCTCACCAGCGGGACACCAACGACCAAAAAACGGCTCAGAACGTTCATAAGCGATCAGCGACATCTCAGCAGGGGCCACATCGCTGCTACATGTCACACACAGCTGCGTCGCGAATGAGATCGCTACTGCGTTATAAAATCGGTGACTCTTTAGCGATCTCGTTAGCGATCTCGTTTAGTGTGACAGTACCTTTAAGTGACTTCAAATTAATTAAGTGGCTTGTGTCTCTTCATGAACTTGGCTCCATTTACTCAGTCAAGACTGGCGTAATGGGAGCTTGAGCTATACCAGTCTTGATGAATCGGACCCCTATATATTGTAGAAAAATGCAAATAAAACCAAATTACAGCCTTATAACACGTGTTTGCTATTTACAGTTGCACCACAGTTACCTGATTATTTTTTTACTATTGAAAATGTGAGACTCCTTAAAGTATTTTATGCAGATATCATGGAACTGAAAACACTCAAAGGCCTGGCGCTTCATGACATTCTCACTGAAGTGCATGTCTATGTACACAGAGGTAAAAAATAAGCTAAATGATTTGGTTCTACTTAAAAGTTGTCTGTCTCGCGTCATGAGAATGAAATAAGCCTGTAATAAGTTGTAATAGATCTAATAAATAAATATATATATATATATATATATATATATAATATATATATATTAGTATTTTTTTAACAGCAATGTATTAATAATAAATATGTAGCGAAAATTAATGATATCCTATCCTTTAGTGTCCTCTGAGCAACACCCTTTTGGAAACGACCATAACAATTAGGATATTGGGCAGTCTAGATAAAAAGTCCCATGTCTCTGAAACCATATGACGGATTAAATTAGGAATTATGAATAAAATAAGAGCAAAAACCTCACCATTTTAGATTGAGACATTTTTTTCCTGTAAACCCAAAACAGTGTGCAGGTTCCTGGGGACAGAAGCTAAGAATCATTGGTCTACAGTAGTTCAACTTCAATGATATTTCGTACAGTACAAATAGAAAGGTTTTGCACACCAGATCGTGCAGTGTTGCTCTTTTCTTATTGAAATGTGCAGATTGTACAGTAGATTCAGACTGAAGGCAGCAAAAACCTAAAGAAACACACATAGAAACATGATTCCTCAAAATACCCGCCTTTTTACTGTGGTGACAGCTTTACAACCCCTTGGCATTATCTCAAGCAGCTACATCAGGCAGTCACCTGGAATGGCTTCCAATGAACAGGTAAGCCTCATCATGACTTAATAGTGGAATCATAGGTCTTCAGAAAGTGTTTGCGACTTTAGGTGTGTTTTGCAGAGTCGGTGCTCTTACACAGTTCCATACAGTGCTGTCCCTGTTCTCTATCTGTTTTAAGTCAGAATATGTCAAGAACCACACAACTGCCTAAAGCAAAATGACAGTCCATTACTTTAAGATGTGAAGGTCAGTAAATCCTGCAAATTGCTAGAAGCTTCAAGGTATCCTCAAGTGCAGTCATGAAAACCATAAATCGATAGTAAAGCTGGCTGTCATGAGGCCTTCCCCAGGAAAGGAAGACCTAGAATTGCTTCATCAAAGTTACCATCCTCAGAAGACGCAAAATACAGCACCTTAGGTAACAGATTTCATAAATGATGAACAGATATCAAGTAACACACATCTCAACATCAACTGTCCAGCACAGACTATGAGGAGTAGGTTTTTATAGTGAAATTGCTGCGAAGAAGTTACTACTGAAGACCACAATCAAGAAGAGACTTGTTTGATCCGAACAGGGCTGCCACTAGGAATTTTGGGACCCCATAGTGGCAAAATTTTCAGGGCCCCCTTGAGACTCCACCACCCCCCCCAGTTCCGCCTCCACCGCGCGAACCTTCCACAGTCCATTCGTCCAACAGGGCCCAGGGGGAGGCTAGTAGTGACCGGGGGCCCGCGTCCAACAGGGCCCTGGGGGAAGCTAGTGGTGACTGGGGGCCCTTGTCCAACAGTGCCCGGGGGGAGGCTAGTGGGGACTGGGGGCCCTTGTCCAACAGTGCCCAGGGGGAGGCTAGTGGGGACTGGGGGCTCTTGTCCAACAGTGCCCAGGAGGAGGCTAGTGGGGACTGGGGGCCCTTGTCCAACAGTGCCCAGGGGGAAGCTAGTGGGCCTTGTTGGACGCGGGGCACAGTTGGGCGAAGGCCATGAAACTGCTTGAGATAATGCCAAAGGGGTGTAAAACTGTCAACCGAGTAAATGGGGGTACCATGAGGAATCTAATGTGTAACATATGTTCTGGTTTGTTTCTTCTCTTCCTGTTTCCATATTTGTAGCTTTTGTGGTTTTGCTAACTTCAGTTTAAATCTACAATGTGCCCGTTTCAATAAGAACAAGGAAAATTTTTTGCATGAATAGGTGTGTCCAAACTTTTGACCGGTACTGTATATATTGTACCTGAGAACTTGTGTGGGTTCCTGAAAGTTCACGTGTAGTGTTTTCAGTTTTGAGGAGCACTTTTCCACCAACAATTAATACCTCAAAAGATCTGTTTCATGCTGATAAAATATGCATCCTGCAGCTTTAGGACCTGCTGCCTGTCCTAAATAAAAATCTGTTTTTTTTTTTTTTTTTTAATATATATATTGCTACACGTGGATAAAAAAAAACTCCCTCTAGTGTAATGTGAATGTTTGTGAATCTAAGTCTCTGAATCACTTGCCATGTTCTTCCAGGATAGTTGTCCTCAAAATCCTTATGCTTCTCAGAAACATGTCAAGAAGGTGGAGGTTTCGCCTCCTCGACCTGCACTTGTGTTGAGAACCAGGGCCCCTTGACCTGCCGTCCTTCTGTTTTCATAACCCCCATAAAAATGAATCTAGAGAGTTGTACACAATTGTTTTCTTCCACTATTTCATACATATAGTTGGTTGACGGTTTTGGAGCTTATTGGGTGGGCAGCACGGTGGCTCAGTGGATAGCACTGCAGCCTTGCAGCGCTGGGGTCCTGGGTTCAAATCCCACGAAGGACAACATCTGCAAAGAGTTTGTATGTTCTCCCCATGTTTGCGTGGGTTTCCTTCTGGTACCCCGGTTTCCTCCCACATTCCAAAAAAAAAAATATACTGATAGGGAATCTAGATTGTGAGCCCCATCGGGGACAGCGACGATAATGTGTGCAAACTGTAAAGCGCTGCAGAATATGTTAGCGCTATATAAAAATAAAGATTATTATTATTGGTGTCAGATATTGCATTTTGAGCATGATCTTTTTTTCTTTGTTACGGTGTTGCCCCTGGGTATACTACTTCTGGGGCTTGTGCGTATGTGTTGTATTTTCAAGATTATCACTACAATAGAAGTTCTTTGATATTGGCTTTGCCAAGGTGAGTTGTTTTTCTCTCCCATGAGTCAAAGCATGACGTCTGTGTGTTTCTCCTGGGTCCAGCTGGTGCAAAGTGCATACCTGATATCCTTGTTGTGCTGTGCTGAAGAGGGGAAATAAGCAATGGGGACACGGTCCTCAGTCAAATGCCATCTGTTTGTGACTGGTTTCTCTGGTGATTTTCCCCTATCTCAGAATGGTTCCCACAGCAACTGTATAAAGTTAATTATCTACCTGAATGGTGTAAGAAATCATTAGTTGTCCACCAGGGGGCACTAAACACAAAGCTCTTATCTGAACTAGTCTGTGCACATCAAGCCATCCATCCTCTACTGTATAATGTCTGGAATATAAAGTACATTAACTGTTGTGCTGCACTGTATAATCATATATGTTGCTATCCTGCCTCTGAAATGAAGCAATATTACAAAAAGTGTTGATTTAAAAATTGCAAATTATTTTTTAACTGTGTCTCTCTCCAAGATGATCTAAACTAAGATTCTGCAGTTTTAATGATTTCTGTCCTTGTGTATTTGATAAGGTAGAAAGATCTTATTTGTCCGGATTCGCACATCTTGTGAGGTCCGTACTCAGACCGTGAGTCACGGATGTGGGAATCTGTGCTTAGCAAAAAGGGGGGAAGAGGAGTATGACTGCAGGATGTGTATGTAGTATCCTGCAACTGGAATCTGACAAAATGTGTGGAGAGCATTGGACTAAGCTAGTAGTTTTTAGAAAACACCCTACGAAGTAACAAGCTAAAATGACCCTTTCTTACTTTTATTTTTTTTTCCCAGTGGATTTTCCTCCTTCTGTTCGAATGCATTTGTTAACAAAGATGGCTGATATAGAGTAAGTACCGAGCACCTTTTTAAAGATAATTACACATTTCAGATGAATTGTTACGGAGAAGAATTGTTTATATGTACATATATGTGTAAACCCACTTATGTACCACTATGTGTGTATATATACATTATACGCACATACATACATATGTGATATATACCGTATTTTTCGGACCATAAGACGCACTTTTTTTCCTCCAAATTTGGGAAGAAAGTGTGGGTGCGTCTTATGGTCGGAATGTAACGTGGGCAGGGGGCAGCGGTGGAGTGGGATCGCAGGAGGCAGGAAAATATCCCCTTGCTGCAGGAAACAAGCGCTGGGGAAACCCCTGGTCCAGATACTTAAGTGCAGTGAATATTAATCAGCCACTTCCCCGCCCACCTATCAGCTGAGCAGTGAGCGGGGAGCAGCTAATGACAGAGCCACATGGTTCCCCAGCGCCTGATTCCTGCAGCAGCTGGGCAGATCGGTGTCTGAAGGAGAAGGAGGCGGCAGGAGCAGACTGCAGCAGGAGGCATCGCATACCTGACAGCCTGGGGCTGTGCTGATGCGATGCTGAATGCTCCTGTGGAGGACCTGTGATGAGGTCATGAAGAGGGCGGGCTGGAGCATCACATGACCAAAGCCCTGCCTCTTCATGATGTCATCACAGGTCCTTCAGACACACTGTACAACTGAGAATTAATTAAAAGGTTAGGCTACTTTCACACTTGCGTTTTTTTGCGCAGCGCATCGTGCGCACATGAAACGCATTAAAAAAACGCATCTCTGTCTCTATCATCTGTCCTATCATCTCTGTCTCTATCATCTCTGTCTCTATCACTCTGTCTCTATCACTCTGTCTCTATCATCTCTGTCTCTATCCTCTGTCTCTATCCTCTGTCTCTATCCTCTGTCTCTATCCTCTGTCTCTATCCTCTGTCTATCATCTCTGTCTCTATCATCTCTGTCTCTATCATCTCTGTCTCTATCATCTCTGTCTCTATCATCTCTGTCTCTATCATCTCTGTCTCTATCATCTCTGTCTCTATCATCTGTCTCTATCATCTCTGTCTCTATCATCTCTGTCTCTATCATCTCTGTCTCTATCATCTCTGTCTCTATCATCTCTGTCTCTATCACTCTGTCTCTATCATCTCTGTCTTTATCTTCTCTGTCTCTATCATCTGTCTATCATCTCTGTCTCTCTCATCTCTGTCTCTATCATCTGTCTCTATCATATCTGTCTCTATCATATCTGTCTCTATCATCTCTGTCTCTATCATCTCTGTCTCTATCATCTCTGTCTCATCACTCTCTATTTCTATGCAGCCGCACGCTCCAGTCTGAGTGCCAGCGGCAGTGCCGGGTGTTCATGCGAGAGACTCACGAAATTGTGCGAGTTTCTCGCATGTGTGACCCCGGCCTTATACTCACCCTCCAGCGTCTTCACATAGTAGTTTACAGACACTACACTCGTCCCGCAGCACCATCTCCTACCCGTAGCTTCCTACATAATAACATGCTATTATATATAATAACACCACATATAATAGTATGTTATTTATGTTGTTAAATATTTTACCACATTTTTTGCTTCAAATATATTTTTCCCTATTTTCCACCTCTAAAACCTGGGTGCGTCTTATAGTCCGAAAAATACGGTATATTTTACACGTGTGTGTGTATATATACACACACAGTGCTCAAAAAAATAAAGGCAACACTTACACTGTGTTTAGCTCCAAGTCAATCATACTTATGTGAAATCAACCTGTCCTGTTATAAAGCAACATCAATTATGAATCAATTTCTCCTGCTGTTGTGCAAATAGAACAGACAACAGGTAGAAATTACAGGCAATTAGCAAGACAATCCCTATAAAAGAGTGGGTCTGCCGGGGGTGACCACAGATCATTTCTCTGTTCTCATCCTTTTTGGCTATTGTTTTGGTCACTTTAGCATGTTTTTATTACAGTAGCATGAGGCGGTGTCTACAACCACAGAAGCTGCTCAGGTAGTGCAGCTCATCCAGGGTGGCACATCAATGCAAGCTGTGGCAAGAAGGTTAGCTGTGTCTGTCAGCGTAGTGTCCAGAGCATGGAGCAGATACCAGGAAATGTTGTAGGGGGGGGGGGGTGGCAACAACCCAGTAGCCAGGACCACTGCCTCCTCCTTTCTGCAAGGAGCAGCAATGCCAGAGCCCTGCAAAATGACCTCCAGCAGGCCACTAACGTCAATGAGTTTATTGTGGCTTCTTTTTGTAACAAAAACCACAACACTTTGATTTTCGGGTGCTTGTTGGACTTCATTAACTTCTTATGGATTCTTCAGAATCTGTTGAGGTTAGTGGATGTGCCTGAGAAATGATGAAGCGCTATAGAGTTGGTAGTAGTAGGAAAGTACATTTCAGCAGCAGATGAAGGAAGGGAGACACACTAGTCAATACTAGTGGGTAGGCGGAGCCCACATAGGATAGAAACACCTCAGATTAAAAAAGTGTTGACCGGCCCCTCCAGCATATAGGGCTCCTCCTACTCCAGCTCTCCAGTCTAAAATTTGAGGTCACAGAGGATAGTCGCTGCTGGAAGCAGCTCCTCAGAAGATTTTTTTATTTTAATCGGACAGAGACTTGGACCGCCAGTGGTCTAGAGGTCTCAGGGGTCTCAGCGCTGCTGGACCCCCACCTCTCCCTTGGCGGATCTGTATTACCCTGTAAGGTGGTCCCTGCAGAACCCTGCCGGCCCTGGGGGATGAGGATTGCTTCCCTGGCGGGGACGCAAACCGCGCTTCTGGGGTCACTGCGTTCCCCGCCCTGGGGGGAAGCTACGGGCACAGCGCCACAAATCTCTGAGGGGTCCCTGTGGCGCTCAGCTGGGTGAGTACTCCACATTTTAATGTGTTTTGAGTGCTTCAGCGGCCGCTGCGGCAGCCGCTGCTACTTGTATTCATGTGTGGTGATTGTGTACTTTTGTCCGCAGGTGGATACCTGCAGGACATGAGAGCGGGAGCGGAGTGAGTCGCGCGCTTTTTTTGAAAAGCGCGGCGGCCATTACTGAAGGCCTTCTCGGGCTCCTCACTCTCCGCTCCCCCCGACCGACCGAAAGGAAGACACTACACCGCGGCCAGCTGGGTGAGTCTCTTCTACCTGTCAGGGCAGAAGCTTGACCCCCTCACACCCACAGCGCAGGAGGTACTGTCACACGGAACGCTCCCGCTACGATCACAATAGCGTCGCTTAATTTTGCGATCGTTTTTTTTTTTTGTGATCGTTTTTAATGTCGCTAGTAGCTGCCACAGTGGGCGATCTCATTGACGACGCATAAGTGGTTAGCGACCTCCTTAGCGACTTTGGCGGTCATTGCGATGTACAATTCAGCGCAATATGTTAGCGATCTCGTTGGCGTTCTTGTTTAGTGTGGCATACCTTTGAAAACTCTGTCCTGCAGCTGTTACCTCATAAGAGGCACCTGGGGCTCGCACACCCTTTCATTACACAAGGGTTGTGGGGAGTCTGCGACATTAACCCCTTCTTTGGCGGTTAACCCTTTATTGGGAGACAGCTGGGGTAGCTCTCTCTTTAAGAGCTTAACCCTTCAGCGTACGTTTTGCCTTTGAAAACCACACTGTTCTAGTTGCTGACAGGTTTTTGACCTGCCATATACTGTGTGAGGGCATGTCGGATCAGGGTCCAGGAGGTGCGGACCGTCTCCCAGATCCGCTACAGGATCAGTCTCGCGTATCTGACACACAGACCTCGACGGCATCAAGCGCAGCGGTCGAAGGTGTCAGTGATGACAAAATGGAGGCCCTCACTCGTTCTATTAATGGCCTTTCTGACCTTCTAGGTTATTGGGTGTCAGCTAGATCCTCTCATGGTAGGAAGCGACACAGGCCGGTGCCTTCTTCCCCGCTTAGCGACTCGGAGATTTCGGGCATGGAGGGTTCCCCTTCAAGCTCGGATGGGGAGGTGTCCGATTCGGATAAGGAGGATCGGCAGGGACACTCTGCCTGTCTTTTGAGCCGTACAGAGGCTTTTATTGGAGCCATGAGGGAGGCGTTACAGTTACCGGAGGAGGTAACTAGACGTCCTGGTAAGTCGGCCCGGATGTTTCAGGAGTCGCATAGGTCGCGATCAGCCTTACCATCTCTGGACGAGCTTAATGAGGCAGTGGAGAAGGAACGCCTGTGTCCAGATAAACGTTTTCAGGGGACACGGTTTTTTGAGACGCTATATCCGTGTACGACGGAGTTGATTGATAATTGGATTCCTTCTCCTGAAGTGGATGTCCCTTTATCCCAGCTTAGCAAATCCTCATTGCTTCCTGTTAAAGGGAAGGCGAGTCTGCAGGATCCGCTGGACAGAAAAACGGAGATGGCAGCGAAATCCATCTACGAGGCCACGGGTCATGGATTCAGAGCAGTGCTAGGATCCATGTGTGCCTGTAAAGC
The DNA here is from genome assembly GCA_033576555.1 of Oophaga sylvatica. NCBI lineage: Eukaryota > Metazoa > Chordata > Amphibia > Anura > Dendrobatidae > Oophaga > Oophaga sylvatica. The sequence continues at coordinate 828,483,499 of JARQOD010000001.1, read as the reverse complement.
TTCCCTGAGCTGGTTAGACCGTCTACGGACGGCGTGGCAAGATGGATCCCCACTATCCGAGGTAGAGGGGCTTTTCAAGTCATTGGAGGATGCAGCACGATATGGCAGTGATGCAGGTTTGGATACTGCCTCACTGCTGTCCAGGGCACAATCCTCGGCGATCACAGTCAGGAGAGCTCTGTGGCTTAGACAGTGGACCGGAGACGCGGTTTCCAAGCAAGGTTTGCTTTCTTTAGCTTACAAGGGTGGTCAGCTATTTGGATCTGACCTCACGGAGCTGATTGCCAAGGCAAAGGCAAAAGAAACGGCTTTACCGCAGCGAAGAGCTGTGTCTTCTGCGGCTGGCAGGCATAGTGCCGGTACTAGTCGGCGGTCCTTTCGGTCCAGGGGACGGTTCGGTCAGCCCTCTTGGGGATCGGGGCGTCCCTCTTTTTCGGGAAAAAAGAACGTTCAGAAATCCCGCACTTCCTGGAAACAGAGCTTCCGCCAAGACAAGCGGGAAGCTGACAAAAAGCCCGCTAAGGCGGACTGACGCCAGGGCCTCACTCGAGGGCTCTCGAGTGGGAGGTCGCCTGCTCCAATTCGAACCGATTTGGGCTTCCCGCGTGTCGGACATCTGGGTGACACGGGTTGTGTCGGCAGGCTATTTCATAGAGTTTCTTTCTCGACCCCCAGACAGTTTTTGCCAATCCCGCATTCCGTCAGAGCCCGAGCTATATGCCGCTCTACTGCGGGAGGTCGATTCCCTTCTACAGAAGGGTGTGGTGGTACCAGTTCCACCGGAGGACCGGGGAAGAGGGTTTTATTCCAACCTCTTTGTGGTCCCCAAAAAGGAGGACAAATTTCGCCCCGTTCTAGATCTCAAAAGATTGAATCGGCATGTCCGCTCCCGGAAATTCCGCATGGAGTCACTTCGCTCCGTTGTGGCGGCCTTGTCGCAGAACGATTTTTTGGTGTCAATCGACATTCGCGACGCTTATTTGCATGTCCCCATCGGAAGGGCCCACCAACGCTTCCTTCGTTTTGCCATAGGCCAGGACCATTACCAGTTTGTGGCTCTGCCATTCGGGTTGGCCTCAGCACCCAGAGTTTTTACAAAAATTCTGGCTCCTCTTATGGCGATTCTGTGAAGACAGGGGGTTACGATTCTTCCCTATCTGGACGACCTTTTGATTGTGGCGTCCTCAAAGGAGGAGGCGGTGACGGCTTGCAATCTATCCCTTCAGCTCCTGGAGGATTTCGGGTGGCTGGTCAATTGGGAGAAGTCGTCTCTGGAACCGTCGCAGTCATCCTGTTTTTGGGAATGCATTTCGACACGATACGAGCAGTGGTGTCTCTGCCTCCAGACAAGCAAGCGAGTCTTCTTCGTCATGTACAGGTTATGAAGTCTGCGACAGCAATGTCCCTTTGAAGGTGTATGCGCCTTCTGGGTTTGATGGTGGCGTCAATGGAAGCAATTCCGTTTGCCCAATTTCATTCCAGGGCTCTCCAAATGTTCATCTTGAACCGTTGGGATCGATCGCAGTTTTCACTAGATTGCAGTGTCATCATCTCCCACAGGGTGAGAGAGTCTAGAATGGTGGTTACGTCCAGAAGCGTTATCCCCGGGGAAGTCCTTCCTTCCTCCGAGGTGGTCGATCATAACCACCGATGCCAGCCTGACGGGCTGGGGGGGGTGTCTGGAACGATCTCTGGATTCAGGGAGTATGGTCGTTAGAAGAGTCTGTCCTGCCGATCAACATCCTGGAATTGAGGGCAGTTTTCCTTTGCCTCCAACACTGGACGGTCCCTTTAAGCGGTCTACCAGTCCGAGTGCAGACAGACAACGCGACGACAGTCGCGTATATCAATCATCAAGGTGGGACGAGGAGCTTCAGGCTCATGATGGAAGTGTCTCGAATTCTGGTATGGGCCGAGGCCAGAGTGCCAGCCATCTCTGCGATTCACATTCCAGGAGTTCAGAATATCACAGCGGACTTCCTCAGTCGCGAAAAGATGGATCCCGGAGAATGGAGTCTTCATCCGGAAATTTTTGCACTACTGTGCTCCCTTTGGGGAACTCCCCAAGTGGATTTGATGGCATCCAGGTTCAATGCCAAGTTACCGACGTTCATGTCCAGGTACAAGGACTCGAACGCTGTGGCAGTGGATGCTCTGGTGGCTCCTTGGGACCAATTCGAGCTAATCTATGTGTTTCCGCCGATATCCTTACTTCCTCTAGTGTTGCGTCGGATCAGACTGGAGAGAGTCCCGGCTATGTTGATAGCCCCAGATTGGCCGAGGAGGACGTGGTTCTCGACACTGGTGTCGCTTCTGGCAGCGCCTCCACTTCCACTTCCTCTTCGCCCGGACCTGTTAACCCAAGGGCCCGTTCGTCACCCGGACCTGAAGTCTCTGCGTTTGACGGCGTGGCTCTGTAGACCGAAATCTTGACCCGTCAAGGTTTTTCAGCCGAAGTCATTGCCACTCTGCGAGCTGCCAGAGGTCCGGCTACTACTAGGATTTATCACAAGACTTGGGAAGCCTTCTTCTCGTGGTGTTTCGGGTTCTTCTAGGAACCCGAGGATTTTTTCCATTCCCAATTTGTTGGCCTTTTTGCAGTACGGGCTGGACAAGGGTTTGGCAGTTAGCACTCTGAAAGGACAGGTTTCTGCTCTGTCCTTGCTGTTTCGGAAGACTATCGCCTCGCGTAGGGACGTACGTTCCTTTTTTCGCAGGGTAACCCGTCAATTTCCGCCGCGGAAGGCGCCTGTGTCTCCTTGGCGGCTCAATCTTGTCTTGGAGGCTCTTCAACATGGATCTTTTGAGCCTATGGACTCTGTTAATCTTTCCTTTCTCTCTTGGAAGGTTGCCTTCCTAGTGGCGGTCACTTCTTTGAGAAGGGTTTCTGAGTTGGCGGCTCTTTCTTGCTCGCCTCCTTTTCTGGAGTTTCTCCCAGATCGCGTAGTGCTTCGCACACGGGGCGACTTTCTACCTAAAGTGGTGTCACAGTTTCATGTTAACCAGGATATTGTGTTGCCCTCGCTCTGTCCGGAGCCAAGGAATGCGAAGGAACGGGCCTTGCACACATTGGATTTGGTGCGGGCTTTGAAGTTCTATTTGTCTATTACTCAAAGTTTTCGGAAGTCGGATTCTCTGTTTGTGATTCCAGCAGGTCGTCGACGTGGGCAACGAGCTTCCAAGGATTCTATAGCTCGTTGGATTCGGTCGGCCATTTTAGAGGCTTACCGACTTAAGGGCGAACCTTGCCCGATTAAGATTCGAGCTCACTCCACAAGGGCTGTGGGTTCATCGTGGGCTTTCCATCAAGGAGCCTCGGCAGCTCCGCTCTGCCGGGCGGCGACCTGGCGCTCCGTCCACACATTTACAAAATTTTATAAGGTGGACGTCAGTGCTTCCGCTGATGCGGCCTTAGGACGTAGGGTCCTGCAGGCGGCTGTAGTTTAAAGTTCTTGTGAACTTGTAGTTAGCGCTAGTTGCGCATTTATTTAGGTTGTTGGGTATCTGCCTCTGTTGGTTTTTTTGCCCACCCTTATTTTTGGACTGCTTTTGGACGTCCCACTAGTAATGACTAGTCTGTCTCCCTTCCTTCATCTGCTGCTGAAACACGGATTTTGGTAAGAACTTACCTGTAAAATCCTTTTCAGCGAAGAAGGAAGGGAGACACACATCCCTCCCATGGCAGAAGTGTGTTGTTGTGTTTTCAGATGTGGCTGAGGTCGGCGCGCTAAGGCTCTGTTCCAGCATTGCCAGCTCATCGCAGTGGTCAGGTTCAGTGAGTAGTACCTGAGACTGTGTGGTTTTTTTCTGTTATATGCATAACCTGTCTCCTTGTTTTTCTCTCTGAAATCCTTCAGAAGGGGTTATGTTGCTCCGCTGGTGATATTTACTCTTCCTTAGCTTGGGTACGACTGGAGAGCTGGAGTAGGAGGAGCCCTATATGTTGGAGGGCCGGTCAACACTTTTTAATCTGAGGTGTTTCTATCCTATGTGGGCTCCGCCTACCCACTAGTAATGACTAGTGTGTCTTCCTTCCTTCTTCGCTGAAAAGGATTTTACAGGTAAGTTCTTACCAAAATCCGTATTTTCCTATTTTAACCCCTTTCTGACATCAGACGTAATATTCCGTCCATGTGCCCTGGGCCAATTTGATCATGGACGGAATATTACGTCTGAGCGATCGGCCGCACTCCCGAACAAGATCGCAGCATTCCGGGAGCCGGCACAGGATCGGAGACCCCGCGGTGTGACGCAGGGTCCCGATCGTTGCCATGGTGAGCGAATGTTGTCATGACGACATCCGGCTCACTAGAGCTAAGAAACTTGTTGATCATGCGCAGTGCATGATTAGCAAGTCTCCCTGTAAGTGCAGTGCTGACAGCTTCTATGGCATGCAGATGCTGCTTCATCTGCATGCTATAGAAGCGATCAGCCTGCAAAAATTGATTGTCCCATCGCTGCGTCAGCAACGACCCGACCTATAAAACTGTCCCACTAGTTAACCCCTTCAGTGAACACAAAAAAGGCCAAAAACCATGCTTTATCATCATACCTCTGAACAAAAAGTGGAATAACACGCGATCAAAAAGACGGATATAAATAAACATGGTACCGCTGAAAACGTCATCTTGTCCCGCAAAAAATGAGCTGCCATACAGCTCCATCAGCGGAAAAATAAAAAAGTTATAGCTGTCAGAATAAAGTGATGCAAAAACAATTATTTTTTCTATAAAATAGTTTTTATTATATAAAAGCGCCAAAACATAAAAAAAATAAATGAGGTATCGCTGTCATCGTACTGACCCGAAGAATTAAACTGCCTTATCAATTTTACCACACACGGAACTGTATAAACCCCCCCACACCCCCCAAAAAAAAAAAAGAAATTGATGAATTGCTGGTTTTTGCTCATTCTGTCTCCCAAAAATCGGACTAGAAAGCGATCAAAAAACGTCATGTGCCTGAAAATTGTACCAATAAAAACGTCAGCTCGTCCCTCAAAAAACAAGACCTCACATGACTCTGGGACAAAATATGGAAAAATTATAGCAATCAAAATGTGGTGATGCAAAAATTGTATTTTGCAATAAAAAGCATCTTTTAGCGTGTGACAGCTGGCAAACATAAAAACCCGCTATAAGGCCTCTTTCACATGTCCTGATATTTCAGGTACTAGAAATGTCAGTGTCCGTGTTTGTAATACGTGTGGCATGCCTGTGCCTCATCCGTACCACACGGATAGGCGCCAGGGTAGAAGCTTGCAGTAAGTGCTGTTCCCCGGCGCTGGGTGCTGAAAACGGCTCTCATCATTCTCCCCTGCTCTGCCGGCGATCGGCGCATGCAGGGGAGAATGATGAGTTACATTTAAGTGATAAGAGACAGCAGGCGGCAGCTGATGGGACTAATACTCCCGTCAGCTTACTCCGTCTGCTGCTAATAACAGTGACAGCAGGAGTGGCTGATGGGGGTATTCGTCAGCCGTCGCCTGCACTATAAATAAATGAAAAAAACGGTGTGGGTTCCCCTGTATTTTCTATAACCAGCCAGGCAAAACTCACAGCTGGAGGCTGCAATCCTCAGCTGTCAGCTTCAGCATGGTTGGTTATCAGGAGTAGAGGGGTTCCCCACACTTTTTTTTTTAAATAATTTAAAAAACGGTGTGGAGTCCCCCCCTATTTTTGACAACCTGCCTTGGTAGAGGTCACAGCTGGGGTTGGTATTCTCAGGCTGGTAAGGGGCCATTGATATAGGCCCCCTCAGCCTAAAAATAGCAGCCCGCAGCTGCCCAGAAAAGGTGCATCTATTAGATGCGCCAATTCTGGCGCTTTGCCTGGCTCTTCCCACTTACCCTGTAGCGGTGGCAAGTGGGGTAATATTTGTGGGGTTGATGTCACCTTTCTATTGTCAGGTGACAACAAGCCCACAGCTTGGCAATGAAGAAGCATCTATAAGACACCTATCCATTACTAATCCTGTAGTTGTATTGTAAATAAACACACAGCCAGAATAAAGTGCTTTAATTGAAAAAATGACACTCCTTTAATTTTCTCAATTAAACCATACCTAAAACCTCGCCTATTCTACCAAAGCCCTCGATCTCCTGTAATAAAAGTTAAATAAAAAAGCAACAATATACCATACCTATCCGTTGTTCTGTCCCACGCCGTAATCCATGTCTGGGGGATAATAAGTTTTCAACCTGGATGGGGCAAGATGCAACCGTCCACGCTGAGAACCACTTGTGAATGAGCTGCTGGGAACGCAGTGTCAGTAACCGGGGGTGACGTCATAGAAGTTACCTCCAGTCACTGAGCTCCATTCTCAGCTGGGCTGAGCTGCGGTGAGATCCCCGCTAACACTGTGAGCACCCACGATGCTAGCTTGGATCTCACCGAAGTCACCGCAGTTACAGTCATGGCCAAAAGTTTTGAGAATGACACAAATATTAATTTTTACAAAGTCTACTGCTTCACTTTTTCTAATGGCAATTTGCATATACTCCAGAATGTTATAAAGAGTGATCAGCTTAACAGCAATTACTTGCAAAGTCAATATTTGGCTAGAAAATGAACTTTATCCCCCAAAACACATTTAAACATCATTGCAGCCCTTCCTTAAAAGGACCAGCTAACCTCTTTTCAGTGATTGCTCCATTAACACAGGTGTGGGTGTTGATGAGGACATGGCTGGAGATCAATCTGTCATGATTAAGTAAGAATGACACTACTGGACACTTTAAAAGGAGGCTGGTGCTTGGCATCATTGTTTCTCTTCTGTTAACCATGGTTATCTCTAAAGAAACACGTGCAGTCATCATTGCAATGCACAAAAATGGCCTAACAGGGAAGAGTATCGCAGCTAGAAAGATTGCACCTCAGTCAACAATCTATCGCATCATCAAGAACTTCAAGGAGAGAGGTTCCATTGTTGCCAAAAAGGCTTCAGGGCGCCCAAGAAAGACCAGCAAGCGCCAGGACCGTCTCTTAAGTGTTTCAGCTGCGGGTTCGTGCTACCAGCAGTGCAGAGCTTGCTCAGGAATGGCAGCAGGCAGGTGTGAGTGCATCTGCACGCACTGTGAGGCGGAGACTCTTGGAGCAAGGCCTGGTCTCAAGGAGGGCAGCAAAGAAGCCACTTCTCTCCAGAAAAAACATCATGGACAGACTGATATTCTGCAAAAGGTACAGGCAGTGGACTGCTGAGGACTGGGGTAAAGTTATTTTCTCTGATGAATCCCCTTTTCGATTGTTTGGGACATCAGGAAAACGCCTCATTCGGAGAAGACAAGGTGAGCGCTACCACCAGTCTTGTCTCATGCCAACTGTTAAGCATCCTGAAACCATTCATGTGTGGGGTTGCTTCTCAGCCAAGGGAATCGGCTCTCTCACAGTCTTGCCTAAAAACACAGCCATGAATAAAGAACCCTCCAAGAGCAGTTTGGCGATCAACAATGCCTTTTCCAGCATGATGGAGCACCTTGCCATAAAGCAAAGGTGATAACTAAATGGCTCAGGGAACAAAACATAGAGATTTTGGGTCCATGGCCTGGAAACTCCCCAGATCTTAATCCCATTGAGAACTTGTGGTCAATCATCAAGAGACGGGTGGACAAACAAAAACCTAAAAATTCTGACAAAATGAAATCATTGATTGTGCAAGAATGGACTGCTATCAGTCAGGATTTGGTCCAGAAGTTGATTGAGAGCATGCCAGGGAGAATTGCAGAGGTCCTGAAGAAGAAGGGTCAACACTGCAAATATTGACTTGCTGCATTAACTCATTCTGTCAATATAAGCTTTTGTTACTCATATGTTTGCAATTATTATATTTCTGTCTGTGATAAAAACATCTGTCAAACACACAAAAACCAGAGGGCAGCAGATCATGTGAAAATATAATATTTGTGTCATTCTCAAAACTTTTGGCCATGACTGTACATCCGGTTACGGGGCTCTGTTCCCAGCCAGGCTGAGCTGCGGTGAGATCCGGGGTCACTTATAAAATTCACATACCAGGAAACAGTAGATTAGTTCCAAAAAGGGGACACTTGTTGGGCATTGCCACTGTTAAGGCACATCTACATAAGTTCCTTCGGGGGGGGGGGGTCTAGTTTCCAAAATAGGGTCACTTGTGGGGCATTTCCACTATTTAGGCACATCAGGGGCTCTCCAAACGCGACATGATGCCTGCAGAGCATTCCATCAAAGCCTGCCTTCCAAAATGTCACTACTTCTCTTCTGAGCCCTGATGTGTGGCCAAACAGTAGTTTTCTCCCATATATGGGGTATCTGTGTACTCAGAACAAATTGGACAATAACTTTTGGGGTCCAATTTCTCCTGTTACCCGTGGGAAAATAAAAAATTGTGGACTAAAAGATAATTTTTGTGGGAATAAAATGATTTTTTATTTTCACGGCCGGACGTTATAAACTTTAGTGAAACACTTGGGGGTTCAAAGTGCTCACACATCTAGATAAGTTCCTTGGGGGATATAGTATACACAATGGGGTTACTTGTGGGGGGTTTCCACATCAGGGACTCTCCAAATGCGACATGGCGTCTGACCTCTATTACAGCCAATTTTGCATTGAAAAGTCAAACGACGCTCCTTCCCTTCCGAGCTCTGCCATGCGCCAAAACAGTGGTTTACCCCCACATATGGGGTATCAGCGTACTTAGGACAATAATAATAATCTTTATATAGCGCCATCATATTCCGCAGCGCTTTACAGTTTAACAGTTTCAGAACACAAGTCATAAGTAACAACGTTAATACAATAATTAAAGCAAAATAAGCCGCCCCTGCTCGTGAGAGCTTACAATCTACAATGAGGTGGGGGAGATACAAAGTACAGGTGTATATATACAATGGTGCATTTACAATGATGCTCTAGCCATCTTGAGGGAGTGAGGGATGGATGAAGATAGTGAATGGGCTACACACACACACACACACTTACACATAGAATGACTTTGATTAGTGAATGTGATAGGCCGCTCTGAACAAATGTGGACAAAATTGCACATTAAGTTTTGGGGTCTAATTTCTCCTGTTACCCTTGGTAAAATTAAAAAAAAAATGGATCTGAAGTACCGTATTTTCAGCAGCAGGTGGAAGGAAAGGAGACACACTAGTTCATAACTAGTGGGGTAGGCGGAGCCCAGATAGGATTGACACCTCAGATTAAAAAGAGTGTTGACCGGCCCCTCCAGCTCGGGCTCCTCCTACTCAGCTCTTCAGTCTAAAATTTGAGGTCCCAGAGGATGGTCGCTGCTGGAAGCAGCTCCTCAGAAGATTTTATTATTTTAATCGGACAAGAGACTTGGATCACCAGAAGTGGTCTAGAGGTCTCAGGGGTCTCAGCGCTGCTGGACCCCCACCTCTCCCTTGGCGGATCTGTATTACCCTGATGGTGGTCCCTGCAGAACCCTGCCGGCCCGGGGGGATGAGGATGGCTTCCCTGGCGGGGACTCAAACCACGCATCTGGGGTCACTGCGTTCCCCGCCCTGGGGGGAAGCATGGGCATAGCGCCAGAAACCCCTGGGGGTCCCTGTGGCGCTTCGGCTGGTGAGTACTCCGCATTTTTATTAATGTGTGTGAGTGCTTAAGCGACTGCTGCGGCAGCCGCTGTACAATACATGTCGGTGACTGGTGTTTTTTGTCCGCAGGTTAATACCTGCAGGACATAGGAGAGAGGATGCGCGCCTTTTTATTTGAATTTTCGCGCCGCTCTGAGCGCGCGCTTTACTGCAGTCTCCATTTCCGGCTTCTCTCATGGAGCATACGGAGGCACAGCGCGGCGGCCATTAATGAAGTCAGGCTGAAACTTCCTCGGGCTTTTCTCTCTCCTCCCCTCCCGGCAACGCTACAACAGTGACCAACTGGGTGAGTCGCTTCTACCCCTCCGGGCAGAAGCTTAACCCCTTCACCCCCACAGCGCGGGCGCCTTCTGGGGCACTAATGAGTGGCAGTTAGCGCTGTCCTGCGGCTGTTATCGCATAAGGGGCTCGCACACTCTTTTCAATAATAATAAAGAGGTTGTGGGGAGTCTGCGATTTTAATATTGCCACTATACGTTTCCACTAACGATCTTGATAACGACGCATACTATGCGATCGTTTGTGTGATCATTTTTTAATGTCGCTAGTAGCTGCCAATCTGGGCGATCTCATTAACATCGCATAAGCGGTTAGTGATCTCCTTAACAACTTTGGCGGTCATTGCGATATACGAAACAGCGCAATTTTTTAGCGATCTTGTGGAATGTTTTTTCTGTTTAATGTGGCATAAAAGCTGTCCTGCAGCTGCTGCCTTATAAGAGGCACTTGGGGCTCGCACAACTTTTTCATTATCAAGGTTGTGGGAAGTCTGCTATTTTAACCCCCTTCTTAGGCGGTTAGCTCTCTCTTTAAGAGATTTAACCCTTCAGCGATTGTTTTTTTCTTTAAGTTACTGACAGGTTTAACCTGCTATATACTGTGCAAGGATATGTCAGATGCAGACTATCTGACACGCAGACCTCGACGGCGTCATGCGCAGCGGTCGGAGGTTCCAGTGGTGTCAAAATGGAGGCCCTCGCTAGTTTCTATTGATGGCCTGTCTGACTTCTAGGTTATGGAGTGTCAGCTAGATCCTCTCAAGGAAGCGACACAAATCAGTGCCTTCCTTCTCGCGTAGCTAAGATGTCCGTTTCGGACAAGGAGGATCGGCAGGGACACTCTGCCTCTCTCATGGACCGTACTAATGGAGCCATGAGGGCGTTACAGTTACCGGAGAGAGGTAACTAGACGTCCTGGTAAGTCGGCCCGGATGTTTCAGGAGTCGCATAGGTTGCGACGACTTTACAAACTGTATCCGTTTTCTACGGAATTGATTGTTAATTGGATCTCCTGAAGTGAATGTCCCTTTATCCCAGCTTAGCAAATCTTCCTGGTAAAGGAAGGCGAGTCTGCAGGACCTGCTGGACAGAAAAATGGAGATGGCAACAATATCCATCTGCGAGGCCGCGGGTCATGGATTCAGTATTAAGGAGTGTACTTGTAAAGTTTCCCTGAGCCGTTTTGGACCGTCTACGGACGGCGTGATAAGATGGATCCCCTCTATCGAGGTAGATGGGCTTTTCAAGTTGAAGAGATACTGCGTCACTGCTATCCAGGGCGCAATCCTCGGCAGTCACAGTCAGAAGAGCACTGTGGCTTAGACATGGGGACGCGGTTTCCAAGCAGGGTTTGCTATCTTTTCCGCCGATATCTTTACTTCCTCTGGTGCTGCGTCGGATCAGACTGGAGAGAATTCCGGCTATGTTGATAGCCCCGGTTTGGCCAAGGAGGACGTGATTCTCGACACTGGTGTCGCTTTTGGCGGCACCGCCATTCCCACTTCCTCCTCGCCCGGGCCTGTTAACCCAGGGGCCCGTTTGTCATCCGGACTTGAAGTCTCTGCGTTTGACGGCGCGGCTCTTGAGACCGAAATATTGACCCGTAGAGGTTTTTCAGCCGAAGTCATTGCCACTCTGCGAGCTGCCAGAGGTCCGGCTACTACTAAGATTTATCACAAGACTTGGTCTTTTCGTGGTGTTCGGGTTCTTCAAGGAATCCGAGGATTTTTTCCATTCCCAATTTGTTGGCTTTGCTGCAGTACGGGCTGGACAAAAGGTTTGGCAGTTAGCACTCTGAAAGGTCAGGTTTCTGCCCTGTCATTACTATTTCGGAAGGCTATCGCCTCGTGTAGGGACGTACGTTCCTTTTTTCACGGAGTAATCCGTCAGTTTCCACCGTGGAAGGCGCCTGTGTCTCCTTGGCGGCTCAACCTTGTCTTGGAGGCTCTTCAGCATGTACCTTTTGAGCCTATGGGTTCTGCTAGCCTTTCTTTAATTTCTTGGAAGTTTACCTTCTTAGTGGCGGTAACCTCTTTAAGAAGGGTTTCTGAGTTGGCAGCTCTTTCCTGCTCGCCTCCTTTCCTGGAGTTTTACCCGGTTCGAGTAGTGCTTCGCACACGGGGCGACTTTCTACCTAAGGTGGTGTCGCAATTTCATGTTAACCAGGATATTGTGTTGCCCTCGCTTTGCCCGGGCCCAAGGAATGCAAAGGAACGGGACTTGCACAAATTGGATTTAGTGCGGGCCTTGAAGTTCTATTTGTCTATTACTCAAGGTTTTCGAAAGTCAGATTCTCTGTTTGTGATTACAGCAGGTCGTAGGCGTGATCGAGTTTCCAAGGAGTCTATAGCTCGTTGGATTCGGTCGGCCATTTTGGAGGCTTACCGTCTTAAAGGCGAACCTTGCCCGATTAAGTTTCGAGCTCGCTCCACGAGGGCTGTGGCTTCATCGTGGGCCTTTCATCAAGGGCTTCGGCAGCTCAGCTCTGCCGAGCGGCGACCTGGCGTTTCGTCCACACATTTACAAAGTTTTATAAGGTGGACGTTAGTGCTTCCGCTGATGCGGCCTTAGGACGTAGGGTCCTGCAGGCAGCGGTAATTTAAAGTTTTTAGTTAACTTGTATTTGGCGCCTGTGGCGCATTTATCTAGGTTGTTGGGTTTCTGCCTATTTTGGTTTTTTCCCACCCTAATTTTTGGACTGCTTTGGGACGTCCCACTAGTTATGAACTAGTGTGTCTCCTTTCCTTCCACCTGCTGCTGAAAGACGGATTTTGGTAAGAACTTACCTGTAAAATCCTTTTCAGCGAAGGAAGGAAAGGAGACACAGCTCCCTCCCATGGCAGAAGTGTGTTGTTGTATTTACAGATGCAGCGTGACCCTTCTCTGATAGCGATTATCTGGACTGAGGTCGACGCGCTACGGCTCTGTTCCAGCATTGCCAGCTTATCGCAGTAGTCAGGTTCAGTGAGTAGTACCTGGAACTGTGTGATTTTTTGCCAAATGCATGCATAACCTGTACTCTTATGTTTTTTCTCTGAAGTCCTTCAGAAGGGGTTATGTTGCTTCGCTGGTGATATTGTTCTTCCTTAAGCTTGGGTACGACTGAAGAGCTGAGTAGGAGGAGCCCGAGCTGGAGGGGCCGGTCAACACTCTTTTTAATCTGAGGTGTCAATCCTATTTGAGCTCCGCCTACCCCACTAGTTATGAACTAGTGTGTCTCCTTTCCTTCCTTCGCTGAAAAGGATTTTACAGGTAAGTTCTTACCAAAATCCGTCTTTTTGGGCTATAAGACGCACTTTTTCCCCAAAAAAATTGAGGAAAATGGGGGGTGCGTCTTATAGCCCGACCGCAGCTTACCGGGGGGTTGCGGCAGCGGTGTGGCGGTGGCAGAGATGCGGCGTTGCAGAGGCGCGGTGGGCGGCGTGCACCTGAGCAGGTTCCCTTCCTCAGGTGGTGAGGTGACGCCGCGGCACCGAGAGCAGACAGGACAGCAGAGCCGGGATTGCCGGTGGTGGCGGCCATCTTCCTGAGGCGGCGCGTGCGCAGATACAGTACTCTACTTCCTGTGGCTTCAGGAAAATGGCCACGGTAGGCCGCGCATGCGCAGATAGAGATCGCGGCGGCCATTTTTCTGAAGCCCCAGGAAGCAGAGTACTCTAAGCACGCGCCGCCTCAGGAAGATGGCCGCCACCACCGACAAACCCGACTCTGCTGTCCTGTCTGCTCTCCGTGCCGCGGCGTCACCTCACCACCTGAGGAAGGGACCCTGCTCAGATGAACGCCGCCCACCGCGCCTCTGCCACCGCCGCATCTCTGCCACCGCCGCACCTCTGCCACCGCCACACCTGCCATAAACCCAGCTCTGCTTTCCGTGCCGCGAGCGTCACCACACCTGAGGAAGGGACCCTGCTCAGGTGCACGCCGCCCATCGCGCCTCTGCCACCGCCGCATCTCTGCCACCGCCGCACCTCTGCCACCGCCACACCACAGCCACAAACCCGGCTCTGCTCTCCGTGCCGCAGCGTCACCTCACCTGAGGAAGGTGAGTACAGTATCAGCATCACCGCACCTCTGCCACACCACTGCCGCAACCCCTGCTGTACCACCGCCGGCCCACAGGTACCTTAAAATTCGGACAATAAGACGGACCACCATATTGTAAAAATCTTTTTTTCTGCTATTTTCACCCCAAAATTTGGGGTGCGTCTTATGGTCCGGTGCGTCTTATAGTCCGAAAAATACGGTACATTTTTTTGTGAAAAAAGTTAAATGTTCTTTTTTTTTTTTTAGAAAGAAAAACATTCCAAAAATGCCTGTGAAGCATCTGAAGGGTTAATAAACTTCTTGAATGTGGTTTTGAGCACCTTGAGGGGTGCAGTTTTTAGAATGGTGTTGCTTTTGGGAATTTTATATCATATAGACCCCTCAAAGTGACTTCAAATGTGATGTGTTCCCTAAAAAAAAAATGGTGGTGTAAAAATGGGAAATCGCTGTTTAACTTTTAACTCTTATAACTTCCTAACAAAAAATGTTGGTTCCAAAATTGTACTGATGTAAAGTAGACATGTGGGAAATGTTACTTAAGTATTTTGTGTGCCATAGCTCTGTGATTTAAGAGCATGAAAATTCAAAGTTGGAAGAGTACAAAATTTCCAAATTTTTTGCCAAATTTCCATTTTTTTCACTAATAAACACAAGTCATATCAAAGAAATTCTGCTGCTATCACAAAGTACAATATGTCAAACAATGTCATAATCACCGGGAGCCATGAAAGCCTTCCAGAGTTATTACCTCCATAAAGGGACAGTGGTCAGAATTGTAAAAATTGGCATGGTCATTAACATGCAAACCACCCTTAGGGTAAAGGGGTTAATACATTGATGGCTTTTTTCAGGTTGATATTTCAGCAGCAGATGAAGGAAGGGAGACACACTAGTCATTACTAGTGGGTAGGCGGAGCCCACACAGGATAGAACACCTCAGATTAAAAAGAGTGTTGACCGGCCCCTCCAGCTTGAGCTCCTCCTACTCCAGCTCTCCAGTCTAAAATTTGAGGTCACAGAGGATAGTCGCTGCTGGAGCAGCTCCTCAGAAATTTTTTTTATTTTAGTCGGACAGAGACTTGGACCGCCAGTGGTCTAGAGGTCTCAGGGGTCTCAGTGCTGCTGGACCCCCACCTCTCCCTTGGCGGATCTGTATTACCCTGATGGTGGTCCCTGCAGAATCCATGCCGGCCCGGGGGATGAGGATTGCTTCCCTGGCGGGGACGCAAACCGCACATCGGGGTCACTGCGTTCCCCGCCCTGGGGGGAAGCGATGGGCATAGCGTCCACAAATCTCTGATGGGTCCCTGTGGCGCTCAGCTGGGTGAGTACTCCACATTTTAATGTGTTTGAGTGCTTCAGCGACTGCTGCGGCAGCCGCTGTTATATGTGACATGTTGGTGACTAGTGTCTTTCAGCAGCAGATGGAAGGAAGAGAGCCACTCTAGTCATTACTAGTGGGTAGGCGGAGCCCAGATAGGATTGACACCTCAGATTAAAAAGAGTGTTGACCGGCCCCTCCAGCTCGGGCTCCTCCTACTCCAGCTTCTCCAGTCTAAAATTTGAGGTCTCAGAGGATAGTCGCTGCTGGAAGCAGCTCCTCAGAAGATTTTTTATTTTTATCGGACAGAGACTTGGATCACCAGAAGTGGTCTAGAGGTCTCAGGGGTCTCAGCGCTGCTGGACCCCAACCTCTCCCTTGGCGGATCTGTAATTACCCTGATGGTGGTCCCTGCAGAATCATGCCGGCCCGGGGGATGAGGATTGCTTCCCTGGCGGGGACGCAAACCGCACATCGGGGGTCACTGCGTTCCCCGCCCTGGGGGGAAGCGATGGGCATAGCGTCACAAACCCCTGGGGATCCTTGTGGCGCTCGGCTGGTGAGTACTCCCGCATTTTTATTAATGTGTGTGAGTGATTCAGCGGCAGTCGCTGTTACAATATACATGCCGGTGACTAGTATTTTTTGTCCGCAGGTTGATGCCTGCAGGACATAGGACGGGAGAGAGGAGTGCGCGCTTTTTTTATTTGAATTTTCGCGCCGCTCTGAGCGCGCGCTTTACGGCAGTCTCCATTTTCGGCTCCTCTCATGGAGCACACGGAGACACAGCGCGGCGGCCATTAAAGAAGCAGGCTGAAAGCTTCTTCTGGCTCTTATCCCTCCTCCCCTCCCGGCAAAATGTTACACTGTGGCCAGCTGGGTGAGTCGCTTCTAGCCCGCGGGCAGAAGCTTAACCCCTTCACCACCACAGCGCGGGCGCCTTCTGAGGCACTAATGAGTGACAGATTGCGCTGTCCTGCGGCTGTTATCCCTTAAGGGGGCTCGCACACTCTTTTCAATAATAATAGAGGTTGTGGGGAGCCTGCGACAGTGAAGTTACTGCCACTATAACGCTTTTAATGTCGCTAGTAGCTGCCAATCTGGAGCGCTTACTGATCTCCTTAACAATTTTGGCGGTCATTGCGATATACAAAACCGCAATTTTTTAGCGATGAACGTTTTTTTCTGTTAAGTGTGGCATAGCTGTCCTGCAGCTGTGGCCTTATAGGAGGCACTTGGGGTTCGCACACCCTTTTCATTATCACTGCTACTTTAACCCCTTCTTAGGCGGTTAACTCCTAATGGGGGACAGCTGGGGTAGCTCTCTCTTTAAGAGCTCTAACCCTTCAGCGTTTGTTTTTTCTTTAAGAAACACACTGTTCTAGTTACTGACAGTTTAACCTGCCATATACTGTGCAAGGACATGTCAGAGACCGTCTCCCAGATCCGCTACAGAATCAGTCTCACTGACACGCAGATCTCGACGGCGTCATGCGCAGCGGTCGGAGGTTCCAGCGGTGTCAAAATGGAGGCCCTCGCTAGTTTCTATTGATGGCCTGTCTGACCTAGGTTATTAGATGTCAGCTAGATCCTCTCAAGGAAGCGACACAAACCGGTGCCTTCCTTCCCGCGTAACGAAGATGTCCGATTCGGACAAGGAGGATCGGCAGGGACACTCTGCCTCTCTTTTGGGCCGTACAGAGACTTTTATTGGTCCATGAGGGCGTTACAGTTACCAGATGAGGTAACTAGACGTCCTGGTAAGTCGGCCCGGATGTACCAGGAGTACAGTAAGTTGCGTTCGGCATTGCCAGCTCTGGATCAGCTTAATGGGACAAGGAACGCCTGTGTCCAGATAAACGTTTTCAAGGGACACGGTCTTTTGAGACCGTGTTCAACGGAGTTGATTGATAATTGGATCCCTTCTCCTGAAGTGGATGTCCCTTTATCCCAGCTTAGCAAATCTTCCTGTTAAAGGGAAGGCGAGTCTGCTGGACAGAAAAACGGAGATGGCAGCAATATCCATCTACGAGACCGCGGGTCATGGATTCAGTTATTAAGGATCCATGTGTGCTTGTAAAGTTTCCCTGAGCCGGTTGGACCGTCTACGGACGGCGTGGCAAGGTGGATCCCCTCTATCAAGGTAGATGGGCTTTTCAAGTTGTTGGAGGATACTGCGTCACTGCTATCCAGGGCGCAATCCTCGGCAGTCACAGTCAGAAGAGCACTGTGGCTTGGACATGGGGACGCGGTCTCCAAGCAGGGTTTGCTATCTTTAGTTTACAAGGTGGTCAGCTATTTGGATCTGACCTCACGGAGCTGATTGCCAAGGCAAAAGAAACAGCTTTACTGCAGCGCAGAGCTGTGACCTCTGTGTCTGGCAGGACTAGTGCCGGTAGTTGTCGGCGGTCCTTTCGGTCCACTCTCTCTCTCTCTTTTTTTTAAAAAAAAAAAAAAAGGGAATTCTCAGAAATTCCGCATACCCTGGAAACAGAACTTCCGTTAAGACAAACGGGAAGCTGGCAAAAAGCCGCTAAGGCGGACGGACGCCTGGGTCTCACTTGAGCGCTCTCGAGTGGGGGGTCGTTTACTCCAATTCAAACCGACTTGGGCTTCCCGCGTGTCGGACGCCTGGGTGACACAGGTTGTGTTGGCAGGCTACTTCATAGAGTTTTTTTTCTCGACCCCCAGACAATTTTTTTGTCAACCTCGCCTGTTATGTTTCGGTAGCTGAGGAGTGCAGGTAAAAAAGGCAATACACCAGAGCAGTTGGAATCTATGAGATTGCAGTACCCTGACTAACCACCACAACTAGAGGCAGCCGTGGAGCGTTCCTACGTTGGTCCTAGACGCCTCGTCACAGCCTGAGAAACTAACTACACCTAAAGATAGAAATAGGAAAGCTATCTGCCCCGGAGCAGAAACCCAAAGATAATAGAAAGCCCCCAAACAAGTAATAGCGGTTAGACAAGAAGAAATACTGACACAGAAAGAAAATAGTATGAGCAAACGCTGGGGCCCAAACTAACTAAATAGAAAAGGATAGGAAGGGTACTTACTGCAATCCCAGAAAACCCTGAAAAGCACCAACTCTACTAATTTCAAAATCACCTGAGATCACACGACCTCTACCACCTAAATTAGTTCTCTGGTGTAACAAAATCAAAACAGCAGCCACTGAAAAAACTGGAAAAAAGCAAAAGTACAAACATCAGTGGCTGAACTAAACTGAGAGGGCAAAAAGCCCCCGAAGGGGACCCAGAAGGCCCCCAAAGAAGTGCAGGACAAAATGCAAAAATATAGTACAAAAACAAAAAGAAGAAAATGTCTTTTCTGTTAGCAGGAGATGCAGACACGACACAGCAGGCTACAAGGGAAACAGGAATGAAGGATTCAGACCAGAACAATTGATCACCGGCAACCCTGATGGGAAGGTGACTCCCTTATATAAGACCAGTCAGTAACACCTGATTCCCAGTCCTCACAATCTTCACTGAACAGACCAGTACCGCTTGTAACCACCAGAGGGAGTCTCTGCTCAGAACTCATCTCAAACCCATTCACAACAGTACCCCCCCCCCTTGAGGAGGGGTCACCGAACCCTCATTTGAGCAACCAGGTCGGTCAGGATGAGTTCTATGATACGCACGGATAAGTCTCCTAGCATGGATGTCCGAAGCAAACACCCAAGAATTGTCTTCCTGACCATAACCTCTCCACTTAACCAAATACTGGAGTTTCCGTCTAGAAAAACGAGAATCTAATATTTTCTCAACCACATACTCCAGATTGCCCTCAACCAAAACAGGGTCAGGAGGCACAACAGCAGGAACCACTGGCTCAACAAACCTCTTCAACAAGGACTTGTGGAACACGTTATGGATCTTAAATGTCCCTGGAAGAAGCAAACGAAAAGAAACAGGATTAAGAATCTCAATGATCTTATAAAGGTCCAATGAACCTAGGCTTAAATTTAGGAGATGCTACTCTCATAGGAATATTCTTTGAGGACAACCAGACCAAGTCCCCCACTTTAAACCGAGGACCATCAGTCCTATGCCGGTTAGCAAACCGCTGGGCCTTCTCCTGAGAGAGGGACAACCTCTCCACTACTTGGTCCCAAATCTGTTGCATACGCTCCACAACAGAGTCAACAAACCCGGACAGACAGAAGCCTCCGTCTGTCCTGAAGAAAATCGAGGGTGAAACCCAGAATTACAGAAAAACGGAGACATCAAAGTGGCAGAGCTAGCCCTATTATTAAGAGCAAACTCAGCCAAAGGTAAAAAAGAGACCCAGTCATCCTGATCAGCAGACACAAAGCATCTAAGAAAGTCTCCAATGTCTGGTTTGTTCTCTCAGTTTGACATTGGTCTGA
Organism: Oophaga sylvatica; assembly: GCA_033576555.1. NCBI lineage: Eukaryota > Metazoa > Chordata > Amphibia > Anura > Dendrobatidae > Oophaga > Oophaga sylvatica. Next base: position 828,463,880 of record JARQOD010000001.1, on the reverse strand, counting down.
GGATGAAATGCCGAGGAGAAAGACAATTGAACACCCAGTTTAGAACAAAAAGTCCTCCAAAATCTGGAAACAAACTGGACTCCTCTGTCAGACACAATGTTCTCAGGAATGCCGTGTAAACGAACCACGTGCTGAAGGAACAACGGCACCAATTCAGAGGAGAAGGCAACTTAGGTAATGGCACAAGATGTAAACATTTTGGAAAACCTATCACAAATTACCCAGATGGTGGTCATTCTCTGAGAAACAGGAAGGTCGGAAATGAAATCCATAGAGATATGGGTCCATGGTCTCTTGGGCACAGTCAATGGCATCAACAACCACTAGAGCGAGAGCAAGGCTTGGAGCGAGAGCAAGTCCCGCAGGACTGCACAAATTCCCTGACATCACGAGAAAAAGGGTTTTGGCCACCAAAAGGACCGACTCCCAATCTGGGGCCCCAAAAATTCCGGGACCCCCCGCCAATGGGAAAAACAATAAACCAGACTCACATTTTTTTTCCAGGGCCCCCGGAAAAAAATTTTTTTCCAAAGGGCAGCATCGGGCCTATCCTCCGACCCCCCCTCCGAGCAAGCCTCAAAGGGGGCAAAGGGGGCGGAAAAGAACTACCCCTTTTTAAAAAATAACAGAAGATCAGATAACTCGGGAGTCCAAAAGGAAACTCCTCGGGGGGGGCTCCGCCTTAACTTTATCCAGGAAAAAGGAAACCACAAAATTTTAAAAACGTGTGAAAAAAAAAGGCCCCCCGGCCTTCTAGGATTGAGTCGCTTGGCAGTTCCCCAGATAACCAATTTTGGTCCGTAAGGACCACCCCCTGATTTTTGGCTCCCTCCACCAATTTCTCCATTTTTCAAACCCCTTAGGCCCCAAAACCCCTTTACCCACGTTAATTCGTTCAAGGAAAAATTTTCGAGAAAAAAGGCCAAGGGTTTTTTTGGGGTCTCTGGATCTTTTTGGGACAAAAGGGAAAACCCCCCCAAATTTCAGAGGCATCAACCTCCCCTGAAATGGCAAGAAACATAGGTGCCGTAGAACAGAGCAAAGTGAATCTCTGCTTAAGTTTTGAAGCAGAACTGCCTCAGGGGGCCCAAAATTTTACCACATCAAAACCCCCTTTCGGGGCAAACAGTTAATGGTTTAAAATAACCGAAAATTCCCAAAAAAATTTTTACGATAAAAATTGGAAAAACCCCCCAAAAATCTCTGAAAGCCTTTAATGGTAGGTTGGACCCAATCACAGAGGGGCCAAACCCTTTGACCGGGCCTTTTTAAAACAGATGGGACAAAATAAAAACCCAGAAAGAGTCCTCTGTACGCCAAAAAGACACTTTACCCTTCACAACGGGCATTCCTCTCAAAATCTGGAACACAGTTCGAAATGTTTCACATGAGATCCCTCTTAAAAAAAAACAAATACATCCAAATAAACAATCAAAATTTTGTCCACAAAATCCCTGAAAAAGTCATTATGAAGGACGGAAGAGGGGAAGAGCTTTGAGCCCAAAGGGTCATTTTGTACCAAAAGCCCTTCGGGGGATTGAACCCCTCTTCCATTCCCCCTCTTAACAAAAGGTATACGCCCCCCGAGGTCAAGCTTGGTAAAAAAAATAGCTTTTTTTCCCCGGAAAACAGGTCAAAATCAGGGAAAAAGGGTATGATTTTCACAAAATATTGTTCAAGAGATGAAATCAATACACGGCCTTAATGAACCTTTTTTTTGGCCCAAAAAAAAAAAACCCCCGGCCCCCTAAGGAAAAGGGGATGGTCTGATTGACCCTTCCCAATGATTCCCTTGATAAACCGCAAGCGCATTTCATACAGACAAGTTTAAAAAGGCGACCTTTAGGGAATTACTACCCGGCACAATTTTCAATACGCAGTCATAGCTCCTGGGGGAGGCAAGATCAGTTTACTTTCGCTAAACACATCAAAAAATAATCAAAAAGTCAGGAACACCCCGAGCCGGGGGGGGGGCAGAAAAAACAAGTGTTGGGGTTAACACATTGGGGCCCCCAATGGTTACAGACACAGATTTCCAATCCAAAAAGGATTAGAGACTGTAACCAAGGGAAACCCCAATAAGTCAGCAGATTATACAGAACCAAAAAAATTGCAGCACTCCTGGTGATCAGGTTTTAACCCTCCCCTGATAAAAAAAAAATGGGTTTATTTTCCGCCAAGGGTAAATGAACCCCGTAGGGGGAAAAGACCTGTAGGGGT
>JARQOD010000001.1:828434271-828461560 GCA_033576555.1 Oophaga sylvatica | reverse complement strand
GGTGGGCAGTCCTGACCAAGTGGAATGACGACGCTTGGCGGCCCTTTTTCGGAAGGGTCTGTCAGATAATGTAAAGGATGTTATGGTGGATTCTCTGTCCCCTCTGGTCTCAATGATTCTATGTCATTAGCGATTCAAATTGACAGACGTTTGCGTGAGCGGAGAAGTATGCGTGGAATGGTGTTGCCTTGTGAACCTGCTTCTGAACCCATGCAGTGTGATAGAGTGGTGTCTGGGGCACAGCGTCATGAGTTTCGAAAGCGCAATGGGTTATGTTTCTACTGTGGTGATGCCTCTCATGCTATTTCAGTCTGTCCTAAGCGGGAAGACGTTTTGCACGCTCAGTTGTCTTGGGTAGTGTTCAGACTAAGTTTTTATTAACTGTCACTCTGATATGCTCTCTGTCCTCATTTTCTGCTCAGGCTTTCGTTGATTCTGGAGCAGCTATTAACCTGATGGATTATGATTTTGCTAAACGTTGTGGGTTTCCCTTGATACCCCTACAGAAGTCTATTCCCCTACTAGGGATCGATTCTACCCCTTTGGCTGAGAATAAACCTCAGTTCTCTACTCAGGTGATAATGAGGGTTGAACCTGATCATCAGGAGTGCTGTAAATTTTTGGTTCTGTATAATCTGCATGATATTATCGTACTGGGCTTCCCTTGGTTGCAGTCTCATAATCCTGTTTTGGATTGGAAATCTGTGTCTGTAACCAGTTGGGGCTGCCAATGTGTTAATACCAACACTCCTGTTTTTTCTGCCTCCCCCCAGGCTCAGGATGTTCCTGACTTTTTGATTGATTTTTCTGATGTGTTTAGCGAAAGTAAATCTGCATCCTTGCCTCCCCATAGGAGCTATGACTGCGCTATTGAATTAGTGCCTGGTAGTAAATTCCCTAAAGGTCGCCTTTTTAACTTGTCTGTACCTGAACATGACGCTATGCGGTCTTATATCAAGGAATCATTGGAGAAGGGTCATATCAGACCATCCTCTTCACCCTTAGGTGCCGGTTTTTTCTTTGTGGCCAAAAAGGATGGTTCATTAAGGCCGTGTATTGATTATCGTCTTTTGAACAATATTACTGTAAAATATCAATACCCGTTACCTTTGATTTCTGACCTGTTTTCCAGGGTGAAAAATGCTACTTGGTTTACCAAGCTTGACCTCAGGGGGGCATATAACCTTATTCGCATTAAGCACGGGGATGAATGGAAGATGGCATTCAATACCCCGGAGGGGCATTTTGAGTACCTTGTGATGCCCTTTGGGCTCACTAATGCTCCTTCTGTCTTCCAGTCCTTCATGAATGACATTTTCAGGGATTTTGTGGATAAATTTCTGATTGTTTATTTGGATGATATCTTGATTTTTTCTAATGACTGGGACTCTCATGTGAAACATGTTCGAACTGTATTCCAGATTTTGAGAGAGAATGCTCTGTATGTGAAGGGATGAAAGTGTCTTTTTGGCGTACAGAGGATCTCATTTCTGGGATTCATTTTGTCCCCATCTGTTATTGAAATGGACCCGGTCAAGGTTCAGGCCATCTGTGATTGGGTCCAACCTACTTCATTAAAGGCTCTTCAAAGATTTTTGGGTTTTGCCAATTTTTATCGTAAATTTATTGGTAATTTCTCGGTTTGTTAAACCATTGACTGATTTGACCAGAAAGGGTTCTGATGTGGTGAATTGGCCTCCTGAGGCAGTCTCTGCATTTCAGGAACTTAAGCAGAGATTCACTTCTGCTCCTGTTCTACGGCAGCCTGATGTTTCTCTGCCATTTCAGGTGGAGGTTGATGCCTCTGAAATTGGGGCAGGTGCCGTTTTGTCCCAAAAAGATCCAGAGACCTCTAAAAGTAACCCTTGTGCCTTTTTCTCTCGAAAATTTTCTCCTACTGAACGTAATTATGACGTGGGTAATCGGGAGTTACTGGCCATGAAGTGGGCTTTTGAAGAGTGGAGACATTGGCTGGAGGGAGCCAAACATCAGGTGGTGGTCCTTATGGACCATAAGAATCTGGTTTATCTGGAATCTGCCAAGCGACTCAATCCTAGACAGGCCAGGTGGGCCTTGTTTTTCACACGTTTTAATTTTGTGGTTTCCTTTCTTCCTGGCACTAAGAATGTTAAGGCGGATGCCCTCTCGAGGAGTTTCCTTGCGGACTCTGCTGAGTTATCTGATCCTTCTGTTATTTTGAAAGAGGGTGTAGTTCTTTCCGCCATCTCACCCAATTTGAGACTTGCTCTGGAGGGGTGTCAGGAGGATAGGCCCGAGCGCTGCCCTGTTGGAAAATTGTTTGTCCCGGACCAATGGAAAAAGAGTGTGATGTCTGAGATTCATTGTTCCGCGTTGGCTGGGCATCCCGGAATTTTTGGTACTAGAGACTTGGTTAGTCGGTCCTTTTGGTGGCCTACCTTGTCTCGTGATGTCAGGGAATTTGTGCAGTCCTGCGGGACTTGCTCTCGCTCCAAGCCTTGCTCTCGCTCTAGTGGTTTGTTGATGCCATTGCCTGTGCCAAGAGACCATGGACCCATATCTCTATGGATTTCATTTCCGACCTCCCTGTTTCTCAGAGAATGACCGTCATCTGGGTGATTTGTGATAGGTTTTCCAAGATGATACATCTTGTGCCATTACTTAAGTTGCCTTCCTCCTCTGAATTGGTGCCTTTGTTCCTTCAGCACGTGGTTCGTTTACACGGCATTCCTGAGAACATTGTGTCTGACAGAGGAGTCCAGTTTGTTTCCAGATTTTGGAGGACCTTTTGTTCTAAACTTGGTGTTCAATTGTCTTTCTCCTCGGCGTTTCATCCTCAGACCAATGGTCAAACTGAGAGAACAAACCAGACATTGGAGACTTATCTAAGATGCTTTGTGTCTGCTGATCAGGATGACTGGGTCTCTTTTTTGCCTTTGGCTGAGTTTGCTCTTAATAATAGGGCTAGCTCTGCCACTTTGATGTCTCCATTTTTCTGTAATTCTGGGTTTCACCCTCGATTTTCTTCAGGACAGACGGAGGCTTCTGTCTGTCCAGGTGTTGACTCTGTTGTGGAGCGTATGCAACAGATTTGGGACCAGGTAGTGGAGAGGTTGTCCCTCTCTCAGGAGAGGGCCCAGCGGTTTGCTAACCGGCATAGGACTGATGGTCCTCGGTTTAAAGTGGGGGACTTGGTCTGGTTGTCCTCAAGAAATATTCCTATGAGAGTGGCATCTCCTAAATTTAAGCCTAGGTTCATTGGACCTTATAAGATCATGGAGATTCTTAATCCTGTTTCTTTTCGTTTGCTTCTTCCAGGGACATTTAAGATCCATAACGTGTTCCACAAGTCCTTGTTGAAGAGGTTTGTTGAGCCAGTGGTTCCTACTGCTTTGCCTCCTGACCCTGTTCTGGTTGAGGGCAATATGGAGTTTGTGGTTGAGAAAATATTGAATTCTCGTTTTTCTAGACGGAAACTCCAGTATTTGGTTAAGTGGAGAGGTTATGGTCAGGAAGACAATTCTTGGGTGTTTGCTTCAGACATCCATGCTAGGAGACTCATCTGTGCGTATCATAGAACTCGTCCTGACCGACCTGGTTGCTCAAGTGAGGGTTCGGTGACCCCTCCTCAAGGGGGGGTACTGTTGTGAATGGACTTGAAATGAGTTCTGAGCAGAGGCTCCCTCTGGTGGTTACAAGCGGTACTGGACTGTCCAGTGAAGATTGTGAGGAGTGGGAATCAGGTGTTACTGACTGGTCTTATATAAGGGAGTCGCCTTCTCATCAGGGTTGCCGGTGATCAATTGTTCTGGTCTCAATCCTTGAGTCCTGTTTCCTTTGTAGCCTGCTGTGTCGTGTCTGCATCTCCTGCTAACAGATAAGACATTTTCTTCTTTTTGTTTTTGTGCTTGATTTTTGCATTTTGTCCTGCACTTCTGTGGGGGCCTTCAGGGTCCCCTCCGGGGGCTTTTGCCCTCTCAGTTTAGTTCAGCCACTGATGTTTGTACTTTTGCTTTTTCCAGTTTTTTCAGTGGCTGCTGTTTTGATTTTGTTACACCAGAGAACTAATTTAGGTGGTAGAGGTCGTGTGATCTCAGGTGATTTTGAAATTAGTAGAGTTGGTGCTTTTCAGGGTTTTTTGGGATTGCAGTAAGTGCCCTTCCTATCCTTTTCTATTTAGGTAGTTTGGGCCACAACGTTTGCTCATACTATTTTCTGTCTGTGTCAGTATTTCATCTTGTCTAACCGCCATTACATGTTTGGGGGCTTTCTATGTTCTTTGGGGATCTGCTCCGGGGCAGATAGCTTTCCTCTTTCTATCTTTAGGTGTAGTTAGTTTCTCAGGCTGTGACGAGGCGTCTAGGACCAACGTAGGAACGCTCCACGGCTGCCTCTAGTTGTGGTGGTTAGTCAGGGTACTGCAATCTCATAGATTCCAACTTCTCTGGTGTATTGCCTTTTTTACCTGCACTACTCAGCTACCGAAACATAACATCCCCTATCTGGATGACTTTTTAATTGTGGGCCACTCAGTCCAGCATTGCACTACTCAGAGAGAGTAATGTCTGTTCTACAGAAATTGGGTTGGCTTAATGACCCTCAATACGGCTTTTAACTGACCTGAGATATAAGAGAATAGCATCCCCATACAGGTAAAAATCCAGCAGCTGTCGGCTGTACACTATAGCTGACAGCCATGATCAGTGTTGTCACCGTGCATATCTGTTTAACCCCTTAGATGCTGCTGTCAATAATGACTATATCTTATAACTTTAAAAGAGTGTGGCTTCTCCCTCTTTATCCCCTTCGACACCCTGAGATCATGATTGTGTGGTCCTGATGTTTGCCTTGGCAATTCACAAAAAAATAGCAGCCTTAGAGTCTGCCAGCTATAGTGACCTGTTCAAAAGTCAGCAACATTTATGGTATCACTTTTGTGGGTTTTCCAATATATAGGACCCCTAAAGTCACTTCAAACCTAAAAAAATAATTTTGTAAATTTCCATGAAAAAATTAAAAATTACTGCTACATTTTTAAGCCTCCTAAAATGCTAACAAAATAAAATAACATTTTACAAATGGTGCTGATGTAAAGCAGACATATTAAATATTAATATTAAATATTATTAAAGGGATAATCATTAAACGTTTGAAAATTGAAATTTTTTTACATTTTTGTAAAATTTCTGATATTTTTTATAAATAAACACAAAAACATATCAACCTAAATTTACCATTATCATAAAGTATAATGTGTCATGAAAAAGCAATATCAAAATCACTGGATCACTGGGATTTGTTGAAGCATTCCAGAGTTATTACCACATAAAGTGACACTGGTCAGATTTCAAAAATTTGGTTCTGTCACTAAGGGGTTAATGTTAAGAAGTCATGGTTGCAGCCCCTGAAGGTACAGGAGTTTCTGGGTCCCGTCCTGGACTCTGGGGCTCAGGAATGTCGGCTGTCAGAATCAAAGGTTGACGGTATTCAGCGCCAGGTGCTCAGGACGGTGAATAATCCATCTATGTCCCTTAGAGAGGCGATGTCACTTTTGGGATCACTCACGTCTTGCACTCCGGCGGTTCTCTGGGCCCAATTCCACTCTAGGTCCCTGCAGTGGGATGTGTTACATAATGATCGTTGGCTGGGAGGGTGCCTAGAGTAAATTTTCTTTCTTTGTCTCCCTCTACTATACAGTCCTTGCGTTGGTGGTTACACTTGTCAGACCTTTGTAAAGGAGTTCCAAGGGTAAACCATATCTCTCGGATAGTTACTACGGACGCTAGCCCCAGGGGCTGGGGGCTCATATGGGGGATATGTGGGTCCAGGGGGCATAGACACATCTGAGCAGGGGGCGTCATCTAACATGAAGGAGCTGTTAGCTGTAAAGCGAGCATCAAGTAGGCTCCTTGTGTCCCTACAGGGCCGGCATGTCAGACTGTTCAGGTAACTGTGGCCTACATTAACCACCAGGGGGGAACCTGGTATAGGTCATTGATGGAGGTGGCAGATCGTATTTTTCAGATAGCCCTGATTCCTGTAGTTCTAAGGAAGATTCGGGAAGACAGGGCACGTATAATTCTGATAGCTCCATTCTGGCTCAGGAGACTGTGGTTTTCCAGGTTAAGGAGGATGTCCGTCACCAACCCATGGGTGCTCCCAGATGTCCTCTCTCAAGGTCCGATTTTCCATCCACGAGTGTCCAATCTACATCTGATGGCATGGAATTTGAAAGGACACTACTGAGGGAGGGGGGGTGTTTCTAGGGGCCTGGTTAATACCTTACTAAAAAGTAAAAAGGCATCCACGACAAAAAAGTTCCTGACAGTTTTGGGGGCAGAGATTGGAGGGAAAGTTAGGATTAACCAGGTGCTGCGTTCCTACAAAAGGGCTTAGAGATGGGCCTAGCCACGAGTACTCTTAAGGCACTGTCACACTTAGCGATCGCACCAGCGATCACGACAACGACACGACCTGGCGAGATCGCTGGTGCGATCGCTATGTGATTGCTAGTTAGATTCCAAACACAAAGATCTCAGCAGAGATCAGCGATCTGTATAACGACCTCTGCGGTCGTTGGGAAAACCTAGTCCCACCTGCGATGCTGGTAAAGTCGTTCATAAAGGGTGTCACACTCAGCGATTCAGGCTCACCAGCGGGACACCAACAACCAAAAAACGGCTCAGAACATTCATAAGCGATCAACGACATCTCAGCAGGGGCCACATCGCTGCCGCATGTCACACACAGCTAACGAGATCGCTACTGCGTCATAAAATCGGTGACGCATTAGCTATCTCGTTAGCGATCTCGCTTAGTGTGACAGTACCTTTAGAGTTCAAGTGTCGGAATTAGGTGCCATGTATAATTGTGATCTAGCAGGCAATTACTGGGTATCCAGATTCATTAAGGCAGCGGCCAGATCTAGACCCATCCTACACCCAGAGGTTTGTACCATGGAATTTGAATCTAGTGCTAATAGCATTGACGGAGGCACCATTCGAACCTATTGAAGTAGCCCTGATAAAAATTCTGTCTTTTAAAATGGCCCTTTTAGTTGTATTGACATCGTCCCGGAGGATTAGTGACCTGTAGGCCCTCTCTAGACAGCCTCAATACACCCAGTGTAGAGAGGATAGGGTTGTTTTAAAGCTGGATCCCCTGTACCTGCCAAAGGTGTCTTCAAAATTCCACAGACTGCAGTAAATAGTCCTTCCTTCTTTTTGCTCTAACCCTGCCAATCAAAAAGAAAAAAAAGCTCCATTCATTAAATGTTAGAAGGTGTCTACTTAGTTATATCTCAGTAACTGACTCTTGGAAGAAGGAAAACTCTTTATTTGTATCCTTTCAGGGTGTTAAGAAGGGGCTTAGAGTCTCCAAAAGCACCTTAGCTAGGTGTATCAGGGAGGCGATTTCTTTGGCCTATACAGCAGGTGGCGTGGCAGTTCCGAAGGGCCTGAAGACTCACTCCACACGAGCCGTAGCGACATCCTGGGCAGAGAGTTCGGAAGTGTCGATTGAGGACATATGTAAGGCGGCTACTTGGTCTTCTCCATCCACATTCTTCAATCATTATAGACTGGATTTGGGTTGCTCCTCCGATCTCGCATTTGATAGAACGGTGCTTGAGGCAGTAGTCCCTCCCTAGACTCTTTACATCTCTGTAATTCTCTCGTGGTGCTGTCATGGGAGACCGAATAAATGCTTAGCTTCTTACCGGGAGTGGTGTTTTTTGGAGCCCATTACAGCACCCTTATATTCCCTCCCTTTCATGTGTGGGTGAGCACTGTTCTGGGCTTTAAGTTTAGCCACGTGTGCAGATTTATATTTTTAAATTGTATATTTTGCTACTAACCTGGGAGGTCCTCTCATGCTCTGTAATCCAAGTGATGCGGGAGAGAGGTGCCGCCCTTTTATGTCTGTAGGTTTCCTGTCCCTGAAGGGCGAATCCCCTCTCTCGTGGTGCTGTCATGGGCTCCGAAAAACATTGCTACCGGTAAGTAGCTAAGCATTTTAAAACATTTTCAATATTAATAAAGTTTTCACTTTTGATTGGATATTGGAAGACTCTGTGGAGCACACGAAGAATCACCTGAAAATATCTTTTCCTTTTCAATTCTGGTTCTGGACCTCATTGGGATCCTGCAGGTGGACCAGTAGGTAACAGAGCCCTCATCCAGCTTTAATCAGTGTTGTGCCTCAGCTGCACATCCACTACATGTGAGCCTTATTTCAACCTCACACCTGCCTCTTTCCTTGTTGATCTGCACAAGGTGCGCTTTCCTCCTATTTTCTTGCCATATTAATGTAAGTGCTGCTTTCATTAATTTTGCAGACTATAAAATTGTATTTCTCTTGACTCACTTTGAAGGGTTGATCTGTCTTTACAGGGAAAACAGCTGATGAGATCACAAAATAATCTGCAATTAGCCCATTCATTTAAGTGAAGTAGGCAGTAAGGGGTTAACTATATTGCTTTCAGTAAAATGTATATCTATACTGTATAAAGGCTTCTCTCCTTCATGTGAACTCACTGACAGAAGAAGAGAGGACTTTGTTTTTCAAAGTGAATATTGTTTTTTTTTTTTCAGTGCCCATGCCCAGATTGTGTGACAGTTCTCTAATGATTTTTTTTTTTTCTGGCTTTAGAAACTCTGCATTTGACCATAATATTTTAATAATTGTAGATGTTTTAGAAACCACACCCCTGAAGTTGTTTATTAACTCCTTAGCACAATGTCACATTTATGTACATGCATCAGCATGAAAAAGGTGGTGTTGAACCAATAAATTACATCACAAAACTTTTTTTTTTAAATTTCTTGATTTAGCTCAAAAAAACCTTCATTGCTGTACAAATATGCATAAAAAACGTGCGTTTTTGCTGCAGCATTTTTCCTGACAAGAGATGCAGAAACCTTGCAGAAATTTCTGCAAGCAAATACTCAACATGCACACAGCCTAACACAGGAAACAAGGGGAAATGTACAGATCATAAAACAATGTTTTTCTACTATTAATTATCTTACCCATATTCAAGACATTATATTATGAGCTTTAGGGGAATATACTGTACTTCTCTAAAACATAAATTTCTTCCAAATTTTACCATAGATACTGTGATTACCATTTTTCAGCTTTTTTTGGAGGGTAGATATGAGTTTGTCAGAAAAAACTTTCACAGGTAAGATTTTACTTTCATATTCTTAGCTGTGAAATACTACGGTATATCTATTGAAGTCCCCATTTGGAAACAATCTGAGTGAACACAGACTATTTTAAAAATTATTTCTCCTTCATTTTCATAGAATCATAGAATCATAGAATGGTAGAGTTGGAAGGGACCTCCTGGGTCATCTGGTCCAACCCCCTGCTCAAAGCAGGATTCTCTAAATCATCCCAGACAGATGTCTATCCAGCCTCTGTTTGAAGACTTCCATTGAATGAGAACTCACCACCTCTTGTGGCAGCCTGTTCCACTCATTGATCACCCTAACTGTCAAAAAGTTTTTTCTAATATCTAATCTGTGTCTCCTCCCATTCAGTTTCATCCCATTGCTTCTAGTCTTTCCTTGCGCAAATGAGAATAAAGATGATCCTTCTATAATGTGACAGCCCTTGAGATATTTGTAGACAGCTATTAAGTCTCCTCTCAGTCTTCTTTTTTGCAAGCTAAACATTCCCAAATCCTGCAACCGTTCCTCATAGGACATGGTTTGCAGACCGGTCACCATTCTGGTGGCTCTTCTCTGAACTTGCTCCAGTTTGTTGATGTCTTTTTTAAAATGTGGTGCCCAAAACTGGACACAGTATTCCAGATGAGGTCTGACCAAAGAGGAGTAGAGGGCAATAATGACCTCACGTGATCTAGACTGTATGCTTCTGTTGATACATCCTAGAATTGCATTTGCCTTTTTTGCTGCTGCATCACACTGTTGACTCATGTTAAGTCTGTGATCAATTAGTATACCCAAGTCTTTTTCACATGTGCTGTTACTTAGCCCTATTCCTCCCATTTTGTATATGCTTTTTTCATTTTTATTGCCCAGATGTAGTACTTTGCATTTTTCCCTGTTAAAATCCATTCTGTTAGTTGCTGCCCACTGCTCCAGTTTATGTATATCTTTTTGAATCCTCTCTCTCTCTTCTCTAGTATTAGCTACCCCTCCTAGCTTTGTGTCATCAGCAAATTTGATCAGTTTACCCTCAATTCCTTCATCTAAATCATTGATAAAGATGTTGAACAATACAGGGCCCAAAACAGAGCCTTGTGGTACCCCACTTGAGACATTCTTCCAACTGGATGTGCAGCCATTTACAACCACTCTTTGGGTCCGATCACTAAGCCAGTTATGAATCCACCTAACAGTTGCCTTGTCCATTCCATACTTAGTCATTTTTTCAATAAGGATTGTGTGAGATACTTTGTCAAATGCTTTGCTGAAGTCAAGATATACTATATCTACAGCATTTCCCTGATCCACCCAGTCAGTGATTCTGTCATAGAAGGAAATTAAGTTAGTCTGACATGACTTATTAGTTACAAACCCATGCTGACTCTGTTTAATCACTTCATTCTTATCCAGGTACTTGCATACATGTTCTTTAATAATTTGTTCAAAGATCTTTCCTGGTATAGAAGTCAGACTCACCGGCCTGTAGTTCCCTGGGTCCACCTTCTTCCCCTTTTTGAAGATAGGAACAACATTTGCTCTTCTCCAGTCTTCTGGGACTTCTCCTGTTCTCCAAGAATTTTCAAAGATTATGGACAGTGGTTCAAGAATTTCTTCTGCTATCTCCTTCAGTACCCTGGGGTGTAATTCATCTGGACCTGGAGACTTGAATTCATTTAGGTTAGCTAAGTGTTTCCTCACTGTCTTTCTGTTTATAGATATCCTGGATTCTTCTATTCCTTTAATAGGACAGTGAAGATCAGTTGATGTTACATTTCCTTTCTGAGAGAAAACAGATGCAAAATAGGAATTTAAAAGTTCAGCCTTCTCAACATCCTGACTTACCATTTCATCATTTTCATCCTGTAAAAATCCTATAGCATCTTTGACTTTTCTTTTACTTTTGACGTATCCCCAAAATCCTTTTTTGTTGCTTTTGACGTCACTTGCAAGCCTTAATTCATTGTCAGCTTTAGATAATCTGATTTGTGCCCTGCAGGTTCTGCAGACGGCATTATATTCTTCTTTAGATATGCCTCCCTCTTTCCATTTGATAAACATTTCTTTCTTCCTTTTTAGCATGTGTTTAAGTTCTGTGTTCATCCATCCTGGTTTTCTTAAATGCTTCCCATTCTTCCCTCTTTTCGGAATTGTTAACGATTGTGCTTTGAGAATCTCATTTTTCAAGATTTTCCATCCTTCCTGGACATTTTTGTCCTTAAGGATATCCAGCCATTGGATCCCTCCAATTCTCTTTCTGAGTTCCTTAAAATCTGCCTTTCTGAAATCTAACCTTGACGTCTGAGTCTTCACAGGTCTTCCTCCTCTTGTTATCCAAAATTCTAAAATAGCATGGTCACTACCTCCTAGGGTCCCAGCCACTCTTACCTCCTCCACCATTTCCTCCCTGTTTATGAGGATTAGATCCAAGGTAGCAGATCCCCTTGTTTTCTCCATTACCTTTTGGAAGATAAAGTTGTCAGTAAGAGAGGATAAGAATTTCCTGGACCTGTTAGTTTTGCCTGAGAAGATTCCCAACTAATGTCTGGATAGTTGAAATCTCCCATGACCACTATGTCATATTTTTTGGAGAACTTGGCCATTTGATGCATAAAGAGTTCATCCATATCTTCAGTTGCACAGGCGGCCTGTAGTAAATGCCTACAATGGTGTCCTTTCCATTGTTCTGTCCTTGTATTCTTACCCAAACAGTTTCCACAGAACTCCCAGTCTCTGAAGCTTCAATCTCTGTGCAGATATACGCTTTTCTAACATACAATGCAACACCTCCTCCTCGTTTATCAAGTCTGTTTCTTGCAAATAAGTTGTAACCTTCTAGCCTTGTATTCCAATCATGTGTATGTCCCACCAAGTCTCAGTGATTCCAATGACATCATATTTCTTCTCCTGCGTTAGTAGCTCCAGTTCTCCTTGTTTGTTGCCCATGCTTTGTGCATTCGTATAGAAACACTTTAGTTTGTGATTGGTTTCTCTTTCTTCAATATTTTTATTATGTAGATTTTTTTGTCTTTGTTCTTCCCCTTCACTTCTAATAGCAGAGTTCTCAATAGCATTTGTCAGGTGTATGGCTTTTGCTGGCGTTTTGCTTCCCTTCCCACATTGTTCTAGTTTAAAGCTCTCCTGATGAGTGTAGCAAGGCGACTTCCAAATACATGTTTTCCAGTCTTCGTAAGGTGCACCCCATCTCTAGCAAGTAGTCCATCGTACAGGTAATTCACTCCGTGATCCAGAAATCCAAATCCTTGCTGACGGCACCATCGACGTAGCCAGTTGTTCACCTGCAGAATCTTATTCCACCTCCTTGTTCCATGGCCATCCACTGGAAGGATGGAGGAGAAGACCACCTGCGCTCCCAGTTCTTTCACTTTCTTACCTAAGTTTCCAAAGTCACTGCAGATGGTTTCCAGGTCACTTTTTGTGGTGTCATTTGTCCCCACATGTATTAGCAGGAATGGTAGTCATCTTTAGGTCTGAAGAGTCCTGATATCCTGTCAGACACATCTTTAATTTTTGCACCTGGAAGACAGCACATTTCTCTTGAGGTTATATCTGGTCTGCAGATAGCAGCCTCTGTTCCTCTCAACAGGGAATCCCCCATGACAACAACTCTCCGTTTCTTCTTCACAACATTTTTCTTTCTCCATTCAGGAGGACTCTGAGGGCGTACAAGGTTACTCTTTGTGGGCAAAGTCTTATCCTGATGTATTTCTTCATCGTTCTCCTGTGTAAGAGCCTGGTACTGGTTTCTGAGCAGAATTGGTGCTGACTGCCTCCTGATCCTCCTGCTTCTCTGGGTCACATGCTTCCATTCCTCTGTTTCTTCAGTTGCACTTCGAATTTCTTCTCTTTCTGTACCATGAAGAGATAATTCTGCTCTGTCTAAGAACTCTTCACCTTCCTTAATGGTCTTCAATGTAGATAACCTCTCTTCCAGATTTTGCAACTTTTCCTCCAACAGGGACACAAGCTTGCATTTGTGGCATGTGAAATTTGGCTTTTCCACTGGTAAGTCTATGAACATGTAGCAAGAAATGCAGCTCACCACATGGCTCCTGGCCTCTTCCATGTTCTTATTGTTCAAGAGATAATCAAGCGGTGAAATATAAGCCAAAACTGATGTCCTCCTTTCAGCTGCAACAGCCAAAATCCAGTGTTCCTTGAGCTCGCGGAGACTCTTCACTTATCCCAGAAGGCACTGGGAATATGCAAATTATCTCCTCGGGACTCCTCCCCTGGTTTACTGATGTCCTCCTTTCAGCTGCAACAGCCAAAATCCAGTGTTCCTTGAGCTCGCGGAGACTCTTCACTTATCCCAGAAGGCACTGGGAATATGCAAATTATCTCCTCGGGACTCCTCCCCTGGTTTACTGATGTCCTCCTTTCAGCTGCAACAGCCAAAATCCAGTGTTCCTTGAGCTCGCGGAGACTCTTCACTTATCCCAGAAGGCACTGGGAATATGCAAATTATCTCCTCGGGACTCCTCCCCTTGTTTACTGATGTCCTCCTTTCAGCTGCAACAGCCAAAATCCAGTGTTCCTTGAGCTCGCGGAGACTCTTCACTTATCCCAGAAGGCACTGGGAATATGCAAATTATCTCCTCGGGACTCCTCCCCTGGTTTACTGATGTCTTCCTTTCAGCTGCAACAGCCAAAATCCAGTGTTCCTTGAGCTCGCGGAGACTCTTCACTTATCCCAGAAGGCACTGGGAATATGCAAATTATCTCCTCGGGACTCCTCCCCTGGTTTACTGATGTCCTCCTTTCAGCTGCAACAGCCAAAATCCAGTGTTCCTTGAGCTCCGGAGACTCTTCACTTATCCCAGAAGGCACTGGGAATATGCAAATTATCTCCTCGGGACTCCTCCCTGGTTTACTGATGTCCTCCTTTCAGCTGCAACAGCCAAAATCCAGTGTTCCTTGAGCTCGCGGAGACTCTTCACTTATCCCAGAAGGCACTGGGAATATGCAAATTATCTCCTCGGGACTCCTCCCCTGGTTTACTGATGTCCTCCTTTCAGCTGCAACAGCCAAAATCCAGTGTTCCTTGAGCTCGCGGAGACTCTTCACTTATCCCAGAAGGCACTGGGAATATGCAAATTATCTCCTCGGGACTCCTCCCCTGGTTTACTGATGTCCTCCTTTCAGCTGCAACAGCCAAAATCCAGTGTTCCTTGAGCTCGCGGAGACTCTTCACTTATCCCAGAAGGCACTGGGAATATGCAAATTATCTCCTCGGGACTCCTCCCCTGGTTTACTGATGTCCTCCTTTCAGCTGCAACAGCCAAAATCCAGTGTTCCTTGAGCTCGCGGAGACTCTTCACTTATCCCAGAAGCACTGGGAATATGCAAATTATCTCCTCGGGACTCCTCCCCTGGTTTACTGATGTCCTCCTTTCAGCTGCAACAGCCAAAATCCAGTGTTCCTTGAGCTCGCGGAGACTCTTCACTTATCCCAGAAGGCACTGGGAATATGCAAATTATCTCCTCGGGACTCCTCCCCTGGTTTACTGATGTCCTCCTTTCAGCTGCAACAGCCAAAATCCAGTGTTCCTTGAGCTCGCGGAGACTCTTCACTTATCCCAGAAGGCACTGGGAATATGCAAACTATCTCCTCGGGACTCCTCCCCTGGTTTACTGATGTCCTCCTTTCAGCTGCAACAGCCAAAATCCAGTGTTCCTTGAGCTCGCGGAGACTCTTCACTTATCCCAGAAGGCACTGGGAATATGCAAATTATCTCCTCGGGACTCCTCCCCTGGTTTACTGATGTCCTCCTTTCAGCTGCAACAGCCAAAATCCAGTGTTCCTTGAGCTCGCGGAGACTCTTCACTTATCCCAGAAGGCACTGGGAATATGCAAATTATCTCCTCGGGACTCCTCCCCTGGTTTATTGATGTCCTCCTTTCAGCTGCAACAGCCAAAATCCAGTGTTCCTTGAGCTCGCGGAGACTCTTCACTTATGATTGCAACTTAGAAAGTCTGCTTTGACTCTTTATTTGGAGATCTGTGAGAGAATATTTTCTTCTCTATCTCTAACATAAGGGCCATTGACCTTGTTTTCCTTGACAATTTAAAACACTGTGATCCTGTTGACTAACAATTTTTTCATAATTTTTCCCTATGAATGGAAGCAATTCTTACAGTTGAAAGCTCTTTTTGATTTTCATAAAATCGAAAGCTGTGAAGCATGCCAAGCACTCCGAATTATACAATCTCCAAATATATATGCACTTCCCATCCGTGCAGATTTGTATTTAGAACCAGGTAAAATAAATTCTTCATAGAAATTTAAACAAATTTTCTTCCACGAGCCACCATTTTGTATTTTTCAATTGACTCTGAAGTCTTTTCTAGGCCACTGGAATGTTCAATTGAAGAGAACGCATTTAGCTTTTGTCCCATGAGACCACAGAATAGCCAGAATCGTCATGACATTCAGGATTTGCAATAGCACTCCCTATTTTTATTTTTGTTTTGTTAAAAAAAAAACATTTTTAAGTTCAAGTTTCTAGTATAATTCATAAAAAGATCTAGATTTTATCTCAATTCACAATCCAACCCAGCCTGCATGAAGCGGTCATGACTGAATGTGTTTGGGCCCTAGAATTCAGAGCTAACTTCCCACCATTAGAAAGTTTATAAAATTCAGGATAAAACTTACTTCTTTCTCACGAGAGCCAAAATTTCAGCTATATTTTTTGTTAAACCGGGGGTGCCATAGAAATTTCCAAAGGTAAGGCTAATCACCCCTTCCAAACTGATAGCTATTCTCATAGAAAAAAAATTATGCTCTTCAAATATGGAGACATGTATAATAGGTATCTTTTAGGTCTATAGCTGCCATGAAACAACCTGGCTATAACAGATTTCCTGTAAATTTTTATGGCTACCATCTGGAATTAATTGAATCTTAGGCATTTGTTCAGGGGCTTTATGTTTATAATGGTACAGAAGGAGTGATCTAAGGCAAGTGGATCGTCTGTAATTCAAATTCGCCTGCTTTGCCAAATTTTCCCCCAAAGTGTTATTATCGCGAATCTCAACACTGGAAGGGAGAGATGAAAAAGTAAGAGATTCCCATATACAGGTGGTGAAATAAGTATTGAGCACGTCACCAATCCACACAGCCAAATCTTTTTTAGGCACCCACGAGACTACCACATCAAATTTTTTTTTTATGGTCGATACCAATATGCTGAATCTTTTTCTTAAGGCCCAGTTTACACAACCTTGTTTTTGGTCCAAAAGCCCTTTCCTGACATGCGCCATACATATACTGCTCTGCGGGAGGTGCGTTACCGCAAAGAGAAGTATATGTATGGTGGTGCGATCGTGTGGCCTCACGCTGAGCGTCGCGGCGATCGCATGCAGGTGTTAGCTGTATGTGACAGCTGACACCCCGCAGCAATGCCCGCGATTGGTCACCGATCACGGGCATTTAACCCCTCTGATGCCACTGTCAGTAGTGACAGCGGCATAGAGGGGCAGTCCTGATCCTGATTGGAGACCCCCGGCACCAAGATGACTACAGGATCCTTCCGGGAAGGTGGCTTGTGAGCACCTGGCCGGCATGCCTCCTTCCCTGCCTGTCAGATCTTGATCTGATGCTCTGCAGTGCAGAGTGAAAGATCAGTGATCTGATGTAATATTGTAATGTCCCATACTGGGACAATGTAAAAAGTTAACAAAAAATATTAGAATGTGTAAAAATTTGTTTTAAATCCTAAAGAAAAAAAATATGTTACCAATAAATTAATTTGTTTATGTAAAAAAAATTGAAGTATACATATTTAGCATCACAACGTCTGTAATGACCCGCTCAATAAAACAGTCCCACTAGTTAACCCCTTCAGTGAATACCGTAAAAAAATAAATAAAAATGAGCCAAAAAACAATGCTTTATCATCATACCACTGAGGAAAAGTGCAATAAAACGCGATTAAAAAGACAGATGTAAATAAAAATGGTACTGCTGAAAACATCATCTTGTTCTGCAAGAATCAAGCTGCCATACAGCTCCATCAGCAGAAAAATAAAACGTTCTAGCTCTCAGAGTAAAGTGATGCAAAAATAATTATTTTTTCTATAAAATAGTTTTTGTGTAAAAGCGCCAAAACATAAAAAAGATACAAATGAGGTAGCGCTGTAATCTTACTGACCCAAACAATAAAGCTGCCTTATCAATTTTACCTCATGCGGAACGGTATAAAAAAACAAAAAGCAATTCCAGAATTACTGTTTTTTGTTCATTCTGTATCTCAAAAATCAGAATAGAAAGCGATCAAAAAAGTCTTGTGCCCGAAAATGGTACCAATAGAATCGTCAGCTCGTCCTCCAAAACACAAGCCCTCACAAGACTTTGTCAACTGAAATATAAAAATATTGTAGCTCTCAAAATATGGTGACGCAAAAACTAGTTTTCGCAATAAAAAGCGTCTTTTAGTGTGTGACAGCAGCCAAACATAAATACCGGATATAAATCTGGTATCATTGTAATCGCACCGACCCGAAGAATAAAGTCGCTTAATCACTTATACCGCAAGAGGAAAGGCATAAAAAATAAACCAATTCTTCACATGCTGTTGATTTTTTCATTCTTCCTCCCAAAGATCGCAGTAAGGCTCGGCGCACATTTATCCTGCGCTCTGCGCTGAGTGCTTACATCGCGGTTTCCATGTAAATCTCGGAAATACGTGATTGACAAAACCCCCGGCAGAAAATTCCCTATAATGAGGCAGATGGAGGACTGTGGATGTCAAAGAACCTGTGATCTGGTGGTGTCCGTCTTTTTAGGATTGCATAAAAGTGCTGTCGGCCATAGTTTTGTGCACTTCTGAAAAGTACACCGCTGAACACAGACCAGACGGAGTCCAGAGTAGCTCTGCTGCCTCATTATAGTGAATGGATCCCTCGCGGGTTTAATCTGTCACATCACTCAGAGATTTAGATGGAAACGCTGATGTAAGTATTCAGCGTAGAGCGCCAGATAAATGTGATCCCAAACGTTATGTAAAATGTTCCCAATAATAGCTTCCACTCAATCCACAAAAAAAGCAAGTCCCCACTCATATCTTTTATCTGTTAATGGAAATAATATTGGGGGCTTCCACGCTACTTGTAGCACAAAGGCTCTGGAAAAGCTAAATGGTTCCTCGCTCCACAAAAGAAATTCAGCCCCAGTGTGCCTAAAGAATATTTAGCGCTCACATGTTTGGTGTTTCTGTAGTGATGAGAGCCAGCCTAATTTACAGGTGCATGTCTCCAGAAGTATGAGCTGAGCATATTGTACTGGTGACTTCAACATACTGGTCACTGCAGCGTACTGGTCACTACAACGGCAGTTTGCAATTTTCACTCAGCAACATACACTGCTGCTTGTTTCTGGAAAACACCCATGGAGTAAATTGTCACTACATCTGTAGATAAATTCCCAAAGGGTTGTAATTTCCAAAATGGGGTCAATTGAGCGGGGATTCTGCTTTTATAGCACTTAGGGGCTCTTTATATGGAATCCGCAAACTAGTCTTGAAAAATCTGTGCTCCGCGAGGCAAATAGCGCTCCGTCCCTCCCGAGTCTCTCTGTATGGCAAAGTACAGTCATGGCCAAAAGTTTTGAGACTGACACAAATATTATATTTTCACATGATCTGCTGCCCTTTGGTTTTTATGTGTATTTGACAGATGTTTTTATCACAGACAGAAATATAATTGCAAACATATGAGTAACAAAAGCTTATATTGACAGAATGAGTTAATGCAGCAAGTCAATATTTGCAGTGTTGACCCTTCTTCTTCAGGACTTCTGCAATTCTCCATGGCATGCTCTCAATCAACTTCTGGACCAAATCCTGACTGATAGCAGTCCATTCTTGCACAATCAATGCTTTCATTTTGTCAGAATTGTTAGGTTTTTGTTTGTCCACCCGTCTCTTGATGATTGACCACAAGTTCTCTATGGGATTAAGATCTGGGGAGTTTCCAGGCCATGGACCCAAAATCTCTATGTTTTGTTCCATGAGCCATTTAGTTATCACCTTTGCTTTATGGCAAGGTGCTCCATCATGCTGGAAAAGGCATTGTTGATCGCCAAACTGCTCTTGGAGGGTTGGGAGAAGTTGCTCTTGGAGGACATTCTGGTACCATTCTTTATTCATGGCTGTGTTTTT
The DNA here is from genome assembly GCA_033576555.1 of Oophaga sylvatica. Taxonomy (NCBI): domain Eukaryota; kingdom Metazoa; phylum Chordata; class Amphibia; order Anura; family Dendrobatidae; genus Oophaga; species Oophaga sylvatica. Next base: position 828,442,223 of record JARQOD010000001.1, on the reverse strand, counting down.
AGGCAAGACTGTGAGAGAGCCGATTCCCTTGGCTGAGAAGCAACCCCACACATGAATGGTTTCAGGATGCTTAACAGTTGGCATGAGACAAGACTGGTGGTAGCGCTCACCTTGTCTTCTCCGAATGAGGCGTATTCCTGATGTCCCAAACAATCGAAAAGGGGATTCATCAGAGAAAATAACTTTACCCAGTCCTCAGCAGTCCACTGCCTGTACCTTTTGCAGAATATCAGTCTGTCCATGATGTTTTTTTCTGGAGAGAAGTGGCTTCTTTGCTGCCCTCCTTGAGACCAGGCCTTGCTCCAAGAGTCTCCGCCTCACAGTGCGTGCAGATGCACTCACACCTGCCTGCTGCCATTCCTGAGCAAGCTCTGCACTGCTGGTAGCCCGATCCCACAGCTGAAACACTTTTAAGAGACGGTCCTGGCGCTTGCTGGTCTTTCTTGGGCACCCTGGAGCCTTTTTGGCAACAATGGAACCTCTCTCCTTGAAGTTCTTGATGATGCGATAGATTGTTGACTGAGGTGCAATCTTTCTAGCTGCAATACTCTTCCCTGTTAGGCCATTTTTGTGCATTGCAATGATGACTGCACGTGTTTCTTTAGAGATAACCATGGTTAACAGAAGAGAAACAATGATGCCAAGCACCAGCCTCCTTTTAAAGTGTCCAGTGGTGTCATTCTTACTTAATCATGACAGATTGATCTCCAGCCATATCCTCATCAACACCCACACCTGTGTTAATGGAGCAATCACTGAAAAGAGGTTAGCTGGTCCTTTTAAGGCAGGGCTGCAATGATGTTGAAATGTGTTTTGGGGGATAAAGTTCATTTTCTAGCCAAATATTGACTTTGCAAGTAATTGCTGTTAAGCTGATCACTCTTTATAACATTCTGGAGTATATGCAAATTGCCATTAGAAAAAGTGAAGCAGTAGACTTTGTAAAAATTAATATTTGTGTCATTCTCAAAACTTTTGGCCATGGCTGTAGTACTGTACAGCCACATATGGGGTATTTATACATTGTAAGACAAATTTTGGTGCCATTTTTACCAATTTCCCAGTGTGAAAATGTAAAACTTGAGGCTAACACACAATTTTGGTGGTAAAAATGTATATCATTTTTTCTTCACTGCCCAATGGTATAAAAGTTTGTGATTGACCTGTGGTGTCAATAGAATCACTGCACCCCTAGATAAATTATTTGAGAGATTTAATTGGTAAAATGGGGTCACTTATGGGGGGTTCTGCTGTTCTGGCACTTCAGGGGCTCTGCCAATGTAACATGGCACCCATGGTGCTACTTCCCTTCTGAGCTTTGCACTGTGCCTCAAAAGTAGTTTTCAACCACATACGGGGTATCAGTGAACTCAGGAATGATTGCACAACAAACGTTGGCGTCCATTTTCTCCTTTTACCCTTGTGAAAATACAAAATTTGTAGCTAAAAAAAGATTTTTGGGAGAAAAATTTAATTTTTATTTTCACGGCTTAAAGTTATAAACTTCCGTGAAGCACCTGAGGGTTCAAGGTGCTCAATATACATCTAGATAAGGTCCCAAAGGGGTCTAGTTTCCAAAATGGTGTCATTTGTAGGGAATTTCCACTGTTTAGGCACATCAGGGGCTCTTCAAACGCGACATGGCGTCCGCTAATTATGCCAGCAAATTTTACATTCAAAAAGTGAAATGGCGCTCCTTCCCTTCCAAGCCCTGCCATTCAACTAAACAGTATATTTCCCCCACATATGGGGTATCAGCATGCTCAGGAGAAATTGCACAACAAAATGTATTGTCCATTTTCTCCTGTTACCCTTGCGAAAGTAAAAAAAAATTAGGTCTCAAGCAAATTTTTATTGAAAGAAAAGTGAATGTTTATTTTTTTGCTTCTGCATTCCAAAAATTCCTGTGAAGCACCTGGAGGTTTAATAAACTTCTTGAATGTGGTTTTGAGTACCTTGAGGGGTGCAGTTTTTAGAATGATGTCATTTTTGGGTATTTTCTGTCATATAGGCCTCTCAAAGTCACTTCAAATGTGAGGTGATCCCTAAAAAAACGGTTTTGCAAATATTGTAAAAATGAGAAATCGCTGGTCAACTTTTAACCCTTATAACTTCCTAACAAAAAAAATGTTTCCAAAATTGTGCTGATGTAAAGTGGATCTATTTTGTGCCATATGAATCTCTGATCTAAGGGCATAAAAATTAAAAGTTTGAAAATTGTGAAACTTTCAAAATTTTTGCAAAATTTCCATTTTCTTTCACAAATATACACAAGTCATATCAAATAAATTTTACCACTATCATGAAGTACAATATGTAATGAGAAAGCAGTTTCAGAATCATGGGGATCCGTTGAAGCATTCCAGAATTATTACCTCATAAAGTGACAGTGGTCAGAATTGTAAAATTTGGCCTGGTCAGGAAGGTGAAAACGGGCTTCAGGGCGAAGGAGTTAATAAAATAACTGAGAGCACTCAGCCAAATGTTATTAAATTGGGCTGTTCAGGTGTGCTGTCTTATTAACATAATGAATTAGCATGGGAAAAAATATCAGCATTCACTAGTGCGTTCCAAATATAGAATGAAACTTGCCTATTTGAGTTTGTGGGTGCGCAAAAAAAATCAGTTCCCATACAGATCAACTGCAGAATAAATTGCAGAATCACTATCTAGAATCTTTGAATATTCCTGGAGAATAGAAGTCCCAGAAGTTTGGAGAAGGGCTAATGTTGTCACTATCTTCAAAAAAGGAAAGATGGAGCCAGGAAATTACAGGCAAGTGAGCCTTACTGTAATTTATGTAGTACAGTTCATATAGCGTCTTGTGCTTGGGTGCGATGAACATACATGAGACACAGGTTTGATATAGAAAAGTCCTGTATTACTTCATACAAGTTGGCAGAAATAGTCACACAGTTTGCAGACACAGAAACAGGAGACACAGCAGGCCAGAGTAATCCAAGCTCAGCAATCACTCTCCAATACAGATTCAGGATCTTCTCTGTTACCGTAAGTCCATGCAAACGTGGGTCTTTCAAAGAGCAGGGTTCAGAGTCCACAAGTGCTTCAGAGTTCCTCAGTAGGAATAGCTGGAGTACAAGGTCCAAGGCTTACAGGAGTCAAGTCACAGGTTCACTGCAGGCTAGATTCTGAAGCACTGATTGCTCAGCTGTGGCTGCTTAAGAAGCAAAGGAGAGAATCAGGGTGGGAACATGCAAGCTGGAAACTCCATTTTGACTGAGGGCAAGATAGCTGCAGCAAGACAGAAAGTAAAATGGCTGACGAACAAACTGAGTTTCAGGAATATATACATAGAACCTTACATTACTCCCCCCTTAAGGACAACCTCCGGATGACCTCAGACCAGGCTTGTGTGGGTACCTCTGATGAAACTGACGGAGCAAGCGAGGAGCATTAACGTTATTGACCGGTTCCCATGAGTTGTCCTCCACTGGGTAGCCCTGCCATTTAATCAGATATTGTAACTGATTTCTATACAACCTGGAATCTAAAATCCTTTCCACCACAAATTCTTCCTGACCATCGACTAGCACTGGGTCAGGGCAAGGAGAGGAACGTCCAGGAAACGTATTGGGTGTCGCAGCCTTTAGTAGGGATACATGAAAGACAGGGTGGATTCTCATAGTTCTGGGCAGTTGAAGACGACAAGCAACGGCACTTATAATTTTACTGATTTTATAGGGTCCAATGTACTTATGTCCCAACTTAGACGATGGAATCCTTAACTTAAGATTTCTGGTTGACAGCCAGACCAAGTCTCCTACCTTGAAAGCTGGTGCAGGTTTACGAAATTTATCTGCTGCTTTCTTGTACCTTTCTTGAGCCGATTCCAGATTTTCCTTTAGAAGATCCATATTCTTCTGTAAAGACGTGATTCTTTCAGCCACTGCTGGTAAAGGCGTTTCTATGGGAAATCGTGGTAGAATGTTAGGATGATAACCTAGATTAGAGTAAAAAGGAGACTGTTTAGTGGAGGCACTCTGAGAGTTGTTATACGAGAACTCAGCTAATGGAAGTAGATCCACCCAATCATCCTGTAGGTGGCAGATAAAGCAGCGGAGATACTGCTCCAGGGTTTGATTGGTTCGTTCGGTCTGTCCATTAGTCTGGGGATGAAAAGCAGAAGAAAGGTTTACTTTAATGTCCAATGCTGCACAGAAATTTTGCCAAAACCTAGAAGTGAATTGCACCCCTCGATCCGAAATAACCTCATCCGGTACTCCATGTAAGCGAAACACATCTTTAATCATCAAATCTGATGTCTGTTTTGCAGTGGGTAAGCCGACACAAGGGATAAAATGAGCTGCCTTTGTTAGACGGTCAACCACCACTAGAATGGTGTTCTTCCCCTGAGAGGTTGGTAACTCCACAATGAAGTCCATAGAAATGGATCCCCACGGGCGGGACGGGGTGGGAAGAGGCTGTAACAGACCAGTTGGTGAGGAGCGAGGTGTTTTGCATCTTGCACAGACCTCACATGAAGTGACATAATTCAAAACATCCTTCCTGCAAGTGGGCCACCAAAAGAAACGAGAAAGAAATTCCTGTGTCTTTAGAATTCCTCTATGCCCAGCTATCTTGGAATCGTGAATGAGTTGCAATACTCTCAATCTGACTGTTTCAGGAATATACAGGCGTTGTCCCTGAATCCACACACCATTCTTAAAGACAAGACTTACGTCCCTTGGGGGTTGTGCCAAAAAGGAATCCGCATGGTATGCTTCCTTGATGTCCTTAAGTAGGTCTTGATTATGAATTACTCCTAGGAATCTAGAGTCAGGAAGAATAGTCTTAGGAGGAGTAATTGGACGTGTCTCTGCTGAGTAAATCCTAGAGAGTGCATCAGCCTTTCCATTGCGCGATCCTGGTCTATAAGAGATGATAAAATTAAATTGGTTTAAGAAAAGATTCCAGCGAGCCTGGCGAGGAGTCAGGCACTTAGCCGACCTGATAAACTCAAGGTTACGATGGTCTGTCAGGACGACTATTTGCTGTGCAGCTCCCTGAAGAAGGTGTCTCCATTCTTTGAAGGCGGCAATAATGGCCAACAACTCTCTATTGCCCACATCGTAGTTCCTCTCAGCCGAAGACAACTGCTGGGAAAAGAAGGCACAGGGATGCAAGACATTCTTCTCACCTGTTCTCTGAGAGAGTATAGCTCCAACGGCACAGTCTGAAGCATCCACCTCTATTATGAAGGCAAGCTCGGGGTTGGGATGTACTAGGATAGGTGCAGTGGTAAATTTATCTTTTAGACGGGAAAATGCTTCCTGGGCTTGGGGAGTCCAGGAAAACCTAGACTCTTTCGGGTAAGTTGAGTGATAGGTGACACTACCTCAGAGAAATTTCTAATGAAACGTCTATAGAAGTTGGCAAACCCGATGAAGCGCTGTACCTCCTTCACATTTCTAGGACTTGGCCAATCCTTGATGGCTTGGGTTTTGCTTCCATCCATACTAATTCCTTGTGTAGACAGTACATACCCCAGAAATTGAATTTCGGTCCTATGGAATTCACACTTTTCAAGTTTGATGTAAAGATGATTTTGTCTTAGACGTTCCAAGACCATTCTCACATGTCCATGATGTTCCTCTGTGGAGTTAGAAAAAATTAGAATATCATCCAAATAAATTACCACGAATGTATCTAGGAGATCCCTGAAGATGTCATTCACCAAGTGTTGGAAAGTGGCTGGGGCGGTACTCAGACCAAAAGGCATAACTAGATATTCAAAGTGTCCATAGCGTGACCTGAATGCAGTCTTCCATTCATCCCCAGGTCTAATACGGACTAAGTTATAGGCCCCACGAAGATCTAGTTTAGAAAAAATTTTGGCATGTCGCACTCTCTCCAATAACTCAGGGATTAAAGGCAATGGATAACGGTTTCTAATAGTAACCTTATTGAGTTCCCTATAGTCTACGCATGGTCTCAGAGATCCATCTTTCTTCTTTACAAAGAAGATGGGTGCACCTGCAGGAGATGAAGAGGGGCGTATGAAGCCCTTGGCTAGATTTTCATCTATGTAATCCTTTAAAGCCTTTAGCTCGGGCCCCGCCAGGGGGTAGATCTTACCAAAAGGTATCTCTGCTCCAGGCAATAATTCAATTGGACAATCATATGGACGGTGAGGAGGAAGCTGGTCAGCGTTCTTCTTGTCACATAAATCCACATAGTCCTGGTATACAGCTGGTAGTTCAGGGACTGACATGATTCCTTTAGGAACAGAGCAAGCTGAAACTTTTGGACTCATTTGTTTCTCTGGAAAGTGTAATTCCTTGGTCTCCCAGTTAATGGTAGGATTCTGAGCCTGCAGCCATGGTAGCCCTAGAATAATGGGAAAGTGGGGAGAAGAGATAAGCATAAAGGACAGTTTCTCTTGATGATCTTTACCCATAAGAACCCTCAAAGGCTCTGTTTCCTGATCCACTGGTCCAGAGGTCAGCAGGGAGCCATCCACAGTTTCCATCTGTACTGGAGTAGCCTTCTTCACTGAACGTATTCCCTGTTTCAGAGCAAAGGAGACATCCATAAAATTTCCACTTGCCCCTGAGTCGATCATAGCAGAGCTAGACACCCAAGCTGAGTCAACCCAGAGTTTGATGGAAAGAAAGCAATGAGAATTGTTTTTCTTACAACTCAGCTGGGACACCGCTGAGGAAACTTGGAAAATGGCAGCGTTTACACAGTCAACGTCCTCAGAGGTAACGGAGTTTAAGTCCGAGAAATCAAGATCTGTTGCTGCAGATCTCTCTGGAGCCTGAGGCTCGGACCTGACAGATCCCCTCTCGCAACACTCACAATGAATGAGTGCTGCAGTAGTCTTACGAGAACGGCTGGGGCAGTTTATAATGAAGTGCCCTGACTTACCACAATAGAAACATAGATTCTCCTTAAAACGATGTTCCTTGCGTGCATCACTAACCCGTCGTTGTAAAGAGTCTACCTGCATGGGTTCAGGTTCAGGTTCCCGTGTAATCCTACTCAAAGGTTCCTTAGCTGGAGAGGAAGGTAGGAAAAGGTTAGTACGATTGCTTTCGAACCATCTCTCTTGCCTGCGTTCAGTCAGACGAGTATCAATACGGATGCAGTAGTTAATAAAGTCACCTAACGCAGTGGGAGGGTCGGCACGAGCAAGTTCATCCTTAATCAGTGGAGATAACCCCTTTCGAAAAATAGATTTTTTGGCGGAACTGCCCCAGGTGGTATCAAGGGCCCATCTCCTGAAATCCAAGGCATATTCAGCTACCGAGTGCTTACCTTGGCGCAAAGCTAACATGGCTGCTTCAGCTGTTGCACCTCGATTGGGGTCATCAAACACCTGCCCCATGGCTGAAATAAAATCATCAAGGTGATTCAAACAATCATCCTCAGTCTCAATCAGAGGGTTTGCCCACATTAAAGCCTTGTTGGTAAGCAACATAATTATAGTAAGCACCTTAGATCGTTCAGTGGGAAATTGTGAAGCATGTGCAGAAAAAAAAAGATTGCATTGATTAATAAATCCCCTGAATTTCTCACGTTCACCGCCAAAACGAAAAGGGGGCAACTTGGGAATCCCAGCACTCGGGGCTACGGCAGGAGCCTGGACTCGCCCCTCTAGAACCTCAATCCTGGCTCGCAAATCCTGGGTAGTCTGTCCAACCACTTGCAAATTGTGATTATTGAGGTCCTGTAGATTTGTAAAACGGGTCTTTATATTCTGCAGATCTGCAAGGATATTATCAGTCACTCCGCAAAGTTCCTTTATGCGAGCCTCCATTTTCCAGATCTTTTAAGACAGGATTACTGGAAGAAGAGGAGAGAAAAAAAAAAAAAACAATAGTGTTCACCTGTGGCAACACTGCAGAGAGAAAAAAAAATTAAGGGAACTGCTCACCTGGAATGGTTGTGAGAAGTCACAACCACTATCATCACAGAAAGTTTCAACC
>JARQOD010000001.1:828386747-828434171 GCA_033576555.1 Oophaga sylvatica | reverse complement strand
TTTTCATATTTTTCATATTTCGTGTTTGCAAGCTATAGCGCTACAGTGTGCTACCTTTTCTTCTTGTATGTATATGAGTTGGTGACTCTAGGTTTAGCACCTGTTCACACTGAATCTAAGTTTGGATGTGCCGGTCAGTTTTTTTATATGTATTCATTTACCTTCTGCCTGAGCACTCCACCTGGTGGTCACAGGCCTTTTAATTATAGCAGGTTCATCACCCTCCACAGAGATGTAGATTTTAGTCTGAAAAGAGGATTCATAGGTTCCCATGCAGACAGACTTTTCTAAAGCGAGGATAGGCATTAGTTAGGGACCTGATATACGAGAAGAGCCTTGACGTGGCTATCAGGCTCACATAATTTGGCCATCTTATGCGCTAAGACTTCTCAATTTTTCATATTTATAAGGTAATGATGTAATTCATTTTTCATATTTTTCATATTTCGTGTTTGCAAGCTATAGCGCTACAGTGTGCTACCTTTTCTTCTTGTATGTATATGAGTTGGTGACTCTAGGTTTAGCACCTGTTCACACTGAATCTAAGTTTGGATGTGCCGGTCAGTTTTTTGATATGTATTCATTTACCTTCTGCTTGAGCACTCCACCTGGTGGTCACAGGCCTTTTAATTATAGCAGGTTCATCACCCTCCACAGAGATGTAGATTTTAGTCTGAAAAGAGGATTCATAGGTTCCCATGCAGACAGACTTTTCTAAAGCGAGGATAGGCATTAGTTAGGGACTGATATACGAGAAGAGCCTTGACGTGGTTATCAGGCTCACATAATTTGGCCATCTTATGCGCTAAGACTTCTCAATTTTTCATATTTATAAGGTAATGATGTAATTCATTTTTCATATTTTTCATATTTCGTGTTTGCAAGCTATAGCGCTACAGTGTGCTACCTTTTCTTCTTGTATGTATATGAGTTGGTGACTCTAGGTTTAGCACCTGTTCACACTGAATCTAAGTTTGGATGTGCCGGTCAGTTTTTTGATATGTATTCATTTACCTTCTGCCTGAGCACTCCACCTGGTGGTCACAGGCCTTTTAATTATAGCAGGTTCATCACCCCTCCACAGAGATGTAGATTTTAGTCTGAAAAGAGGATTCATAGGTTCCCATGCAGACAGACTTTTCTAAAGCGAGGATAGGCATTAGTTAGGGACCTGATATACGAGAAGAGCCTTGACGTGGCTATCAGGCTCACATAATTTGGCCATCTTATGCGCTAAGACTTCTCAATTTTTCATATTTATAAGGTAATGATGTAATTCATTTTTCATATTTTTCATATTTCGTGTTTGCAAGCTATAGCGCTACAGTGTGCTACCTTTTCTTCTTGTATGTATATGAGTTGGTGACTCTAGGTTTAGCACCTGTTCACACTGAATCTAAGTTTGGATGTGCCGGTCAGTTTTTTGATATGTACCCACTCCCAAATGACATGCAATAATAGGAGAAATTAAGTGATACATATAAAATTCATATTTTATTAAACAAGTATACAGCTATACAGGATACATGTGATAGAACAACTGTTGCAGAAAAAACCCACAGCCCCCAGAGTACAAAACCCCACAAATATCTCCAATATATCAAATATATCAAATATCAACATCAAGGCATCAGAATGAAAATGCCAATATATAGTGAGAGATTGTAACAAATTGGCAAAGAAACAAAAATAGCAGCCAATATGACAGTAGAAGGCAAAGTATGAAATAAGCCCACTATACATATGTGGACTAAACAATATATGTATCTAAAGTGCCAGTGCCTATGTACATCCCATGCTACCTACTACCACACATCGCCAATCAGTGCAGCAATGTACCTCAAGATAAGAGGGAAGATAAATGCCTATGTACATCCCATGCTACCTACTGCCACACATCGCCGATCAGTGCAGCAATGTACCTCAAAATAAGAGGGAAGATAAGTGCCTATGTACATTACATGCTACCTACTGCCACATATCGCCGATCAATGCAGCAATGTACCTCAAGGTAAGAGGGAAGATAAGTGCCTATGTACATCCCATGCTGTCTACTGCCACAAATCGCCGATCAGTGCAGCAATGTGCCTCAAGGTAGGAGGGAGGGCCGCTATCAGAAACTTACCAAAAGATATGAGTGGGAGGGAGAAGACCCTGGGTCAGGTCAGGTGGAGCCCCGACGCGCGTTTCGCGTGCCTAACCGCACCGCTTCCTCAAGGGGAGTGTATATACAAAAGCGCTCAGAAGGACCTTTAAAAATCCACATGGTCACATCATGTGACGTGTGGTAACCAATGATGGTACGTATCGCGGCGCATGCGCGCAGCCCCGCAAGTCCCAAAAGCATGCAGAGACGGCGTCACAGTCACTGACGCGCAGTACTAGGTGTGATCGCATTGTTCCGAGGGCCTCCTCCCTGCAGGCCCCGGATCCAAGATGGCCGTGAGCCTTCCGGGTCCTGCAGGGAGGTGGCCTGTCAGTGCCTGCTGAGAGCAGGCGCCGGCAAGCCTCCTGCGATCTGACACTATATAGTGATGTCCCACCCTGGGACAATGTAAAAATGTAAAAAAAAAAAATATATATATATATATCTATATATATATAGATATATACAGGAAAAATCCCCATAATGGCATTAGAATAATGCTAGTAGTGTGGGACAACATACCCACACTAGGGACACCTACTCCCAAATGACATGCAATAATAAGAGAAATTAAGTGATACATATAAAATTCATATTTTATTAAACAAGTATACAACTATACAGGATACATGTGATAGAACAACTGTTGCAGAAAAAACCCACAGCCCCCAGAGTACAAAACCCACAAATATCTCCAATATATCAAATATATCAAATATCAACATCAAGGCATCAGAATGAAAATGCCAATATATAGTGAGAGATTGTAACAAATTGGCAAAGAAACAAAAATAGCAGCCAATATGACAGTAGAAGGCAGAGTATGAAATAAGCCCACTATACATATGTGGACTAAACAATATATGTATCTAAAGTGCCAGTGCCTATGTACATCCCATGCTACCTACTACCACACATCGCCAATCAGTGCAGCAATGTACCTCAAGATAAGAGGGAAGATAAATGCCTATGTACATCCCATGCTACCTACTGCCACACATCGCCGATCAGTGCAGCAATGTACCTCAAAATAAGAGGGAAGATAAGTGCCTATGTACATTACATGCTACCTACTGCCACATATCGCCGATCAATGCAGCAATGTACCTCAAGGTAAGAGGGAAGATAAGTGCCTATGTACATCCCATGCTGTCTACTGCCACAAATCGCCGATCAGTGCAGCAATGTGCCTCAAGGTAGGAGGGAGGGCCGCTATCAGAAACTTACCAAAAGATATGAGTGGGAGGGAGAAGACCCTGGGTCAGGTCAGGTGGAGCCCCGACGCGCGTTTTGCGTGCCTAACCACACCGCTTCCTCAAGGGGAGTGTATATACAAAAGCGCTCAGAAGGACCTTTAAAAATCCACATGGTCACATCATGTGACGTGTGGTAACCAATGATGGTACGTATCGCGGCGCATGCGCGCAGCCCCGCAAGTCCCAAAAGCATGCAGAGACGGCGTCACAGTCACTGACGTGCAGTTGCCGGGAACGAAGTTCCGGCGCGCGCTCAGTAGACCCGAAGACGCCCCCAGCATGCTGGGAGCAGCGAGGAGTGCTGCGCATGCGCACTGTACCATATGGAAGTAGAAAACAAATGATACAGCCAGATGAGATCATACATCATTACATAGGTCAAACAGGTAAATAACAGAAAAATAATTCATATATATACACAATGGTAGAACCCCAAATCACAAAATATACAACGTATTTATGTACACAATATATGTAGAGTGTCGCAAATCCAGATCCATCAGATGAATGTGCATCGATATGGGATTCCAACCATCATGAATAGTAGATAATATACAGGTCAAATCAGACAGGTCCAACTAAATAGAGATCACTACAAATAACAAAGATTAATAAGACATATTAAAAAAAAAAATTAAAAAATCAATTAAAAAACACCACAAAACCCATAGGAATGTTCAGAGGGTATGGAGAAAGGGTCAAGAGTCAATAAGCATAAATCAGGATGTGAAACGTAGGATATTACAAGAAAGGCGAAAAAGTGAGGGCCTCATTAAGACCCTTAGGAGTGTCAGAGCTAAATCAGCATTTCTTCAGAAGACCTTGGTTTGTCAGAAAGGCTGATGCATACTAGAAGTTGAGATAAAATGTTCCTTTTTTGTACAATACACAACCTTCCCCCCAGTTATTAAAAGACACTCTGTGCTGGGAGCTAAGGGAAGGATGAAGTTTTCAAGGTAAAACTAGTATTCTATCTATTTAGTAATAAGTTGTATTAACTGCCATATATGGTAATTCCGCTTCCTGCTTCAGGGGTGTATATAAGCCCCTTCGTTAGCAATAAAGAGTAGAGTCTATTGACGCACACTTTGGTCTGTGTCTTATTCTCTCTGGTACCACATTCCGAGGAGGAAAGGGTTAACAAGATAACAGCGACGACAACTGGCGCCCGAACAGGGACTGAGTTATTCTATTCTGAGGAAGCCCGACCGGTCCGGAGACGTGGGATGAGCGGAGCCTTCTGTTGGTGATATACACAGCGCTGGGGTAAGAATACTTATTATATTCTACCTAAAATCTATATCACTGTATAGTGGACTCCCTCTTCCCCGAGCGGTCGGCTTTCCAGGTAAATCACAGGTATTCCTGGCTCAGGTCCCTTTGAACCAGTAGACCTTCAGATTAATTGTCAGTCCTGCCTTTCCTCCTTTGAATAATGACAGTATGGATCCAATGATTGTGTTGTGGTTTTGTCTTGGTGTCTGTGTGATTGGATTGTTTATTTGGTTGGCGTACAAATCTTGGAAAGCAAGCAGTGGAATGGTTCAGAAACCTTTGTGGCCCATTGTCTAAGTGACGCAATTGTCTTGGTGACAGAGTCTTGGTGACAAACTTGTCTTGGTGACAAGAGAATCTCTTCTAGGTGAGGAGATACAAAAATGGGGAACCAAAATGCCAAGGAAGGCATTTCTGCTAAAGATTTAGTTGTGCGCAGAGAAGGGAAGCAAGCTTTGATAGGCATTGACAAAGTATTGTGTAAAGCAGGCATGAGTGAAAACGGAGAATTGAACAGTGATAAATGGAAAAGGTTCTTTAACTCACATCATGGATGGTTGAGAGACAAAGGACTGTTGAAAACAGTGAACCTGTGGATGAGTGTGTGTGATTACTTAGAGGGAAAGACTGAAGAATTGGGAGACGGACATTACAGACTGAAAAAAACAGGGATGACTGATTTGCCCTCCTGTTTGCCCCTACGTTACCTCCACCCCAGTATCAGACCTTCCCACAGACTTCCCACGAACCGAACTGTTGGGTCTGCCCCAGGTGTGGACAGCAAAATCCCCTGACGGTAGATGTCTGTGTAAGTTGCGGTGGACCCAGACCTCCCCCGGCCAATCTATTTCCAATGAGGACAGTAGTGGTACCTGGCACCCCAGGTGCTGCAGGAGGAGTGGGCGGAGTAGCTCAAGGCGCCCCCCGGACAGCAGTGTTATACAGACCATGGAGCCCTTCAGAGCAGTTGGCTCTAATAACGCAACTCCCGGACCCTTCACAGTCACCAATGGGGTTCGCTAGAATGTTAGCTACAATGCAGGATACGTATAAAGCAACTAGACAGGATCTGGAAGCACTTATAAAAGGGAAATTAGCAGATGAAGCCAGATACGATAGACTGATAGATGAGACATACAAGTGTTATGTTGGTAGGAACGGACCTGATGATGCAGAGGTCAATGACGCAGCAGCAGGGGTTATGTTTACAGAAGCGTTGAAAAAAGCATGTAAAGATAGACAAGCAGAAAAGGAAGTTACACTAGAAGACAGAGTACAGGGAAAAGAGGAAGAGCCAAAAGATTATTTCTGGGCTCTAAGAAAAACTTGGGTGGAAATGGGTTTTGTCCCAGAAAACAAGACTAGTGAGAGAGTACTGGCAAGTGCTTATATGAATGGGTTAAAAAAGGAAGTGGCAGAAAAGGTGAAAGTAAGTAGATGTCATGTATAGTGTACAGTTCCTATAGCGTCTTGTGCTTGGGTGCGAGGAAAACACATGATACATAGGTTGATATGAAATGACTTGTATTACTTCATACAAGCATGCAGAAAAGGTCACACAGTTTGCAGGAACAGAGGCAGGAGAACACAGCAGGCCAGAGTAACTTCAAGCTCTACAATAACTCTCCAAGCAGGTTCAGGATCTCTTCTCTGTACCGTAATTCCTCTGCAAACATGGATTCACCAGACAGCAGGTTTCCAAAGTCCAAAAGTGTTCCAAAGTTCCTCAGTAGGAAATAGCTGGAGTCCAAATCCTAGGTTTCCAGGAGTCAGGTCACAGGCTGACTGAGGCTAGATTTAGGAGCACTGATTGTTCAGCTGAGGCTGCTTAAGAAGCAAGAGGGAGAGAATCAGGGCGGGAACATGAAAACTGGAAACTCCATATTAACTGAGGGCAAGAGCTGCAGAAAGACAGAAAGCAAAATGGCCGACGGAAAACTGAGTTTCAAGGAACATGTCAAAAGAGACAAAGAACCTTACATTACTCCCCCCATAAGGACAACCTCCGGTTGACCTCAGACCAGGCTTGTCAGGGTACCTCTGATGAAACTGGGGAGCAGGCGAGGAGCATTTACATTATTGACTGGTTCCCATGAGTTGTCCTCCACTGGGTAGCCCTGCCATTTAATCAAATATTGCAACTGATTTCTGTACAACCTGGAATCTAGAATCCTTTCCACCATAAATTCTTCCTGACCATCGACCAGCACTGGGTCAGGGCAAGGAGAAGAGCGTCCAGGAAACGTATTGGGTGTTGCAGCCTTTAGTAGGGATACATGAAAGACAGGGTGGATTCTCATAGTTCTGGGCAGTTGAAGACGACAAGCAACAGCACTTATAATCTTACTGATCTTATAAGGTCCAATGTACTTATGTCCCAATTTAGACGATGGAATCTTTATTTTAAGATTTCTGGTTGACAGCCAGACCAAATCTCCTACCTTGAAAGCTGGTGCAGGTTTACGAAATTTATCTGCTGCTTTCTTGTACCTTTCCTGAGCCAATTCTAGATTTTCCTTTAGAAGATCCATATTCTTTTGTAAAGAAGTGATTCTTTCAGCCACTGCCGGCAAGGGCGTATCTATGGGAAATCGAGGAAGAATGTTAGGATGATAACCTAGATTGGAGTAAAAAGGAGACTGCTTAGTGGAGGCGCTCTGAGAGTTATTATAAGAGAACTCAGCCAGTGGAAGTAGATCCACCCAATCATCTTGTAGGTGGCAGATAAAGCAGCGGAGATACTGCTCCAGGGTCTGATTGGTTCGTTCTGTCTGTCCATTAGTCTGGGGATGAAAAGCAGAAGAAAGGTTTACTTTAATGTCCAATGCGGCACAGAAATTTTGCCAAAACCTTGAAGTGAATTGCACCCCTCGATCCGAAATGACCTCATCCGGTACTCCATGTAAGCGAAACACATTCTTAATCATCAAGTCTGATGTCTGTTTTGCAGTGGGTAAGCCGACACAAGGGATAAAATGAGCTGCCTTTGTTAGACGATCAACCACCACTAGAATGGTGTTCTTCCTTGAGAGGTTGGTAACTCCCAATGAAGTCCATAGAAATGGATCCCCCGGGCGGGACGGGGTGGGAAGAGGTTGTAACAGACCAGTTGGTGAGGAGCGAGGTGTTTTGCATCTTGCACAGACTTCACATGAAGTGACATAGTTTAAAACATCTTTCCTGTAAGTGGGCCACCAAAAGAAACGAGAAAGAAATTCTTGTGTCTTTAGAATTCCCCTATGCCCGGCTATCTTGGAATCGTGGATGAGTTGCAATACTCTCAATCTGACTGTTTCAGGTATATACAGACGTTGTCCCTGAATCCACACACCATTCTTAAAGACAAGACTTACGTCCCTTGGGGGTTGAGCCAACAAAGAATCCGCATGGTATGCTTCCTTGATGTCCTTAAGTAGGTCTTGATTATGAATCACTCCCAGGAATCTAGAGTCAGGAAGAATAGTCTTAGGAGGAGTAAGTGGACGTGTCTCTGCTGAATGAATCCTAGAGAGTGCATCAGCCTTTCCATTGCGCGATCCTGGTCTATAAGAAATTACAAAATTAAATTGGTTTAGGAAAAGATTCCAGCGAGCCTGGCGAGGAGTCAGGCACTTAGCGACCTGATAAATTCAAGGTTACGATGGTCTGTCAGGACGACTATTTGCTGTGCAGCTCCCTGAAGAAGGTGTCTCCATTCCTTGAAGGCGGCAATAATGGCCAACAATTCTCTATTGCCCACATCGTAGTTCCTCTCAGCCGAAGACAACTGCTGGGAAAAGAAGGCACAGGGATGCAAGACATTCTTCTCACCTGTTCTCTGAGAGAGTATAGCTCCAACGGCACAGTCTGAAGCATCCACCTCTATTATGAAGGCAAGCTCGGGGTTGGGATGTACTAAGATAGGTGCGGTGGTAAATTTATCCTTTAAACAGGAAAATGCTTCCTGAGCTTGCGGGGTCCAGGAGAACCTAGACTGTTTCCGGGTAAGTTGGGTGATAGGTGACACTACCTCAGAGAAATTCCTAATGAAACGTCTATAGAAGTTGGCAAACCCGATGAAGCGCTGCACCTCCTTCACATTTCTAGGAATTGGCCAATCCTTGATGGCTTGGGTCTTGCTTCCATCCATACTAATCCCTTGCGTAGATAGTACATACCCCAGAAATTGAATTTCGGTCCTATGGAATTCACACTTTTCAAGTTTGATGTAGAGATGGTTTTGTCTTAGGCGTTCTAAGACCATTCTCACATGTCCATGATGTTCCTCTGTGGAGTTAGAAAAAATTAGAATATCATCCAGATAAATCACCACAAATGTATCTAGGAGATCCCTGAAGATGTCATTCACCAAGTGTTGGAAAGTGGCTGGGGCGGTACTCAGACCAAAAGGCATAACTAGATATTCGAAGTGTCCATAGCGTGACCTGAATGCAGTCTTCCATTCATCCCCAGGTCTAATACGGACCAAGTTATAGGCCCACGGAGATCCAGTTTAGAGAAAATTTTGGCATGTCGCACTCTCTCCAACAACTCAGGGATTAAAGGCAATGGATAACGGTTTCTAATAGTAACCTTATTGAGTTCCCTATAGTCTATGCAGGGTCTCAGAGATCCATCTTTCTTCTTCACAAAGAAGATGGGTGCACCTGCGGGAGATGAAGAGGGGCGTATGAAGCCTTTGGCTAGATTTTCATCTATGTAGTCCTTCAAAGCTTTTAGCTCGGGCCCCGCTAGGGGTAGATCTTACCAAAAGGTATCTCGGCTCCAGGCAATAATTCGATTGGACAATCATATGGACGGTGAGGAGGAAGCTGATCAGCGTTCTTCTTGTCACATAAATCCACATAGTCCTGGTATACAGCTGGTAGTTCAGGGACTGACATGGTTCCTTTAGGAACAGAGCAAGCTGAAACTCCTTGACTCATCTGTTTCTCCGGAAAGTGTAATTCCTTGGTCTCCCAGT
The DNA here is from genome assembly GCA_033576555.1 of Oophaga sylvatica. Classification (NCBI taxonomy): domain Eukaryota; kingdom Metazoa; phylum Chordata; class Amphibia; order Anura; family Dendrobatidae; genus Oophaga; species Oophaga sylvatica. The sequence continues at coordinate 828,424,531 of JARQOD010000001.1, read as the reverse complement.
TAATCGTAGGATTCTGCGCCTGCAGCCATGGTAGCCCTAGAATAATGGGAAAGTGGGGAGAAGAGATAAGCATAAAATACATTTTCTCCTGATGATCTTTACCCATAAGGACCCTCAAAGGCTCTGTTTCCTGATCCACTGGTCCAGAGGTCAGCAGGGAGCCATCCACAGTCTCCATCTGTACTGGAGTAGCCTTCTTCACTGAACGTATCCCCTGTTTCAGAGCAAAGGAGATATCCATAAAATTTCCACTTGCTCCTGAGTCGATCATAGCAGAGCTAGACACCCAGACTGAGTCCACCCAGAGTTTGATGGAAAGGAAGCAATGAGAATTATTTCTTTTACAACTCAGCTGGGACACCGCTGAGGAAACTTGAAAAATTGCAGCGTTTATACCGTCATTGTCCCCAGAACTAACAGAGTTTAAGTCCGAAAAATCAAGATCTCTTGCAGCAGATCTCTCTGGAGTCTGAGGCTCGGACATGACAGAGCTCCTCTCGCAACACTCACAGTGAATGACTGCTGCAGTAGTCTTACGAGAACGGCTGGGGCAGTTTATAATGAAGTGCCCTGACTTACCACAGTAAAAACATAGATTTTCCTTTATACGATGTTCTTTGCGTGCATCACTAACCCGTCTTTGTAAAGAGTCCACCTGCATGGGTTCAGGTTCTGGTTCCCTTGTGATCCTACTCAAAGGTTCCTTAGCTGAGGAGGGAGGTAGGAAAAGGTTAGTGCGATTATTTTCGAACCATCTCTCTTGTCTGCGTTCAGTCAGACGAGCATCAATACGGATACAATAGTTAATAAAGTCACCTAACGCAGTGGGAGGGTCGGCACGAGCAAGTTCATCCTTAATCAGTGGAGACAACCCTTTCCGAAAAATAGATTTTTTGGCGGAAGTGTCCCAAGTGGTATCAAGAGCCCATCTCCTGAAATCCAAGGCATATTCGGCTACTGAACGCTTACCTTGGCGCAAAGTTAACATGGCTGCTTCAGCTGTTGCACCTCGATTGGGGTCATCAAACACCTGCCCCATGGCTGAAATAAAAGCATCAAGGTGATTCAAACAATCATCCTCAGTCTCAATCAGAGGGTTTGCCCACATCAAAGCCTTATTGGTAAGCAACATGATTATAGTAAGCACTTTGGATCGTTCAGTGGGAAATTGTGAAGCATGTGCAGAGAAAAATAGATTGCATTGGTTAATAAATCCCCTGAATTTCTCACGTTCACCGCCAAAACGAAAAGGAGGTAACTTGGGGATCCCAGAACTCGGGGTTATGGCAGGAGCCTGGACTCGTTCCTCTAGAGCCTCAATCCTGGCTCGTAATTCCTGAGTAGTTTGTCCAAACACTTGCAAATTATGATTAGTGAGGTCCTGTAGGCTTGCAAAACGGGTCTTTATAGTCTGTATATCTGCAAGGATTGTATCAGTCACTCCGCAAAGCTCCTTTATGCGGGCCTCCATCTTCCAGATCTTTTAAGGCAGAAGTGCTGGAAGGAGAAGAGGAAAGGAAAAAAAAAAAAAACAATAGTGTTTACCTGTGGTAACACTCCAGAGTAACATTTAAGGGAATGCGCTCACCTGGAATGGTTGTGAGAAGTCACAACCACTGTCATCACAGAAGGTATTAAACGGACATCTGATATCCACAGTCACAGCAGACACGGCTTTCCCAGACCCAGCAGACACTAAACATTGGCTCCTGAATCTTGTCATGTATAGTGTACAGTTCCTATAGCGTCTTGTGCTTGGGTGCGAGGAAAACACATGAGACATAGGTTGATATGAAATGACTTGTATTACTTCATACAAGCATGCAGAAAAGGTCACACAGTTTGCAGGAACAGAGGCAGGAGAACACAGCAGGCCAGAGTAACTTCAAGCTGTACAATAACTCTCCAAGCAGGTTCAGGATCTCTTCTCTGTACCGTAATTCCTCTGCAAACATGGATTCACCAGAGAGCAGGTTTCCAAAGTCCAAAAGTGTTCCAAAGTTCCTCAGTAGGAAATAGCTGGAGTCCAAAATCCTAGGTTTCCAGGAGTCAGGTCACAGGCTGACTGAGGCTTGATTTAGGAGCACTGATTGTTCAGCTGAGGCTGCTTAAGAAGCAAGAGGGAGAGAATCAGGGCGGGAACATGAAAACTGGAAACTCCATATTAACTGAGGGCAAGAGCTGCAGAAAGACAGAAAGCAAAATGGCCGACGGAAAACTGAGTTTCAAGGAACATGTCAAAAGAGACAAAGAACCTTACAGTAGACCTGATTGGAGATCAGTAAAAGCAGAGGATCTAGCCAGAATAGCACAAGGGGCACAACATGATTTAGCGCAGGCAAAAAGAGGAGCAAGGATACATGCTGTAGGTACTCGTCCTGCAAACAGCAGGGAGGGGAGACGTGTGCCAGGAGGTGGACAGAAATTGTGCTACGGATGCAAAAAAACAGGACATTTCAGGAGAGATTGTAGAACTAATCCATATCCAGCCTGTCCAACTAATCCATATGCAAATGCCCCAAATGACCCGCCTGCAAGAGGCCCCCAAGATCAATTAGGGCAGCTCCCATAGGATAATGGTAGCTTGCACATGAACCCCCTTGTCTCCTTACCCCCACTCCTAATTGCACAGTGCAGGTGAACCTACCAGGGGGACATGAGGTTGAGTTCCAAGTGGACACGGGGGCAGATAATTCAGTAATTACAGAAGAGGACTGGCCATTTGGGAAAAGTGATTTCTCCCACCATGTTATAGCGACTCCTTATAACTCTCCATCTATCCTGCTCCCCGTCACTAAAAAGATTCCCTGCAAATTCAAGGAACCACTGTACACACACAGTTAATGGTATCACCACGGGGTCAATGTAATCTTTTAGGAAGTGATGTGTTGTCACAATTGCAAGCACATATTGAGTATCATCCTGATGGAACTGTCACTATGACACCAGGACTGAAGCCGAGCACTCTTTGTAAAATCATGTCGCTAGACGTTGCTAGTATAGAGGACACAAATGAATTTCCTTCAATGTTAGAAGGTGTGATACCGCATGATTTCTGGGCTTCAGATAAAACAGATGTGGGCAGATTAAGGGTGCAGCCAGTCATGGTCAAATTAAAGCCAGGTGCAATCCTGCCCCAACAGAGACAGTATCCTCTTAGTTCAGCTCAAGAGACGGCTATAGCTCAGCAGGTACAGAAACTGGTAGCAAGTGGTGTTTTAGTTAAGACCCAGTCCCCTTGTAACACCCCTCTGTTCCCAGTTAAAAAGAAAACAGCACCGGGGCAGCCAGCAGCGTACAGAATGGTCCATGATCTCCGGCTAGTGAACAAAGCTACAGAGCTCCTCACACCAGTTGTTCCAAATCCTCACACACTTCTGTCTCAGATCCCGGTGGTGCTCTTTGTTTTTCAGTGATTGACTTGGCAAACGCATTTTTTAGTGTCCCATTGCATCCTGACTGTCAGTATTTGTTTGCCTTTACATTTCAAGGGAACCAGTATACGTGGACTGTTTTGCCCCAGGGTGCCCAAAATTCACCCACTATGTATACTGCCAGTCTGCAAGAGATACTGGAAAGATGGAAAATGCCAAAAGTAGTTGTTCTGCAATATGTTGATGACTTACTGATTTGTGCCCCCTCCAGGAAACAGTGTCGCAGTGCAACAATATCACTCATGTTGTTTCTGTACCAAGCTGGATGTAAAGCGTCAAAGGATAAACTGCAATTTTGTAAATCTTCAGTTATCTTTTTGGGACATTGCATTACACCAGGGGCGCGACATCTGACCAGCGCTCGCAAAGAAGCTGTACAGAACTTTCCTATGCCTGTTAATGTTGCCGCTCTTAGGACATTTCTTGGACTGGTTTCCTACTGCAGGCAGTGGATTCATGCTGTATCAATCCTCATGCAGCCTCTCTATGACTGTATCACCATTGTGCCTTTTAAACTAACTCCTGAAGGTATAGACTGTTTTTATTCTCTCAAAAACAGGATTGTGGCAGCTCCAGCACTAGGAACCCCCAACTATGAACTACCATTCACCCTGTATCTCCACGAACAGCAGGGACACGCGGCAGGGGTATTGACTCAGTTACATGGTGACAATCAAAGGCCTGTAGCCTATTTCAGTGGAAGACTAGATGCAGTGGCTAGAGGTGCCCCGTCCTGTGTACGGGCAGTACATGCTGTAGGACTATTGCTCCACAAATCGTCAGACATCGTTCTTGATCATCCATTGACAGTACTTACACCTCATGATGTATATACCATACTGAACCAGGTGTAACCGGCACACCTTTCAGCTGCACGTCACCTTCGATTGCAATGTGCCTTTTAATGCCTCCAAATGTTTCTTTGCAGAGATGTACCACACTTAATCCTGCCACGTTGTTACCTCTCTCGGATCTAAAGGAGGGGTCAGGTACGGTATTGTACAAAGAAGATCCAAGAGAGGAGATTCCTCATGATTGTGTTCAGCTTATGGCACAGGAAACAGCAGGCCTACCCACAGTGTTTGAAACTGAAAGACTTAATGCTGATTTTGAATTTTTTGTAGATGGATCTCGCCACCAAGATGACTCAGGTACCTTCCACACTGGGTATGCCATCGTCTCCCTGAATGCAGTAATCAAAGCAGAACCAATGCTCCCACATCAGTCGGCCCAGGAGGCTGAACTTAAGGCTCTGACCGAGGCCTGTAAAATAGCTGAAGGTAGAATTGTTAACATCTACACAGATTCTAGATACGCATTCGGTATAGCTCATGATTTTGGTCCAATTTGGAAATCTAGAGGATTCCTGACGGCAGCAGGACATCCCATTAAAAATGCTGACGCAGTCCAGCAGTTAATTGATGCATTACAATTACCAAAAGAGGTAGCTGTCATAAAAGTTAAAGCACATACCAGACGCACTGATCAGGTGAGTAAAGGAAACGCAATGGCCGATGCAGCAGCAAAAACAGCAGCCAGTAGACCACTCCAAGGGGTAACGATGCACCAGGTAAGCGCTCCCAAAAATCCCTTTGTGTCGGAGGATGCCTTATCCCAGATGCAGGCTCAGGTGCGCCAGGAGGAAGTAGGAAAGTGGGAAAAAGAAGGTGCATGTCTGAATGAAGCAAATGGGGTATGGGGAAGAGGGATGCGTCGATGCCTTCCAAGGGCGTTGTACCCTGCGGTCGCCCAGATGTTACATGGGCCAACCCACCAGTCCAAAACTGCTGTAATGAGCGTGATGCAGAAGCATTGGGTGGCACCAGGCTTTTCCACCTGTATAGAAGGTTTGATCCAGGGATGCATGGTATGTGCTACACATAATCAGGGAAGGGTAGTCAAGACACCACCCAAACACACCCCTCGGCCCCTCTATCCTTTCCAGAGACTGCAGATTGATTATATTCAGCTGCCAAAATCAGGATCATGGGAGTACGTGTTGGTCTGTATTGATTTATTCTCAGGTTGGCCGGAGGCTTTCCCGATTGCCAAGGCTACGGCTGCGGCAACCGCAAAGAAGCTGCTTGCGGAGGTGGTGTGCAGGTATGGAGTACCAGAGGTGATCGAAAGTGACAGAGGTACACATTTCACAGGTGAAATAATGAATGAAGTCTTGACAGCTCTGGGAATTCAACAAGCTTTTCATACCCCATATCATCCACAAAGCAGTGGAAAAGTAGAAAGACTAAATGGGACATTGAAGTTAAAAATCCAAAAGGCCATGGCTGAAACAGGGAAATCTTGGCCTGAATGTTTACCATTAGCCCTATACTCAGTAAGGTACACTCCAAATAGAAAAACTGGACTTTCTCCGTATGAAGTACTATTTGGCAAAGTGCCTAGCTTAGGATGTTTCTTTCCCCAAGCACTGGAAATGAGTAACCATGTATTAAGCTCATATGTAAGGGATTTGCATAAAAGACTTAAGAAAGTACATGATAATGTCTTCAGTTCTCTTCCAGATCCGAACCAGGATCCTGGGAGTCACAGCCTGCAGCCTGGAGACTGGGTAGTCATTAAAAGACACGTGAGAAAGAGTCTGGATCAGAGATTTGATGGACCTTTTCAAGTTCTACTGACGACAAGTACTGCAGTCAAGCTACAAGGCAAGGAAACTTGGATTCACGCATCGCATTGTAAGAAGATCCTTGGAGAGCCTCCAGAAGAGGAATGATGCTACTAATGACATTTGCTTGCATCCTTGCAGTAACGGATGCTTGGAACAGACTTAGCCGTGTAGATGGTGATGATAACAGGTTCATTAGACACCACTTAGCTTTAGTGGATGGACTGAAAGAACAAAACCAAAATATTGCAAACTGTTGGATTTGTACACACGCGCCGGTGACATCCACCAGTCTACCATTTCTTGCAGTCCCAGTCTCGTGGGAAGAAATTAACTCTTGGGGATACTGTGCAGACACATTAAGCAGCAATGCCACTCAAAAACTTTGGAACACTACGGTAGGAATACCGGTAGTGGGTTGGACTGATTTTCCATGGTGGCAGGGAAATCTAACAGGGCAGATAATTCCAAGACGGTATCTATCTTTTAAAGGTGGGGCATGGGTACCCAGAAATAGAACTAGCATAACCTCTTTGGGAGAAATGCCGACACAGGGGTTAAAGATAAGTTTTGGGGTCACTACAGGAAGCTTAGATGCTTTCAAACCCTCCCTATTAGAACGATATCTACACACTGATAGATGGAAAAATAATGTTTTCTTTGAGAATGGAAATGATGAAACTTGTGCTAACAAACCAGGTAACCTGAGGTGTAGTAAAGATGAAGGGTATCAGAAGAACACTCCCACCTGCGAGAACCTACCGCAGGATACTGCTCCCCACTAGGACAAAAGCCCGGATGGTGCATGATGAGTAATATTTCAAAGTTTATAGATTTGGCACACCGATTAGTATTACAGCATTCAGCTATATGGAACCTTCCACCATCAATGTATTGGGTATGTGGGGACAAGGCATTTAAGTGGCTTCCAGTAGGAGTCACCGAGAAATGCACCCTAGCTAGATTGACACCAGCCACCTATCTCATCACTCCAGATAGATTAAATCCATTGTCTAATCCAAAATACACATTACATAAACGATCTGCAGACAATAGACCTCGCCCAAATGGGAGACCACACATAGTGGAGATTGGGGATAGCAAATAAATTTTTCAGTGCATTATTCATCTACCCTATGATAACTCAGACGTGGGATAAGTTGGTAGAATCCACAGACTACCTAGATGATCAAATATGGGATATTTTAGATATCCTCAATGGGTCCCTTGCAGTACAGAGCCAGCTAATTATTGTTACTAACCAACATACCCTCGTGTTAGATTACTTGACTGCAGCTCAAGGAGGGATGTGCCAGATTATTGGACCTGCATGTTGTCATTATATTGATAATTCTAGTGTTTTAACCCTTAAACATAAGCTAGAGGATGTCATAAAGTTAAGGAAACTATATGATGAGGCAAATCTGAAGAATCAAGATTCATGGTGGGCAAATACTTTCTCCTTTCTTAACCCCGCAAATTGGTTCAAAGGTATAGGGGGATGGCTGACTGGGATAATACAAGCTGGCCTACAGGTTTTATTAATATGTCTTGCTATCTATTTAGTTTTTAAAATCTGTTTGATGTGTATTAAATGATGTACTAGGACACAGAGGAGGTATGAAGATGTGTATTGATCAAATGAAGGAACAAAAGGAGGGAATGTCAGAGCTAAATCAGCATTTCTTCAGAAGACCTTGGTTTGTCAGAAAGGCTGATGCATACTAGAAGTTGAGATAAAATGTTCCTTTTTTGTACAATACACAACCTTCCCCCCCCAGTTATTAAAAGACACTCTGTGCTGGGAGCTAAGGGAAGGATGAAGTTTTCAAGGTAAAACTAGTATTCTATCTATTTAGTAATAAGTTGTATTAACTGCCATATATGGTAATTCCGCTTCCTGCTTCAGGGGTGTATATAAGCCCCTTCGTTAGCAATAAAGAGTAGAGTCTATTGACGCACACTTTGGTCTGTGTCTTATTCTCACTGGTACCACATTCCGAGGAGGAAAGGGTTAAAAGATAACAGTGACGACAGGAGTCATAGTGTCCAACACCACAATCCATCTTGCTTCCACCTGAGCAAGTCTCTTTTTATAGTCACCACCTCTGATGCCCAGGTGAATTGCATCAATGCCTCTAACCTTAAAGGTTGTAGGTTCACAGTTATGGTGGTAGAAGAAATGGCGCGGAATAGTTTTTAAATTAGATGGATCGGTCGCCGCCTTGGCCGCGCAAATGTCCCGCACATGCTCCCTAACCCTTATTCTGAGCTCTCTTGATGTAAGTCCGATATAGATTTTAGAACAGCCACAAGTGGCATAATAGATGACATTTGTCGTATTACATGAAATGCGATGGCGAATCTGAAAAGATCTAGTTCTATCCGAGGACTGGAAAGAGGAGCAGCGCAGGACATTTGCGCAGGCAAGGCAGCGACCGCATGGCGTTGAACCAACAATAGGACCACGCGACCCAAAAGGATTGGTAACATTTGGAACATAATGACTTCTTACAAGGATATCACGTAAGTTTTTGGACCTTCGGGCTGTCATGGCAGGAGGTACATAAGAAGAAATGTCCAAACAAGGTTCAGCACTCAAAACAGGCCAGTGCTTCTTTAACACCGCTCTCATATCCTCCCACGCATGGTTAAATGTAGAAATAAACCTAATAGGTCCTTTATTAGTAGTAGAATAAATTGCAGAATCACTATCTAGAATCTTTGAATATTCCTGGAGAATAGGAGAAGTCCCAGAAGTTTGGAGAAGGGCTAATGTTGTCACTATCTTCAAAAAAGGAAAGATGGAGCCAGGAAATTACAGGCAAGTGAGCCTTACTTCTATACCAGGGAAGATCTTTTAACAAATTATTAACCCCTTAGTGACAGAGTCAATTTGGTACTTAACCCCTTTCTACCATATGACGTACTATCTCGTCCATGTGACCTGGGCCTTAAGTCCCAGTGACGGGATAGTACGTCATAGTCGATCGGCCGTGCTCACAGGGGAGCGCGGCCGATCGCGGCCAGGTATAAGCTGATTTTCACAGCTGATATCAGGCACTAAGTGCCAGGAACGATCACGGACTGCTCCCAGTACTTTAATCCCCGGCACACTGCGATCAAGCATGATTGCAGCATTGCGGTGGCACAGGGAAGCATCGCGCAGGGAGGGGGCTCCCTTCGTGCTTCCCTGAGACCCTCAGAGCAACGCGATGTGATCGCATTGTTCCGAGGGCCTCCTCCCTGCAGGCCCCCGGATCCAAGATGGCCGTGAGCCTTCCGGGTCCTGCAGGGAGGTGGCCTATCAGTGCCTGCTGAGAGCAGGCGCCGGCAAGCCTCCTGCGATCTGACACTATATAGTGATGTCCCACCCTGGGACAATGTAAAAATGTAAAAAAAATATATATATATATAGATATATATATATATATATGCAAAATATTTAAGAAAAAATCCCTAAATAAATGAAAAAAAATTTCCCCAATAAACACATTATTATGTAAATAAAAAAACAAACAATAAAAGTATACATATTTAGTATCTCCACGTCCGTAACGACCCGCCCTATAAAACTGTCCCACTAATTAACCTCTTTAGTGAACCCCTTAAAAAAAAGGCAAAAAAACAATGCTTTATCATTATACCACCAAACAAAAAGTGGAATAACATGCGATCAAAAAGATGGATATAAATAAACATGGTAAACGCTGAAAATGTCATCTTGTCCTGCAATAAACGAGCCGCCATACAGCATCATCAGCGAAAAAATAAAAAAGTTATAGCTCGCAGAATAAAGCGATGCAAAAATAATTATTTTTTATATAAAATTTTAATTGTATAAAAGCGCCAAAACATAAAAAAAAAGATACAAATGAGGTATCACTGTAATCGTACTAGCCTGAAGAATAAAACTACTTTATCAATTTTACCACACGCGGAACGGTATAAACGCCCCCCAAAAGATATTCATGAATTGCTGGTTTTTGTTCATTCTGCCTCCCAAAAATCATAATAAAAAGCGATCAAAAAATGTCATGTGCCCAAAAATGGTACCAATAAAAACGACAACTCGTCTCACAAAAAATAAGACCTCACATGACGCTGTGGGCCAAAATATGGAAAAATTATAGCTCTCAAATATGGTGATGCAAAAACTATTTTTTGCAATAAAAAGCATCTTTTGGCATGTGATAGCTGCCAAACATAAAAACCCGCTATAAATAGTAAATCAAACCCCCCTTTATCACCCCACTTAGTTAGGGACAAAAAATAAAATTTAAAAAAGTATTTCCATTTTCCTGTTAGGGTTAGGGGTGTGTTAGGGTTAGGGTTGGGATTAGGGTTATGTTAGGGTTGGGATTAGGGTTAGGGGTGTGTTGGGGTTAGGGTTGGAGTTAGAATTGGGGGGGGTTTCCACTGTTTAGGCACATCAGGGGCTCTCCAAACGTAACAAGGCGTCTGATCTCAATTCCAGCCAATTCTGCATTGAAAAAGTCAAACGTTGCTCCTTGCCTTTCGAACTCTGCCAAACAGTGGTTTACCCCCACATATGGGGTATCAACGTACTCATGACAAGTTGCACAATAACTCTTGGGGCCCAAATTCTTCTGTTACCCTTGGGAAAATAAAAAATTGGGGGCGAAAATATAATTTTTGTGGAAAAAAAATATTTTTTATTTTTATGGCTCTACGTTATAAACTTCTGTGAAGCACTTGGGGATTCAAAGTTCTCCCCACATATCTAAATAAGTTCCTTGAGTGTTCTAGTTTCCAAAATGGGGTCACTTGTAGGGTTTTCCACTGTTTAGGCACATTACGGGCTCTCCAAACATGACATGACGTCCGCAGACAATTCCATCAATGTCTGCATTCCAAAACATCACTACTTCCCTTCTGAAGCCCAACGTGTGCCCATACAGTGTTACCCTTGGGAAAATAAAAATTGGGGTCTAAAAAAATCATGTTTGTGGAAAAAATGATTTTTTTTTTTTCACGCCCGGGCGTTATCAACTTCTGTGAAGCATTTGGGGTTTCAAAGTGCTCACCACACATCTAGATAAGTTCCTTGGAGGGTCTAGTTTCCAAAATGGGGTCAATTGTGTGGGTTTCCACTGTTTAGGCACATCAGGGGCTCTCCAAACACAACATGGTGTCCAATCTCAATTTCAGCCAATTTTCGTTGAAAAAGTCAAACGGCGCTCCTTCCCCTCCGTGCTCTGCCATGCGCCCAAACAGTGGTGGTTTACCCCCACATGTGGGGTATCAGCATACTCAGGACAAATTGCACAATAACTTTTATGGTCTTGTTACCCTTGGGAAAATAAAATTTAGAGGTGAAAAGATCATTTTTGTGGAAATAATATGATTTTTTAATTTTATGGCTCTACGTTATAAACTTCCATGAAGCCCTTGGGGGTTCAAAGGGCTCACCATACATATAGATAAATTCCTTTAAGGGCATAAAAATTCAAAGTTTGAAAATTTAAAAATGTAAAATTTTTCGCCATATTTACATTTTTTTCATAAATAAACATAAGATATATCGAAGAAATTTTACCACTAACATGAAGTACAATATGTCTCGAGAAAACATTCTCAGAATCGCCAAGATCCGTTGAAGCGTTCCAGAGTTATTACCTCATAAAGGTACAGTGGTCAGAATTGTAAAAATTGGTCCATTCATTAACATGCAAGCAACCCTCGGGAGTAAAGGGATTAATGACCAAGTCAATTTTTACATTTCTGACCATTGTCACTTTGTGAGGTTATAGCTTTGGAACACTTCAATGAATCCCACTGATTCTGAGACTGTTTTTTGTGACATATTGTACTTTATGTTAGTGGTAAAATTTCTTCGATATGACTTGCGTTTATGTATGAAAAAAAATGTAAATTTTGCAAAAATTTTGAAAATTTTGCAATTTTCAAACTTTTTAATTTTTGTGACCTTATATCATAGTCATATCGCACAAAATAGTTAATAAATATCAATTCCCACATGTCTACTTTACATCAGGACAAGTTTGGAAGCATATATTTTTTTTTTGTTACGACGTTATAACGGTTAAAAGTTTACCAGCGATTTCTCATTTTTCCAACAAAATTTACAAAACCATTTTTTTAGGGACCACTTCACATTTGAAGTGAGTTTGGGGGGGGGTCAATATAACAGAAAATACTCCAATGTGACTCCATTCTAAAAACTGCACCCCTCAAGGTGTTCAAAACCACATTCAAGAAGTTTATTAAACCTTCAGGTGCTTCACAAGAACTAAAGCAATGTGTAAGGAAAAAAATGAACATATAACTTTTTTCACAAAAAATTTACTTTGGAACCAAACTTTTATTTTCACAAGGATAACAGGAGAAAATGGACCACAAAATTTGTTGTGCAATTTCTCCTTAGTAAGCCGATACCCCATGTGGGGAAAAACACTGTTTGGGTGCATGACAGGGCTCAGAAGGGAGGGAGCACTGTTTGACTTTTTGAACGCAAAATTGGCTGGAGTCAATGGCGGGCGCCATGTCGGGTTTGGTGACCCCCTGGTGTACCTAAACAGTGGAAATCCCCCAGTTCTAACTCCAACCCTAACACAGCCCTTACCCCAACACCACAATCCTAACTCCAATGGAAACAGACATTTTTTTAATTTTATTATTTTTACCTAACTAAGAGGGTGATAAAGGGGATTTGATTTACTATTTTATTTATTTTAATCACGGTGATAGGGTCTATCACAGTGATCAAAATGAACCAATATGAAAAATCTCCTATTGTTGTCGGGTTCCAGTCGGCCGATCTCGGGCGCACTATGCATGCGCCCGCCATTTTCTTCCTGGAAGAAGACACCGAGGGCCAGGGGACACTAGAGCTACTGGGGGGGGGCTTGGGGGACCCCATTTCTCTCTCTCCTTTGATGTGCTAGATCATATTAGAGGAGAGAGAAATCTAGGAAATTGGACTTTTTTTTGCGGTCGCCGTTATTCCGTGAGTAACGGCGATCGCAACACTGGGGTTGGTAAAAACCGACCCGAATCATGTTCTCCTGAGTCTCGGCTACCCCCCTGAGATTTTCCAATGCTGGGGGTACTATAACCTTATTTCTCAGCGTTGTTAAAAGTGGCACTGAGGAATAAATACCCTTAACTGCTGCCATTAAAAGGCGTATCGGCGGTTGTTAAGGTGTTAAAGGTGCTATCACTTTTGGCCATTACTGTATGTATTAGATTTGTGATTATTTTTCAGTCTATTTTATTTTGGGGTTAAAGAAAACGATTTCGTAGTATTCTGAACCAATTAGCGATTTTCCATTGAGATATAGTTTTAACATACAAAATTTTTAATGTAAAATAACTTGAAATCAGTTAGACTCTTTCAGACGTTTGCTTTTCACATGCGTGTTCTCTCTCTGATTTATGATATGAAAAAATCATGGGGAAATGTCCATTAGTTTACAGACATTATCAAAAGTACCAATCAAGTCTAGTTGTCTGTAAAAATTACAGACAGCACACAGATGGCATAAGTATACAGTCTGTGTGGTGTCCGTGATTAATATTGTAACATATAGAAGAAGCTTTCTCATTTATTCATATGAAAATCACTGATGTAACACTGATGGGAAAAACTGACACACGGACCAAACACTGTTGGAAATCGGATTTGGAACATTGATGACACACATACTATTATTATGCATATGTGAAAAAACATGGATGTCTTGAATGAAGTCTAAGGCCGGCGTCACACTTGCGAGTGTGATGCGAGTAAGTCGCACGACTTTCTCGCATCAACACCCGGCACGGCCGCCCGCTCTTGGACCTGAGTGTGCGGCTGCATGTATTTCTATGCAGCCGCACACTCGGGTCCGAGAGCGGGCGGCTGTGCCGGGTGTTGATGCGAGAAAGTCGTGCGACTTACTCGCATCACACTCGCAAGTGTGACGCCGGCCTAATACTGGATGTTGAGAGACCACTGTATTTCAGCAAAACTGCACTTTTGTGTTCCATATTATTGAACGTTGAAGTGTTTCTATAAAATTAACTGATATGCAAGTGGATTTCTAAAATGTTGACAGCATAACCAGATCAATGCCTCTTGGTCCATTTTTTTGGAATAAGCTTACAAGAGAGATAAAATGGAGCTAAAGGTGAAAGATAAAAAATATATATTGCTAAAATAATTTATACAATGTAAAATAGCCTTTCAAAAAATAAAATTAAAGAACACAAATAACAGTGCCATGAAGGGGCCAATAATACTATTATACAAGCACTGAATAACACTACTTGAATAACAACTAGATAATACCTGAATAATAATACCACCAAACAACGTCTTAATAACTGATGTGCAGTACCCAGATTCTGGACTTAGAAAATGCTATAAACCATCCTTGGGTGGCCAGTGGCTTTCCTGCAATAGTGTAAGCATTGCGCTCCCTACATTTTACCCTGGTTGACACTGCTTGCTTGAACTCTGGCAACTATTAATACTGTGGCTGTATTACTGTTAAAGGGACCTTATACAATCATTAACAGTCCTTTATAGGTATTGACCACTTCCTAGAGTACTTTTATGGTGTTTACCGTTCATCCTTTTACGATCTTATAGAAGAGAAGATAACGGACAACCTGCACATTTTGCTTCATATTTACTAGATAATTGCATTCATGTTCTAGCGAAGGTATTTTCTGACTTAGTAAATGGTAAATCTGTCGCATAGAAATTAAAAAATATCAACATGGTAAATGTTAGAATGTACTCATGTGTGAATACCAGTCACATTTTTGTGCTTTTTCTTAGTAGTTGTGTCAATAGAATGATAGAAATGGGTATATTGTATCCGTAGAGTATTTGCACCCCAGACTTACTATGTGGAAGCTGTGCAGATGAATTGTGCTCATAAAATCCACTACATATTTTCCTGCAAATTCTTGTCAATATCTGCAGCAATATTTGCATGCAGATTTGTTGCGGATGTTGCTGAATATTTACTCCTATGCATTTCAAAGGGGGAAATCTTATGTCAATCATAGAATAATAACAGCACGGAAAACATGAGCATAGAACATTATACACAATATACATCGTAGATTGTTGTCAGAAACCCATCTACTCAAAAATGGACATCCCTGAACAAAGTGAGAAAGACACTCTACTTAGCAAGACTCAGAAGGATACTGGTTTTCACTGGTATGTAGGGATCTGGCCTTCACTGCAAAGAAGTTGAGGGTTGTGATAGTAGTACCTGCTGGCAGGATGGAGCAGAGGAAAAATGTAAGAATTCCAGAGAGCGAGGGGCAAGATAAAATCAGAGCCCCAAACCTAGTCAACGAAAGCCAGGTTCAAGTCCAGATAGGGAAAAAGAGAGAGATTGATTCAAAAGGGGTTAGACAGCAAAGTTGGGTCAAAAACACATAGTTAGTCCTAATAAGAGTACATCAGGTAATATAGAGTACAAAAACCGTCAATCAGTGTAGGTAATCAAAACTTAAATACTGGATGCCTATTTGTCATCAAACCTGCCCTAGTATTGGTTCACTAACTGGACAGCTAGCCGAACCACTAATAACCCAGTAGATCTGTGAGGTAAGTTGGCTGGGCAAAGGATTATCCCTCAATACTGTAAGTGCCAAAGATAGGATTAGAGTAGTCATACCTGTTAGCATTTACTGATACTGGTCAGAGACTGGAGGTTAATTTTACAATGGCTAGATTATTTTACACAGGTGTGTATTTTATGCATTCTGTTAAGAGGATGTATAGTACCTGCAACCAGACAAACTCAAATAGACACTTGTTCTCAACTAATTATATAAAGTTTGCAAGTATAAAATCCACTGAACTTAAAGACACTTTAATGATATCATAATTCAGTTACGTAGTAACAGACATGGGGCATGACAACTTCATACATTTCCATGAAAAAAGATGGTTGTTGCCATATGTGCTCATGAGGGAAACGAAGCCTGATACAGTGCTGTTAGAATGGTGAAAATACACCTTTTATATTGGGTTTTGAAGCGCTAGAGGTTGTACTCTGGAAGAATTCGGAATAAAGGCAAAACTCAGGAGATGGAAGGTGAGGTCAAAAAGATCTTTACAGATCAGTTTAACCAATTGGGCGTTTTTTTGCATTATGTCCACTTTCTTATCTTTCTCCTAAACAGAAAATATGTTGTTATTGTAAAGGTACTGCCACACTAAACGTTCCCGCTAACGATCACGATAACGACGCTATCGTTGGTGTGATCGTTTTAAGGTCGCTAGTAGCTGCCATACTTGACGATCTCATTAACGTTGCATCAGCGGTTAGCGATCTTTTTAACGACTTTGGCGGTCGTTGGGATGTGCCACACTGTATGTACTGTGAAAGACCACGACCTCAATAGGCGTGACTGAGCGCGACCTTTTGCACGCCCTCATCACAGATTGGTGGTCACTATGTATGTCATAGATATTTATCACAGCTCTCCCGCTTTGTGATTGGATGACCGCGTCATAAAAGACGACGTATCAGCACTCCTCTCCATTGCTCTCGAGCAGAAGCGGTTCTTTCAAATCACCCAGTGTGTCCTGCTAGTCTTGGTAGCTACTGCGATCCAGTTTACGCCACTATTTTGGTTGCTACGTTCTACGTTGGAGTTTTTTGCGATCCAGTCTGTGGCGTATCCTCTGCGATCCAGTTTGTGACGCTAGTTTCCCTATTTTTTTTTTCAGAATCACACAAGTTTTGTAAGGTAGGTATTTTTTTGTCACATTTAATTTTTCTTTTGTCTTTAATTGTACCGATCCATTTTAGATCTCTGCTGTTGTTAACCATTGTCGTCCATCATGTTTTTTCATTGTTTTGTTCAGGCACGCCCACCATTTTATGATCCCAGCTCTGTCTATGTTTACTCCTGCGTCGCCCACAACCACCATTTTGTGATCCCTGCTGTTTTTTGCGTAATTGTTTATCTAGGTTTTTTATCCCATTGTTTTGTTCGGCCCCCGCCCACGGCCACCATTTTATGATCCCAGCTCTATCTATGTTTACTCCTGCGTCGCCCACAACCACCATTTTATGATCCCAGCTCTATCTATGTTTACTCCTGCGTCGCCCACAACCACCATTTTATGATCCCAGCTCTATCTATGTTTACTCCTGCGTCGCCCACAACCACCATTTTGTGATCCCTGCTGTTTTTTGCGTTATTGTTTATCTAGGTTTTTTATCCCATTGTTTTGTTCGGCCCCCGCCCACAACCACCATTTTATGATCCCAGCTCTATCTATGTTTACTCCTGCGTCGCCCACAACCACCATTTTGTGATCCCAGCTCTATCTATGTTTACTCCTGCGTCGCCCACAACCACCATTTTGTGATCCCTGCTGTTTTTTGCGTAATTGTTTATCTAGGTTTTTTATCCCATTGTTTTGTTCGGCCCCCGCCCACGGCCACCATTTTATGATCCCAGCTCTATCTATGTTTACTCATGCTGCGCCCACCACCACCATTTTGTGATCCCTGCTGTGTTCTATGTTGTAGACTATGTAAGCATTTTATTTAACCATTCTGCTGTTCTCACATAATCATTTTTTTATTACAGATGGCTGATAAGCAGGAGTTTTTGCGTGATTTTATCGAGCTGTACCGCACAATGCCGTGCCTCTGGAAAATTAAGTCTGCAGATTACTGTAACCGGTTGAAAAAGAAGGACGCCTACCAAAAACTGGTGGAGCTCTGCAAGAGCCGTTACCCTGATGAACCGGCGGATGAGTCAACGGTGAAAAAACGGATTCAGGCCCTCCGCACGGTTTACAAAAAAGAGCTCAATAAAGTTATCAATTCAACCAAATCTGGAGCGGGGGCCGAAGAAGTTTATGTCCCCCAACTGTGGTACTTTGATCTGTTTGCTTTTACAAGGGACCAAGAAGTACCCAGACAAGGGACATCCATTTCGGATCTAGACCCAGTGATCCAGCCGGACACCCCTGTCGTACATGTAAGTACCTTTGTATTACAACACATTTTAATGTACATGCCAAAGTGGACTTAAATTTAAAAAATATTATTGTGAAATGTAGATAAAATGGCAGAATATATCCCTTCATGTACTGATAATTTATGTAGCTCAACGGTTGAGGCCTTTCCATTTAAAAGTGTCGTTTTCACAATTTTGCTGTTTTTGGGTATAGTGTGAAGATACATTTCTTTGTCTATACAAGTGTCGTTTTCACATTTTTGCTGTATATGGGTGTTATAGTGTGAAGATTAATTTCTTTGTCTTTGTGATTTACCATTTGTTTTTTGTTCATGCAGGACACAGAAGAGGCTGTCTCCACACCTCCAACTGAACAAGACAGCATGCCGTTGATAGACGAAGTAGTCGAGCCACCATCATCTGTGCGGAGGCGGCTTTCACTTTCAGGAAGGAAAAGGAAGGCTCCACTGGCTCCCACCTCGGCTACTCCTGAATTGGTGGAAATTGCGAAAAAAGTTCTTACGGCAGAAAAAGAAACAAAAATAACTGGCTTTGCATATTTTGCTAATGAGAAGCTGCCTACTCTGGATCCTGTTCAGCGGCTTCATGCTGAGAGACTGATGTTTGAGGTACTGAATCAAGCGTCTTTTGGAAACCTTGACAACAGATATGTCGTCATGCCAAGACCGCAGTACCCGGACTACTCATGGCCGCACAATCCTGTGCCAAACCCAGTTGGGATAAACCCAAACGCTGGTGTCTCCCCTTATTTTTATTCACCGCAGAGGCAGCGTGGTAATGGCAATGATCCATCTTACCAGCAGTTGTAGTTTTTAAAATGTTTTACTAAAGTTTTTTTTTGGTTGTTTTTATATTTTTACATTGATACCTTTTTTAATAAAAAAACTTATTTATCTAATGAATTGTGGTCTTTTCTTATGTGATGTCAACTATTAAAATGTTGTATTTTTATTACATCTACTTGTCACACATGAGGTCATGGGAGTACCAGCTATCATAGGTGTTCCATCATAGGGAAAAAATTAAATGAAAAAAATTTGAAAAATTAACATTTTTTTTTAAGGCCCTGGTCACACTAGCGCTAAAACCTTATACTAAAAAATAATACACCACACCTGCGTAGATTAACGTTAAATATAAAATATATATTATTGTCATATATATTTCTTTTTTTTTTTTTAAATAAAGATATAAAATGTAAACAAAAAAAAAAAAACATAACAAAATAAAAAATTATAAACTAATTATTAACAAAATAAAAAAAATTCCAAAAAAAAAAACTTAATGAGGGCCCAGGTGTCCAGCCGCTGCCCTCTCCAGCATCATCCCGTGTTGATGCAGAGCTCCCATTGCACTTTGCAGCTCTGCCACCGCTGTCTGCATCGCTGCCACAGCGCTGCACATTTTCGCAATCACCCGGCGGTGGGACACCAACAGGTCCTGGGCAGTCGGGATTTCTGTGGAGGAAAAGGTAACAGTTAATAGTGAATTCTGTTGCAACATCAACATGTACATGTTATGTTAATTAACACTTACGGTTGTCGTCAGACGACCCGCTGACCACCCACCCAGAATCTGTTGCTCCACTGGCTAGGGAAACACAGAAAAAAAAATTTATATCACAACAGCCATTACACATAAGACCTTACAAAGTTCTCAAACTTGTCTGAAGCTTATATAATGTGCGTTAATTACCTGATGGGGAGCCTGCATCCGTGTGACGGGATGATGCTGGAGAGAAGACAATGGAAGGTGAGGTGCTTGATGACCCCAACTGTGGAGGGGGGGTTGCTGCCAGGGAAGGGGCTGAAGGGATGGAGAGGTGTGGTGAGGATGGTGGTGGAAGGGTAGCCGGAGATGGAGGTGGAGGGGTAGCTGGGACGGTGGAGCAGCTGGTGCTGGTGATGGTGAAGGTGGTGCTGTAAATAAAATATACAATTCAGTCAAATAATCCTTCTACTAACCCCGTTACTGCCAGTACTTCCATCTATGCCTGTAAACCCCCTCACGACTGCTACTCCCTTCACTGCTGGTACTCCCATCACTGCGGGTGCATTGATATAGGTAGATAAGGCTACTTGCGTTTTTTTGCGCAGCGCAACTTGCGCTATCGGACGCATGCGCAATGTTCCCCTATCTTTAACATGGCGGGCGCAGGGTCTAGCACTTGCACGCGTTCATGTGCGTTTGTCGTGCGCTGCGCATTTTCCCGGTGTGCACGCATACGCGCTAGTCGCTACATGTTGCATTTTTTTTTCCGGTCAAAAAAAAAAAAGAGATGATTGAGACAGAGATGATGGAGACAGAGATGATAGAGCCAGAGATGATGGAGACAGAGATGATAGAAATGTGACACATAGACAACGCATGCGCCAAAACAACCCAAATGCATGCAAAAACGCATGAAATCGCAGACAAACGCTGTTTTTTTTTGTCGAAATGCGCATGCTGATGCGACTAAATATCGCAGCGTTTATAAGCGTTTGCAGGCGTTTTTTTAATGCGCTTCTTGTGCGCTCGAAACGCATCGCTAAAAAACGCAAGTGTGAAAGTAGCCTACCCCACAAAACATAACCTATCCAGATACTCTCATCAATACTCACTCAGAGGCCTGCTGGGCCCGGATGCTGGCGACCCTATCGCGTGAGCGATATCGCAGGTCCGCCAGCTTCTTCCTGATCTGTGCTCCGGTCCGCCGCACATTAAATCTCCTCTGCAGGCCCCGCTGGATCCTCTGCAGGCATACCCTTTTGTGGCGCATTGGATGCGCCACAGGTAGCCTGCAGTGGTAGTCCCAGAGGTCCGTCTTCTTTATGAGATAACGGACCTCCTCGTCCGTCCATTTTGGGCCGCGCTGTCTCTATCTCGCCGCCGCCATTGCCGCCATCACAAACAACAGAGCATTGGGCGACGCCAGCGCCATGACGTCACAGCGTGCGCACGTTACGTGCGGCCGCACTCGCGACGCAAAACGGTTTTGCGATTGAAAATTGACCGCAGCAGCCATGCGCCAGCCAAGCACAGATATGAGATGCTGTTGCAATCGCAATACCACTGTTCCAAGCTAGGCGATCACAATGGCGGTGTCATGTCTTTATGGCTGGGGCTCGTGACAATCTTCACCTTGCAAATCACAATAGCTTTTTGCATATCTGTTTGCATATCTGTGTAGCTGGTGTGTGAGTAGTCATATGCGATCACAATGACGTCGCATTTCTTATGGCTGGGGCTCGCGAATCACCTTGAAAATCACAATAGCTTTTTGCATATCTGTTTGCATATCTGTGTAGCAGTGTGTGGGTAGTCACATTGCGATCACAATGACGTCGCATTTGTTTATGGCTGGGACTCGCGAATCACCTTGCAAATCACAATAGCTTTTTGCATATCTGTTTGCATATCTGTGTAGCAGTGTGTGGGTAGTCACATTGCGATCACAATGACGTCGCATTTGTTTAAGGCTGGGGCTTGCGAATCACCTTGCAAATCACAATAGCTTTTTGCATATCTGTTTGCATATCTGTGTAGCAGTGTGTGGGTAGTCACATTGCGATCACAATGACGTCGCATTTGTTTATGGCTGGGGCTCGCGAATCACCTTGCAAATCACAATAGCTTTTTGCATATCTGTTTGCATATCTGTGTAGCAGTGTGTGGGTAGTCACATTGCGATCACAATGACATCGCATTTGTTTATGGCTGGGGCTCGCAAATCACCTTGCAAATCACAATAGCTTTTTGCATATCTGTTTGCATATCTGTGTAGCTGGTGTCTGAGTAGTCACATTGCGATCATAATGACGTTGCATATCTGTGAATAGCTGTGATTCCCTGGTGAATGTTGACCTTTACCTCCCAAGAATTTTCAAATATATGTATAACAATTTTTTAATCTTTCATATATGACTAAAATATATATATTATATATTTAAACTTTATATATGCAGCTGGGGTGTATTATCTGTTATATATAATTATAATGTTTGAACGCTAGTGAGACCATAGGCCCTTAAAATAATTGAAAATATTTGAAAATTTTTTCTTTATTTTTTAACAATTAACTCCTATGACTGATGGTACTCCCATGACCCCGTGTGTGACAAGTAGATACAATGTAAAACCAAAAATAGACAACAAAAAAGCCTTTGAAAAGATTTTAAAAACTGCAGCTGCTGGTAACATGTCTCCCCATTACTCCCTCCCCACATCTCACCCATCATTAGCCCTTCTCCCATATTGGTAAAATAATTGAAAAAAACATGAATGCATTTTTAAAATAAAAATAATTCATTATAAAAACATTGTTAAAAAAAAGGGTAAAGTTAAACATTCTCAAAATCTAACTAGACCTGATGCTGCCAACTCACTGCACCAGGCCCATTAAAGTAATGGCAGTACTTGTCTCGGCCGGCCTTCGCATTGTCCTTGCTCCTGCCTTGATTGACAGGTTGAAGGCCTGCAATAGCGGGATCATTGTCACGCCATTCTCCAAGCACCACTTCACCATTGCTGTCCGAGTCCATGAAGCCTGGCGGACTGTAAGTACCAGCATCGCGTTTTCTTAGAAAATTGTGCAGCACACAACAGGCCAACACCACCAGTCTATGGATTCCAGCTTCATGTTGATTGGAGTGTGGAAAACCCTGAAGCGGTTGGCCATTATGCCGAAGGCATTCTCCACAACGCGCCGTGCCCTAGAGAGTCTGTAGTTAAAAATCCGCCTTTCCCCTGTCAAAGTCTTTTGTGGATACGGTTTAACAAGATGCTCATGAAGGGAGAAGGCTTCATCGCCCACAAACACAAAGTTTAGGTTGGCGGTGGTGTCCATGTTGGTTGGCAAGTTAAGTTTATTATTAAACAACCGTTCACCAAAACTTGTGTGCTCCAAAACGCCACCGTCAGAAACCCTTCCATTAATGCCAACATTAACGTCAATAAACTCATAATTGGCATTAACAAGGGCCATGAGGATCACGCTGAAGTAGCCCTTGTAATTATGAAAAAAGGATCCGCTTTTGGCTGGTTGCGTGATCCGCACATGTTTGCCATCCAAGGCACCACCACAGTTTGGGAACTGCCAAATCCGTTCAAAATCAGAGGCAATTATTTGCCATTCCGCCACTGATTTGGGAAATGGCATGTAGCTCCGTAAACTGCGGACGATGGCGTTGCATGTCTCCGGAATTAGTTCTCAAGCAGCGACCGAGAAATTGCAGCAGAATATTGCAAATCTTTCATTGAACGTCCGGTTGCCAGAAATCGCAGCGTTACTGCCAAACGTTCCTCTGCTGAAACAGCTGCACGCATCCGGGTATCCTGCCGTTCAATGAGTGGCCTCACAGCTTCCAGTAGGAGCTTGAATGAATCCTCCGACATCCGTAGATAATTCCAGAAATCCTGCGGATTCTTCTCCTGCAATTCCCTCACTAGATGCATGTGGGAGAATTTGGACCTCTGCTCCAGCCATTCCCTGGTCCACATGCGACGCTTTCGCTTGGAGCGCCTCTCTTCCACCCGCGCCTCTTCCTGACGATCTGCCTCCATTGACAGTGCAACTGCCACAATCATACGCTCCGCGGTGGACAGGTTCATTATGTAACCTGTACGGTAAAGAAGAGAAAAGTTAATTACTAAATAATTACTATTAATAAAGTGTTTAAACAAATAAAATAAAGAATAAAATAAAAAATATATATAAAAAATAAATTAAACTTTTCAGTTAACATTTAATATACAGTTTACAAACGTCTAAAATGGTGGGGGGTGTAAAAAAAATAAAGCAGACGAAAAAAAAAAAAAAATAAGGTCAGGGGTGTAAAATAAATAAAGCAAGCAGACGAAAAAAAAAAAAATAAGGTCAGGGATAAAAAATAAATAAAGCAGACGAAAAAATAATAAAATAAGGTCAGGGGTGTAAAAAAAAATAAAGCAGACGAAAAAAAAAATAAAATAAGGTCAGGGGTGTAAAATAAATAAAGCAGACGAAAAAAAATAAAAATAAGGTCAGGGGTGTAAAATAAATAAAGCAGAAAAAAAAAAAAGGTCAAAAAACATTATCAAACAACATCACAAACAATATGTACCTTGAATCCAAATATTCCGAAGATCCAAATCAAAATGGGGATGGATAGTGCTCTAGCGGGATCGCAAAACCCACCACTGCGCCACAAACAGGATCGCAAAACTCCAACACACGATACTATCCTCGCAACAACGCACAAAGAGTCACCCACAAAGCGCTCTGGAAACAATGGATGGGGGCGCAGTTATTATAGCTGAGGTGATGTTGTGGTCACCAATCGGAGCTGAAGGGCGTTAACGAAAGAAAACAAAGTCCCGCCTGCGCCGCTGACTAATGCGTCGTCAACGAGGTCGTACATCGTTCACAAAAGGTGCCAGACACAGCGATTCAGGTTCACCAGCGGGACGCCAACGATCAAAATACGGTCCAGAACTCTAGTGAACGATCAGCGAGATCACAGCAGGGGCCACGTCGTTGCTACATGCCACACACAACAACGTCACTAACGAGATCGCTAAATAGTGACGTTTTTTAGGATCTCGTTAGCGTTCTTGTTTAGTGTGGCATACCCTTTAGGCATGGTGCTTAAAGGGACAAATGATTGTTCAAACCAAGAACAAGTGCTCAGTGCACCCTGTGCTTGGCCAAACATTTCAGTCACATAATTTTGTTTATTGTGTAAGATATCAAGATACATTCACATTTTAACTTTGTTTTTAGAAACAATCAAAACTAAATAAAACAAACACACACAAAAAACATACGTCATTGCCAACTAAATAAAAAACAGTTTATGTGTTAACGTTCATCATAGGTATTATCATTCGCTTACTACAATTTACATACATAAATACAAATGTAAATGACTATCATCTGACCGTGTATTGCATTAAAATACAGAGAATTATAGCATTTACATATAATTATCTAGGACCCTTTTGTTTACCAAAATTTACCTCTTTGGTTATGGTAGTTAGGGACTTGAGATGAGTTAGGAGATTTTACAGGTTTATGACAGATTATTATTATTATTAATATAGATTTTTATAGCGCCATTTATTCCATGGCGCTTTACACGTGAAGAGGGGCAAATATAGACAAGTACAGTAAACATGAGCAATACAAGGCACACACAAGTACAGAAGGAGAGAGGACCCTGCCCGCAAGGGCTCACAGTCTACAAGGATGGGTGAGAATACACTAGGAGAGGGTAGAGCTGGTCGCGCGGTGGTTCAGTAGACTGATGATCACTGCAGGTTGTAGGCTTGTCGGAAGAGGTGGGTCTTCAGGTTCTTTTTGAAGGTTTCCATGGTAGGCGCGAGTTTGATGTGTTGGGGTAGAGAGTTCCAGAGTATGGGAGAGGCATGGGAGAAGCTTTGTATGTGGTTGTGGGAAGAAGAGATAAGAGGGGAGTAGAGGAGGAGATCTTGAGAGGATCGAAGGTTGCGTGTGGGTATGTACCGGGAGACCATGTCACAGATGTATGGAGGAGACAGATTGTGGATGGCTTTGTAGGTCATGGTTAGGGTTTTGAACTGGAACCTCTGGACGATAGGAAGCCAATGAAGGGCTTGGCAGAGAGGAAAGGCTCAGGAATAACGGGGAGACAGGTGTATTAGTCGGGCAGCAGAGTGCAGGATGGATTGGAGTGGTGCCAGAGTGCTAGAGGGAAGGCCAGAGAGTAGGAGGTTGCAGTAGTCGAGGCGGGAGATGATGAGGGCATGCACTAGTGTTTTTGTACTTTCATGGTCAAGGAATGCACGGATCCGGGAAATATTTTTGAGTTTGAGACGGCAGGAGGAGGCAAGGGTTTGGACATGTGGCTTGAAAGAGAGGGCAGAGTCGAGGATCACTCCGAGGCACCGAGCGTGCGGGACTGGGGAAAGTGAGCAGCCATTGACGTTGATGGACAGGTCTGGTGGGGGGGTAGAGTGAGATGGGGGAAAGATGATGAATTCTGTTTTGTCCATGTTCAGTTTTAGAAAGCGAGCAGAGAAGAAAGCAGAAATAGCAGACAGACATTGTGGGATTTTGGTCAGTAAGAAGGTGAGGTCAGGTCCAGATAGGTAGATCTGCGTGTCGTCGGCGTAGAGATGATACTGAAAACCATGGGATTCTATGAGCTGTCCCAGGCCGAGGGTGTAGATGGAGAAAAGTAGGGGTCCAAGAACTGAGCCTTGGGGAACACCGACAGACAGGGGGTGAGGTGAGGAGGTGGTGTGGGAGAGGGAGACACTGAATGTTCAGTTTGTTAGATATGATGAGATCCAGACAGATGGTCTATCATAGTGTTTCTGAGAAGTCTTTCCAATGCAATTCTTGGAGTGGTTAACCATTGTTCCCATATCTTTATACATTTTGGGGGCATTTCTTTTAACCCCTTCCTGACATGCACTGTACTGCTGTGTGGGAGATGCGTTCCCGCAAACTGCAGAACTAGGACGGCGCTGCTATTTTCGGTCATCGTGCTGCATCGTGCGGTGACTGGGTTATGATGGCTGCTGTTCCTGACAGCAGACCATCCCGGCATGTCGTCACGGAAGGCTAATCCGCCCCCCGCATCGGTGATCGCTGTGATTGGCTGGTGAACTCTGACCAGCCAATCACAGCAAAGTTACAATAAAGTTAGTGAAAAAAAAGCATGTGACATGCTGTCATCAGTGCTGTGTGACACAGCACCAATCACAGCCGTCACAATGGGTGGGGTGATCGCGACATCACATCACCTGATTATCCCCTATGGCGCCGATTGGCTGAACAATTGTTTCTGGCCAGTAGGCGCAAAAGAGGTTAATCTAAAATAGCGATTACCGCCCTGCACACGATCTTTGTCTCGGATTTGGGGTGCAGAGCGGTTCTCCTGCTCCTCTGTGTACCTGATTCAAAGATTCATTGGTGGCCAGTGTGATCTCCCCAGCGATCTCCTGCTCTGTGTTGATCTGTGCTCTGCTGGATCTGCCTGCTGTGTGACTTATCAGTGATCACAGCAGCAGCACCTCCCCCATCCCTGTTCCAGTACCCATTCCCCCCTCCACACCCTTCCAATTTAATTTTTAGCACACTTTTTTGCGCTTTGTTCGTGTACGCGGCGTCCTGCGCTGAGCATTTGTGCTCTTCCTGTGTCCGCAGCGTTCTGATCAGTATAGCTCCTGATCAGAGTCTGCACCACGGGACTTTTTCTTTTTTAGCTAGTTAGCGAAGCAGATTTTGCAGTGTAAGTGATGTCCGATTTTTTTTTTAGCAAAAAAAATTATAGTAGTTAGTACAGCGTAGTTTTAGACGTAGCAAGGTAGCGTAGTCAGCATCAGTGTTAGTGAAGACCAATCTTGTTTTAGAGAAAAAAAAATTGTACATCGTAGTTTTTAGTGGTAGCGAGGTAGAGTATTAGTATACCCGGCGTCACAGTGTTAGTGACAACCGGTCATTGTTTAGAAAAAAAAATCATGCAGAGTAGTTTTATAGGTAAGGAGGTAACGTCTGTTTTATGCAAAAAAAAAACAAACTGCTATCGCCAGGTAATTTCTAGTCCATTAGGGGAGCGCACGTCACATTGTTGGTGGCATTTTTTTTTTGTTGCAAAAAAAGATATTAGTTGGGTCGAGTAAATTTTTTGCGATTGCATTAGGGGAGAGCGCGTCACATTCTTGGTGGCGTTAGTTTTTCTTTTGCAAAAAAAAAAATTAGTTGCAGTGAGTAAATTTTTAGCAAGTACATTAGGAGAGCATGCGTTACAGTGTTGGTGACGTTTGTTTTACTTTTGGAAAAAAAGAATTATTTGCGTCGGGTAAATTTATAGGGAGGGCATTAGTGTAATGAATGTCTGTATTTTTTTATACAACCTTATTTTTTTACACCTGATTTTTCTTTTCATTTTTTTCTTCAACATTTTATCTCTCTACTTTTTTAAAATAAATAGTACCCTATACACAAACACCACACATTACACGTGTAGAAGCACCACTTACACACACATCCCCGGGGTTTGGAAAAGGAAAAAAATAGACCATTCGTCAAGCAGACGCTATTCACCAGAGGAGGCCTACGCCTTCCTTGCGTCTGACACGCATTCAGCCAGTGAGGAAGATCCCACATTCCTCTATTCCTCATCCTCCTCCTCCTCATCTAGTGAGGAAGGACCCCCAGCAAGGCACCCTAGGACCCAGGCAACTCCTGCAGCATAGTATGCTCCAAGAGGGGAATCTGAAAGGACACAACTTACCATTGTGAAACCTGCCCTGAGAAACCTGGCCTTTGCATTAAGGATTGCTTCAAAGTGTACCACACTTCCACAAATTAATAAAATTAGTTTATACCCTGTTGACACAACACACTTTTATAATCTGATGTACCCCGCACATCTTACACATAACATCACATAAATTCATACACCAGTAAAACCAAAAGCAATATAATCATTACTATAAAACTATACCTCAAGATAAATTCCTTCACTGTTTAGGCACATCAGGGGCTCTGCAAATGCAACATGACTCTTGCAGACCATTCCATCAAAGTCTGCAACCCAAAATGTCACTCATTCCATTCCGAGCCGTGCGTCCATAGAGTGGTTTTCCCCCACATATGGGGTATCGGCGTACTCATGAAACATTGCACAACAACTTTAAAAAAAATCGGGGCTAAAAGATTTTTGTGGAAAAAATTTGATTTTCTATTTTCACGGCTCTACATTATTAAGTTCTGTGAAGCACCTGGGGGTTCAAAGTGCTCACCACACAGCTACCTAAGTTCTTTGAAGGGTCTAGTTTCCAAAATGGGGTCACTTGTTGGGGTTTTCCAATGTTTAGGCACATCAGGGGCTCTTCAAACACAACATGGCGTCTGCTCTCAATTCCAGCCAATTTTTGCGTTCAAAAAGTTAAAGGCGCTCCTCTTCCGAGCCCTGCCGTGCGCCAAAACAGTGGTTTTCCCCCACATATGGGGTATCGGTGTACTCAGGAGAAATTGCGCAACATCTTTCTCTATATAAATTTTTAGTGAAAGTTTTTAATAATAACAAAATATTAACATTGAAGACATCAATCATAACAAATAGACATATCTATTACTATCATATCACATGTAGGTTGAAGTCTTAGACTGAGAATGCTACTTTCCAGAAGTAGCGAAGGTAATCTTGACAGTGTTATGTAACCTATGAAAGATAGCTGACAGTACTATCAATAATATAAAAGCAAACAACAAAACACAGAGGAAAAGGAAGGGGACAGGAAAGTAGATAAAAGGGGGGGAGCCTCTACCATGTCACCTCATACGTCCAAATCAGCGTTTTAGCTTGCCTCTCCCCCAATCAGTTAATTGTCCAACCTCAATCACATCAAGAACGTTCCTCTGGTAATTGGAGTGGACCTAGATTATTCCTAAGTTTTTCCATAAGATACCACCTAGTGGAGGAAAAAGGGTTGATTATTTTCCGCCTCTCATCATTGTTGCAGAATTTTCCAATAAACTGACTCCATTTCTTGACAAATTTGCCTGCTTGTGCCTCTTTATTTGTAAGTGCATCTCCTTGTTCGACCGCCATGTAATGATGTAACTGGGCTATCAAATCTGACAATTGTGGAGTAGATGAGTCAAGCCAGTGCTTAAGAATCAACCTCTTAGCTATAATCAGTATAGTGTGTATTAATATTGGGGGGCCCTCCCTCCGCAGCTCTCATCCCTCAAATCCCCCCAGATATGTAAAATCGCCATTGACAGAGACAACGTTTTTACATCGCTCCATAAGTTGCCAAGCAATCCAGAAACTAGGTCCCAAAATGGGACTATGTTGCTACAAGACCACAGACCATGCAATAGATCAGAGCTAGGACGCTGACATCTAGGACAGGCCGTAAGTCTGTCAGGTCTAGCCTCTGGTCCATGGATGTTAATTGCACAACATCTTTTGTGGTCCATTTACTCCTTTTACCCTTGTGAAAATAAAAAAAATCGTTGCTGAAAGATCATTTTTGTGACAAAAAAGTTAACTGTTCATTTTTTCCTTCCTCATTGCTTCAGCTCCTGTGAAGCACCTGAAGGGTTAATAAACTTCTTGAATGTGGTTTTGAGTACCTTGAGGGGTGCAGTTTTTAGAATGGTGTCCTGTCTCCGCCTTCAGACGGATTGAACATGAAGCAGAAGCCATGGCTGCAGATGATCTCTGACTTCCTGTTCCTGACTGTTCAATCTGTACAAAGGCGGAGACAGTAACACCAGCACTGAATGGGTGCAGGGCACCACGCACCAAATCCCATGCCTCTCAAGACCGCCCACAGGAAATTCCACTCTATGCTGTCAAACGCTTTGGCAGCGTCAAAAGAAAAGACTGCTCTGGACCCGGTAGACTCCTAACTTAGTTGTAAACCCAAAAAAAGACGTGTCAAATTAACGGATGTGGATTTGTTTGGCATAAAGCCTGTTTGGTCATCATTAAAAACTTTGGTAATTACTTTTGACAGTTTGTTGGCTAATGCTTTTGCCAATAACTTGACCTCGGTTGACAGAAGTGAGATTGGTCTGTAGGAATCAGACTGATGGGTCATTCCCAGGTTTTAATAATAGGATTATTACATCTTCCTTCATAAATGATGAAAGAGATCCAGTTTTAACTAATTCTTTAAAGACATTTAACAATTTAGTAATATGTTGCGGTACGTTTTAAAGAGTTTCCCTGGTGTGTTGTTTATGTATAACCCTCTGACATGCCTTTATTGCCATCCCAGACTATAAGAACAGAGGCTGAATCCGTATTTACTGCATAGTATTCAGAGAACGTCTAATAGCTTGAATCCAGAATGGATATAATTGCCATATAGACCTGTTATTAGTATTTATCCTGTTTAGGCATAACTGACGTCGTACCTGTAAAGGGTACTGGTCCGAGATGCCTCTACGTAGATATTCAATAGATTTTACATATGGCAGCATGTGTGTGTGTTTCCAATAGCTAGGTCTATTCTGTATAGTGATAGGGTGTCTAATTCGCCAGATATTTACTAGTCCCATTTCTGAAATAACCCTTGATCGAGACATTTGTGCTGTTGTTTTTGGTATAGGTCTCATGTTGAATTTGTCCCAGTGTGGGTGCAAATACATATTAAAATTGCCTATTATTATAGTTGGAATATCTGTGAAAGTGGCTAAAAGGGAAAATATCCCCATTAATACCTCTCCTGAGTGCAGCAGTGGGATATACAGTGCTACTATGATAACTGAAATATTATATATAGAGCATTGTATAGAAACAGAGCGGCCCTCTGGGTACCTTAGTGCATATAAAGGGTATGTTCCTATGTACTTGGCCAAACATTTAAGAGTATATTCTAATATTTTTTCTTCTATCTACACCAGAGGTCTCAAACTGCATTCCTCGAGGGCTGCAAACAGGTCATGTTTTCAGGATTTCCTTGTATTGCACAGGTGATAATTTAATCACCTGCACAGATAATGATTCCAGCACTTAGTGCAAGGTTAAGGTAATCTTGAAAACATGCACGGTTTGCGGCCCTCGAGGAATGCAGTTTGAGACCCCTGATCTACACTCTCATCTACTGTATCTCCTGTAAAGCCAGAGTTGTCAGTAAAAGAAATGGGGAATTAAGATAGATGCAAAACAAGTCAGTGGGAACATGCATTAAAGTTTTTTGCCATGCCAAAGGTGAGAGCCTAGTCTGGTTAGGGGTCACACAAGCATATAGAAAAAAAAAAATCGGTCCAATTTTCATCCAGAAAAGTGGTTCATTTTTTTTCTCACTTGTCATCCATTTGCTATTCTTGCGCAATCTGTGTGCAATCTGTTTTTTTATACTCAGCAATTAATCTTTTACAGGTCCATTTACAGTTTCTCATGTTACAGAATTGTAATGTATCCATAAAAATTTAGTTCTATTCTGTGGTATATGATTTTCTTCTCGCACCCATCTGAGTGAAATCACAGCATAAGGCATTTTTTTCACATACAAATTCTGTCAGTTAAAAAAATTGGTCATCAGCACTGCCTTATTGAATTACATTGTTCCAAGTGCTGCCGGATAAAAAAATCCCTAACCCTAATGCTGGAATCGGCTGTTATGAATCATGAAGCTATGGATCAGAATAAAGAGATTGTTCCTGGTTGATTTGTACATTGCAACTCAATACTTTTTTTTTAATATTTAACTTAATCTGAACTTGAACGGATTCGACAACTACTGGACAACCCCTTCTTAATTTCTTAAGTGGCCCACATAAAATAGAAAAGCCATATACTAGCCTCTTTGCATGTCTGTGATTCCTAGCGGTCAGTGACATTATACAGGGTGGGCCATTTATATTGATACACCTAAATAAAATGGGAATGGTTGGTGATATCAACTTCCTGTTTGTGGCACATTAGTATATAGGAGGGGGAAAAACTTTTCAAGGTGGGTGGTGACCATGGCGGCCATTTTAAAGTTGGCCATTTTGGATCCAACTTTATTTTTTCCAATGGGAAGAGGGTCATGTGACATCAAACTTATTGAGAATTTCACAAGAAAAACAATGGTGTGAAATTCTCAATAAGTTTGATGTCACATGACCCTCTTCCCATTGGAAAAAATAAAGTTGGATCCAAAATGGCCGACTTCAAAATGGCCACCATGGTCACCACCCATCCTGAAAAGTTTTCCCCCTCCCATATACTAATGTGCCATAAACAGGAAGTTAATATCACCAACCATTCCCATTTTATTTAGGTGTATCCATATAAATGGCCCACCCTGTATTATGTCCTTGCAGCAGTCATTCCAAGAGGTGAGTTTGTTTTATCGGAGGGACTTAAAGGGAACCTGTCACCAAGATTGGCCAATATTAGATATGGTCACCATCTACAAGGATAACAGGAGAAATTGCACCAGTCAATTCGTTGTGCAATGTCTCCTGAGTATGCTGATAGCCAATATGTGGGGGAAAACTACAGTTTGGGTGCACAGCAGAGCTTGGAAGGAAAGGATTGCCATTTGACTTTTTGAATGCAAAATTTGCTGGAATAATTAGCGGACGCTATGTTGCGTTTGGAGTGCCCCTGATGTGCATAAACAGTGGAAACCCCCTCACAATTGACACCATTTTGGAAACTAGACCCCTCAGGGAACTTATCTAGATGTGTGGTGAGCACCTTGAACCCGTAGGTGCTTCACAGAAGTTTATAACATTGAGCCTTGAAAATAAACAAAATTATATTTTCCCCACAAAAATGTTTTTTTTTAGCTCCAAATTTTGCATTTTCACAAGGGTAACAGGAGAAATTGCTCCATACAATCTGTTTTGCAATTTCTCCTAAGTACGCAGATACCCTATATGTGGCGATAAAATACTGTTTAGCCTTACAGCAGGGCTCAGAAAAGGAGTGACGTTTTGGAATGCATACTTTTGATGGAATAGTCTGCTGATGTCATGTCTCGTTTTGAGAGTCCCTGATATGCATAAACAGTGGAAAAACCCCACAAGTGACACCATTATGGAAGCTAGACCCCTCAAGGAATGTATCTAGATGTGTGGTGAGCACCTTGAACCCCCAACTGCTTCACAAAAGTTAATAATTTAGAGAAGTGAAAATTACAAAAATCCCATTTTTCCGACAAAAAATGTATTTTAGCACAATTTTTTTTATTTTCACAAGGATAGCAGGAGAAAATGGACCAAAAATGTATTGTGCAATTTCTCCCCCAATACCTCATTTTGGTTGAAAACTACATTTGAGGCACAGTGCTCAATTAATTCATCTAGGAGTGCAGTGATCATATTGACACCACAGGTGGGTCACAGAATTTTATCCCATTGGGCAATGAAGAAAAAAAATAATTATATTTTTATATTTTTACCACCAAAATTTTGTTTTAGCCCCATATTTTACAGTTTCACACGGAGAAATCGGTAAAAAAGGCAATAATATTTGTCCCACAATTTCTGCTGAATATAGAAATACCCCAAATGTGGCTTAGCCATACATCAAGACTCGGGAAGGATGGAGCGCTATTGTCAAATAGAGCTCCGTCCCTCCCAAGTCTCACCATATGGCCAAGCAGTACTGTTATAATGGAGGCATCCTGGATTGCAGAATTTCCTAAAGTAGCTCGCAGACTCCATATACATAGCCCCTAAGTGCTAAAATGCTAGAAGAGCAGAATCCCCCTTCAAGTGGGAATTTATCTACAGGTGTCGTGACAATTTTGACTCCATGGGTGTTTTCGAGAAACATGTTGCTGAGTGAAAATTGCAAACTGCCGTAGTAGTGACCAATACATTGTAGTGCCTGTACATTGTGAACAGCACATGCACCTGTAAATTAGGCGGGCTGTCATCGCTACAGAAATGCCAAACATGTGGACTCTAAATGTGAAGTAGGTACACTGGGGCTCAGAAGGGAGGGGATATTTGGATTTGGGAGCACAGAATTTGCTGAATTTCTTTTGCGATTTGAGGACTATTTCACTTTTCCAGAGGCTTTGTGCTCCAAGTAACGTGGAAACCCCCTATATTTCGGTTAACAGATGACTGATGTGAATGGAGACTTGTTTTTTTCGTGGATTGAGTTGAAGCTTTGGATCACATCCAGTGCTCTACGCCGAGCACTCAAATTGGGGTTTCCCTTTTAAATTTTCCAGTGACATAATTCAGATGAAACCCTCGAGGAGGGCACTCACTATAATGAGGCAGCAGAGTTAGGCCGAGTGCCCATGATAGGGAACAAACAGCGCTTTGGACGCAGCGTAAGTACGCTGCGTCCAAAGCGCTGCCTTTTATTGAACGCAGGTAAATCCGCATGTGTTCATTGAACCATGCAGATTTACCACATTCAATACATTTCTATTGATGTAACTTCTGTTGCGGAGACTAGCGTCTTCGCAAGAGAAATTGACACGTTGCGATTTGGAAAGACGCGCTGATGTCAGTCTCCGCAGGTGATCCGTAGGCATTTGTGGACGCATATTGGACATGAGATTTTTTTTAAAATAACATCCATTATGCTGTCACAGCTCGCCGATGCGGGTTAACCCACAGCAATTACTGATCGTGTGCACTTACCCTCATTCTGGCCTCTGGTTAGCGGTGTACTTTTTGTCAGTAGTGCAGAAAACTGTGGCCGACGGCACTTTTATGCACTCCTAATAAAAAGACGGACACAGCCGGCTCATAGATCAGACAGCGTCCACAGTGCCTCCATCTGCCTCATTATAGGGAATCTTCTGCCAGAGGTTCCATCTGAATCACGTATTTCAGAGATTTCCACGGAAATCCCGGTGTAAGTGGTGAGCATAGATCGCAGGATAAATGTGCGCCGAGCGTTACTGCGATCTTTGGGAGGCAGAATGAAAAAAAAATCAGCAGGTGAAAAATTGGTTTTATTTTTAACGCCGTTCCTCGTTGTGGTATGTGATTAGGCGACTTTTTTCTTCAGGTCGGTGCGATTACAGTGATACCAGATTTATATCGGCTTTTTATGTTTGGCAGCTGTCACACATTAAAAGATGCTTTTTATTGCAAAAACTAGTTATTGAGAGCTATAATTTTTTCATATTTTGGCAGACAGAATCATGTGAGGGCTTGTCTTTGTGGGACGAGTTGACGATTTTATTGGTACCATTTTCGGTCACATTACATTTTTTTGATCGTTTTCTAATCCGATTTTTGGAAGGCAGAATAAACAAAAACCAGCAATACAGGAATTTTTTTATATACTGTTCTGTGTGTGGTAAAATTGACTGGGCAGCTTAATTCTTTGGGTCAGCACAATTACAGCGATACCCTGTTTATACCGTTTTTATAATGTTTTGGCGCTGTTACCGAATAAAAA
This sequence comes from Oophaga sylvatica, assembly GCA_033576555.1. Taxonomy (NCBI): domain Eukaryota; kingdom Metazoa; phylum Chordata; class Amphibia; order Anura; family Dendrobatidae; genus Oophaga; species Oophaga sylvatica. The sequence continues at coordinate 828,388,640 of JARQOD010000001.1, read as the reverse complement.
AGATTTTATAATAAAAATAAATATTTTTGCATCGCTTTATTCTGAGAGCTATAAGTTGTTAATTTTTTGGCTGATGGAGCTGTATGGCAGCTTTATTTTTGTGGGACAAGATGATGGTTTTATCGGTACCATTTTTATTTACATTAGTATTTTTATCATGTTTTATGCCACTTTTTGGTCAGGTCACCAAGGGAACGATCGGGACCCCGCTATGAAGTTGCAGGGTCTCCAATCCAAGGGCAGAGGGGCTTTCTTCCCTCTGCCCGCTCACTAAATGCTGCGATCGAGCAGCATTTAGGAGGTTAAAGTGCAGGGAGCTGTGCGGGACCACTCCTGGCGAGCCCAGGCATGGGCAATCGCCATGACGTAAATGTACTGCATCGGTCAGGAAGTCCTTCCCGATCATGAAGTACATGTACTACAAACGTTGGGAAGGGGTTAAGGTGGGTGAAAACAGTGCTAAATGTCTTTTACTATAGCTGATAGAGGTTTTCCAAGATTTACAGAAATTGTGCTGAAGGCAGTAAATGAGTAAAATAATAAAAGAACAATTATTGACCTGATATTGGATGATCATTTCAGCACTGCCACTGTAGTATTAAAGTCTTTCTATACTTCCTTGCAGCAGTCTCCTACCGTAGACTGCTAAGGCCGTTTCAGGTGACCACCATCGCAAAGTTACCGTAATACCCACCATCTGGGATACTAAGGCTACTTTCACACTTGCGTTTTTTTGCGCTGCGTTTCGAGCGCACATTAAGCGCATTAAAAAAAACGCATGCAAACGCTTGTAAACGCTGCAATATTTAGTCGCATCAGCATGCGCTTTCGACAAAAAAACGCAGCGTTTGTCTGCGATTTCATGCGTTTTTGCATGCGTTTGGTTTTTTGGCGCATCTCTGCCTCCATCATCTCTGCCTCCATCAGCTGTCTCCATCATCTCTGCCTATATCAGCTGTCTCCATCATCTCTGTCTCCATCATCTCTGGCTCTATCATCTCTGTCTCCATCATCTCTGTCTCCATCATCTCTGTCTCCATCATCTCTGGCTCTATCATCTCTGGCTCCATCATCTCTGGCTCTATCATCTCTGGCTCCATCATCTCTGCCTCCATCATCTCTGGCTCTATCATCTCTGGCTCCATCATCTCTGCCTCCACCAGCTGTCTCCATCATCTCTGTCTCCATCATCTCTGGCTCTATCATCTCTGGCTCCATCATCTCTGGCTCCATCATCTCTGCCTCCATCATCTCTGTCTCCATCATCTCTGGCTCCATCATCTCTGCCTCCACCAGCTGTCTCCATCATCTCTGTCTCCATCATCTCTGTCTCCATCTTCTCTGTCTCCATCATCTCTGGCTCTATCATCTCTGGCTCCATCATCTCTGCCTCCATCATCTCTGGCTCTATCATCTCTGGCTCCATCATCTCTGCCTCCATCATCTCTGGCTCTATCATCTCTGGCTCCATCATCTCTGCCTCCACCAGCTGTCTCCATCATCTCTGTCTCCATCATCTCTGGCTCTATCATCTCTGGCTCCATCATCTCTGCCTCCATCATCTCTGGCTCTATCATCTCTGGCTCCATCATCTCTGCCTCCATCATCTCTGGCTCCATTATTTACAGAAAAATCGCGTGCGTGCAAAAGCGCTGACGAGCGCAAAGCCATGCGCACGCCAGCGCCCCCATAGACTGCAATGTTATTTTTTGCGCATAGCATGCGCACACGTGCGTATGCGTTTTTTTAAAGCGGTTGGGCGGAAAGAAAATGCAACATGTAGCGTCTGGCGCGTATGGGCGCACACCGGGAAAATGCGCAGCGCACGACAAACGCACATGAACGCGCGCAAGCGCTAGACCCTGCGCCCGCCATGTTAAAGATAGGGAACAT
>JARQOD010000001.1:828325624-828386647 GCA_033576555.1 Oophaga sylvatica | reverse complement strand
CTTTACAAAAAAGTGTGAAACAACTGAAAATATGTCTTATATTCTAGGTTCTTCAAAGTAGCCACCTTTTGCTTTGATTACTGCTTTGCACGCAGAAAAGGTGAACGGATGGACTCTACATGCCTGGTTCCCACCGTGAAGCATGGAGGAGGTGGTGTGATGATGTGGGGGTGCTTTGCTGGTGATACTGTTGGGGATTTATTCAAAATTGAAGGCATACTGAACCAGCATGGCTACCACAGCATCTTGCAGCGGCATGCTATTCCATCCGATTTGCGTTTAGTTGGACCATCATTTAATTTTCAACAGGACAATGACCCCAAACACACCTCCAGGCTGTGTAAGTGCTATTTGACCAAGAAGGAGAGTGTTGGGGTGCTACGCCAGATGACCTGGCTTCCACAGTCACCAGACCTAAACCAAATCGAGATGGTTTGGGGTGAGCTGGACCACTCACCGCTTCAATTTTGAATAAATCCCCAACAGTGTCACCAGCAAAGCACCCCCACACCATCACACCACCTCCTCCATGCTTCACGGTGGGAACCAGGCATGTAGAGTCCATCCGTCCACCTTTTCTGCGTGCAAAGCAGTAATTAAAGCAAAAGGTGGCTACTTTGAAGAACCTAGAATATAAGACATATTTTCAGTTGTTTCACACTTTTTTGTAAAGTGTAATGTATAATTTCACATGTGTTAATTCATAGTTTTGATGCCTTCAGTGTGATTATACAATTTTCATAGTCATGAAAATACAGAAAAATCATTGAATGAGAAGGTGTGTCCAAACTTTTGGTCTGTACTGTATGAGGGGACAGTATAGAGATCTTTCTAATGATCTTTTTACACTTAGTCCTGCAACAGGGACAAGGGCCTAGAACAGGGACAGGGACAAGTGCATGCTTTTTTATTTATGAAAAAAATGGAAATTTGGCAAAAATTGTAAAAATTTTGCAATTTTCAAACTTTCAATTTTTGTACCCTTAAATCAGAGAGTTATGTCACACAAAATAGTTAATAAATAACATTTTCCACATGTCAACTTTACATCAGCACAATTTTGGAAAGATAATTTTTTTTTTGTTCGGATGTTATAAGGGTTAAAAGTTGACCAGCGATTTCTCCAACAAAATTTACAAAACCATTTTTTCCAGGGACCACCTCACATTTTGTAGTGAGTTTGGGGGGTCAATATAACAGAAAATACCCAAAAGTGACACCATTCTAAAAACTGCATCCTTCAGGTTTGCAAAACCATATTCAAGAAGTTTATTAACCCTTCAGGTGCTTCACGAGAACTAAAGCAATGTGTAAGGAAAAAAATGAACATTTTAATTTTTTCATAAAAAATTTACTTTTGAACCAATTTTTTTTATTTTCACAAGGGTATCAGCAGAAAATGGACCACAAAATTTGCTGTGCGATTTCTCCTGAGTACGCCAATACCCCACATGTGGGACAAAGCCACTGTTTGGGCGCGTGGCAGGGCTCAGAAGGGAGGGACACCGTTTGACTTTTCGAACACAAAATTGGCTGGAATCAATGGTGGCACCATGTCGCGTTTGGAGACCCCCTGATGTACCTAAACAGTGGAACTCCCCAATTCTAACTCCAACCCTAATCCCAACACATCCCTAACCCCAATCCCAACCCTAACCATAACCCTAACCACAACACTAACATCAACACACCCCTAACCCTAATCCCAACCTTAACCATAACCCTAACCACAAACCTAACCCTAACACACCACTAACCCTAATCCCAACCCTAACCGTAATCCCAGCCATAACCACAACCATAACCCTAGCCCAACCCTAACTTTAGCTCAACCCTAACCCTGCCCCAACCCTAACCCTAGCCCAACCCTAATCCTAACTTTAAACCAACTCTAAATTTAGCCCAACTATAACCCTAATAGAAAAATGGAAATAAATACTTTTTTAATTTTATTATTTTCACTTAACTAAGGGGTTGATAAAAGGAGGTTTGATTTACTATTTTTTTATTTTGATCAGTGTGATAGGGTCTATCACAGTGATCAAAATGAACCAATAGGAAAAATTTCCTATCATTACCGGGTGCCGGCCGGCAGATCTCGGCGGGCGCACTGCGCATGCGCCTAACATTTTCATCCTGGAAGAAGATGCCGGCAGCAGGGGGACTTCACGGGGGGATGCAGGGACACCGGAGGTACCGGGGGAATCGGGGGACCTCATTTCTCTCTCCTCTGATGTGCGATCACATCAAAAGAGAGGAGAAATTAAATGGGAAATCGGATCTTTTTTGCGGTCGCCGTTATTCTGGTAATAACGGCGACCGCAACACTGGGTTTGGTAAAAACCAACCTGAATCATGTTCTCTGGGGTATCAGCTACCCCGGCAGCCGAGACCTTGGAGAAATTCCGACTTTGGGGGGGCGCTATACATTTATTTCCCAGCGCCGTTAAAAAGCGTCGCTGAGGCGTAAGTACCCTTAACTGCTGCCGTTAAAAGGCGTATCGGTGGTTAAGGGGTTAAGTCTAATCTCCACTGTGGGCAAAATCTTTGAGCATACCTCCCAACCGTCCCGGCCGTCCCATCCCGGACGCTATGTTACCCGCAGTGAGAAGCCACCAGGCCCCCCCATGCACCCCATCCTCACCCTCCCAGCTCTCCACTTCAGCTTCTCACTGCCAGCAATGACGTTGCTAGGCTGTCCTCTTATGTGCAAACAGGACCTGTGATGAGGTCACAGGAGGGGAGGAGTTAGATGTCACATGGTCAGGCTCCCCATGTGTGCAGGTCTCTGCTGTGCTGCTTGTCATGGTGCTGGATGAGGGTAAGTGTCACGCTGTCTCTGCGTACCGGAGGTTAGGGGTCTAAGCTGACCCTAAGCTGGGGCCCTGACTAATCCCTCTACCTGGAGGTACTGTTAAAGGTACAGAGGTCCAGGCCGCCAGCGTAATCCCTACCTCCTGAGGATCCCTGAACCTCAGTGATCTAGTCCTGAGAAGGACCCCGATCACAACAACAGGGAACGGGATAATATAAGCCCACACACAGTACTAGACGAACGAGACAGTACAAGGGGAAAATCAACAACCACCTTGCATACAAAACTACACCAAAACAACAGAGAACGAAAATATCCAGGATAGGGGGGAGAACACCCAGTGACAAGACAGTAACAGAAAATCAGAGGTGACACGATATGATAATAAAAAATAATTTTATTGAATCAATAAATAAAAAGTGTATATAAACACTACAAATAGAATAAAAACACAATGAATATTAATTAAATAAGAAGAGGCAAAAACCCATATAATGTGATGAAGCTACAAAAATAGACAAAAAAGCACCACAATGTATACCCAAAGGTATATATGCGATTTCTATATAGAATGACGTAATTGTAAAACAGTATACATATGTGGAAAATAATGATATGCTTGATAAAAACCAGGTAATGACCCAATATATAAAGAGTGGCAATGATAATATTGTGCAACACCAAAATTAGTGCCCGTGCTACACAAGAAAGAATAATAATAATAATGAGTGCTACTATAAACGTGGGTTCACAAAAATATAAAGAACATTAATAAAAGATCAAAAATGGTGTGCGTGCAGCAAAAGAATAAATGATTACATACAATAATATATTCAGAAAAAAGTGCTACACTACACTATATTATGTGAATACAAAAAATGATGAAAGACATGAATAAAAAATGTGTATACATGTGAAAATACAAAATACCACAATGAGTGAAAAAAACTATATGTTGGCAAACATCTATAAAGGATTATCTCCACATGTGGAAGAATCAACACCGTGCACTAACTGGGAATAAAAGAAAATGATGCCACCAAACAAGGACAAATACCTGGGAGCTAAATATCACAGGTTCAAGCCTCAGAAGAACGCGCCCCGACGCGCGTTTCGGAAATCCTTTTCGCCCCTGACGAAGGAAAAGGATTTCCGAAACGCGCGTCGGGGCGCGTTCTTCTGAGGCTTGAACCCGTGATATTTAGCTCCCAGGTATTTGTCCTTGTTTGGTGGCATCATTTTCTTTTATTCCCAGTTAGTGCACGGTGTTGATTCTTCCACATGTGGAGATAATCCTTTATAGATGTTTGCCAACATATAGTTTTTTTCACTCATTGTGGTATTTTGTATTTTCACATGTATACACATTTTTTATTCATGTCTTTCATCATTTTTTGTATTCACATAATATAGTGTAGTGTAGCACTTTTTTCTGAATATATTATTGTATGTAATCATTTATTCTTTTGCTGCACGCACACCATTTTTGATCTTTTATTAATGTTCTTTATATTTTTGTGAACCCACGTTTATAGTAGCACTCATTATTATTATTATTCTTTCTTGTGTAGCACGGGCACTAATTTTGGTGTTGCACAATATTATCATTGCCACTCTTTATATATTGGGTCATTACCTGGTTTTTATCAAGCATATCATTATTTTCCACATATGTATACTGTTTTACAATTACGTCATTCTATATAGAAATCGCATATATACCTTTGGGTATACATTGTGGTGCTTTTTTGTCTATTTTTGTAGCTTCATCACATTATATGGGTTTTTGCCTCTTCTTATTTAATTAATATTCATTGTGTTTTTATTCTATTTGTAGTGTTTATATACACTTTTTATTTATTGATTCAATAAAATTATTTTTTATTATCATATCGTGTCACCTCTGATTTTCTGTTACTGTCTTGTCACTGGGTGTTCTCCCCCTATCCTGGATATTTTCGTTCACAACTCCGGATGGTCTGCCATCCACACATTTGGTGGTATTGTCATTATTGATATTTTTAGTTATTAATTTTATCTTTGATTGGGATATTGTATTATTACTGTGACAGTTATATCATCATATTTCTCACCAAAACAACAGAGGGAACACCAACGGGTAAGGAAATAAATGATAAAGCGAGGAAGGGGAAAAACCACACACAAAGTACACTTCACTCCAAACTCCAAAATACCACAAACCGCTCTGTTTGTCTGCCAGGAATGCTTTCACCGACACTTCCCTAGCAGACTGGCAGGTATTTGAAGGAATCCATTACAGCAACATTAATTGCAGCTGGGCGAGGCTGGCCTCGTCTAGCACAGAGAGAGGGAGAATTAACTCCCTCACTGCCGAAAAACACCCAGCACCAGAAACTCAGCTGTGAGAAGTCAGGCTGTGCAATCGCGACGATCTTCGTAGCGACACACCCGTGACAGTACCCCCCTTCTACGAGGGGCCTCCGGACCCTCAGGGCCAGGTTTATCTGGGTGAGTAGTGTGGAAGGCCCGAATTAATCGGTCTGCGTTAATATCCGACGCAGGAACCCACGTCCTCTCCTCAGGACCATACCCCTTCCAATGAACCAGGTACTGAAGGGACCGGCGATTCAGACGTGAATCGATGATTCTCGACACCTGAAACTCCAAGTTACCATTGACCACCACAGGAGGAGGAGGTAAAGGTGAAGGTATTACCGGCGCCACATACCTCTTAAGCAACGATCTGTGGAACACATTGTGAATTTTAAATGTAGGAGGGAGGTCAAGACGGAATGCCACCGGATTAATTATAGAACTGATCTTGTATGGCCCGATGAACCTGGGACCCAGTTTCCAGGAGGGAACCTTAAGTTTTATATTCTTGGTAGACAACCATACCAGATCGTTCACTCTTAGGTCCGGACCAGACACTCTCCTCCTATCAGCCATACGTTTGTATCGGTTCCCCATAGTACTCAGATTATTCAGCACTCCTCTCCACACTGAAGCAAGTGACGACGAAAATCGTTCCTCCTCAGGAACCCCAGAAGAGCCCCCCCTATTGAAAGTACAAAACTGGGGGTGAAAACCATATGCCCCAAAAAACGGGGACTTACCAGTGGACTCGCTCCGCCTATTATTAAGAGCAAACTCCGCCAGAGGCAAGAAAGAAGCCCAGTCCTCCTGGTTCTCTGACACAAAACACCGGAGATATGTCTCCAAGCTCTGGTTCAGACGCTCTGTCTGACCATTGGTCTGCGGATGAAAAGCCGATGAAAATGACAACTGCATCCCCCGCCGTGTACAAAATGCCTTCCAGAATTTGGACACAAACTGAGACCCCCGATCCGACACCACATCGGAGGGTACCCGTGAAGCCTTACAATCTCCCCAATGAACACCTGCGCAAGAGTTTTAGCATTAGGAAGAGCAGGAAGAGCGATAAAATGTGCCATCTTGCTGAACCTGTCCACTACAACGAGTATGACTGTTTTACCCGAAGATGGCGGGAGGTCCGTAATGAAGTCCATAGACAGATGAGTCCACGGACGCTCCGGGATCTTCAAAGGTAAGAGGGCCCCAGACGGACGGGTATGTGGGGTCTTAGAGCGCGCACAAACCTCGCAGGACGCGACAAAAGTTACCACCTCCCTATGTAAGTTAGGCCACCAAAACCGACGCGAGAGGAGATCCTCAGTTGCTTTACTCCCTGGGTGTCCTGCCAAAGCTGAATTATGGTGTGCCTCGATCACCTTTTGTCGCAACTGATTTGGAACAAACAGTCTCCCTGGAGGTCCTACAGGGACGTCCCCCTGAGCCTCCAATACCTCCTCCTCAAGCTCAGAGCATACTGCCGACACCACCACCCCCTCCTGAAGGATAGGAACCGGGTCATCCGTATTCCCGGCCCCAGGGAAACTACGAGATAAGGCATCCGCCTTTACATTTTTTGACCCAGGACGATATGTGACGACAAAATTAAACCTGGTAAAAAATAATGACCACCTAGCTTGTCTGGGATTCAGACGTTTTGCAGACTCCAGATATAGCAGGTTCTTGTGATCGGTGATGACAGTGACCGGATGGACTGCCCCCTCCAAAAAATGGCGCCACTCCTCAAAAGCCAACTTAATGGCCAAGAGTTCCCTATTGCCGACATCGTAATTCCTCTCAGCGGACGACAGTTTTTTAGAGAAAAATGCGCACGGATGCCACTTACCAGGGGACGAACCTTGTGATAATACCGCTCCCACTCCTACCTCGGAAGCGTCTACCTCTACAATGAACGGCTGTGACACATCAGGTTGAATAAGTATGGGTGCCGAGGCAAAGCATTTTTTCAAGGAGGAGAATGCTTGACAAGCCTTGTCAGACCACCTAGAAAAATCCGTCCCCTTTTTTGTCATGTCTGTGAGAGGTTTAACCATGAACGAGAAATTACGAATAAATTTCCGGTAATAATTAGCAAACCCCAGGAAACGTTGTAGAGCCTTAAGATTCTCTGGCAGATCCCACTCAAGAACTGCCCGTACTTTCCCAGGGTCCATACGAAAACCGGACGCTGAAACCAGAAAGCCTAAAAACTGGAGTTCCTGTACGGCGAACACACACTTTTCCCATTTGGCGTACAGTTTATTATCCCGCAAGATCTGTAACACCTGCCTAACATGCTCCTGATGAGACACAAGATCCGGCGAGTAAATTAAGATATCATCCAGATATATGACCACAAACTGTCCCACCAGGTGGCGAAAAATGTCATTTACAAAGTGTTGGAACACCGCCGGGGCATTAGTCAGACCGAATGGCATGACAAGGTTCTCATAATGCCCCTCTGGAGTGTTAAACGCCGTCTTCCACTCATCACCCTCCTTCATCCTAATCAGATTGTACACCCCCCTGAGATCCAACTTAGAGAACCATTTGGCGCCCACGATCTGATTGAAGAGATCGGGAATAAGTGGGAGCGGATACGGATCTCGGACCGTAATCCGATTAAGTTCACGGAAATCCAGGCAAGGGCGTAGGCCTCCATCTTTCTTCTTCACAAAGAAGAACCCCGCGGCCACCGGGGAAGATGAAGGTCTAATATGCCCCTTTGCCAGACTTTCAGCAATATAATCCTTCATGGCCTGCCTCTCAGGACCAGATAGGTTATACAATCTAGATTTAGGTAACTTGGACTCAGGGAGCAGTTTTACAGAACAGTCATACACGCGATGAGGAGGTAGTTCCTGACACCCTTTCTCCGAGAATACATCCTCAAAGTCCGCCAGAAATGGAGGTAAGACCCTAGGAGTGACCGCACCGATGACCGTATTCATGCAGTTTTTATTACAGAATTCACTCCATTGGCTTATCTCTCTGGATTGCCAATCAATAACTGGGTTATGCTTAGTTAACCAAGGAAGGCCCAACACTATAGGAGTGGGAAGACCCTCCAACACGTAACAAGACAACAGTTCTTTATGTATCGCCCCCACTTGAAGTTTTACGTTATGCACAGCTTGCAAAAAACTTCCTGACCGAGAGGCCTGGCGTCGATCGAGAATATGGGGATGGGTTTAGCCAACACACTCAATTGCATACCTTGAACCCGGGCAAACCGAGCGTCCACCAGATTAGCCCCGGCCCCACTATCCAGAAGAACAGATATCCTCTCAGTTCTCGTACCCACCACCACCTCCGCCGGTACGAGAAACTGAGACGAACTTAGGGACGAAATACTTACTCCCAGATTGCCGTCCACCACACAACCTGGGATCAATAGTTTTCCGATGACCCTTTACTCTGCAAAGGACAGGATGGACACCCCCCAATAAAATGTCCCTTTTTCCCACAGAAGAAACAACTTCCTGTTTTGTGGCGCCCCGCCGGTCCCCTCCCCCGAAATGATGTCCCTCCTAATTGCATAGGCTCCTCTGGACTGACCAGGGGAACCTCCATATAAGGGACCCTTGAGGAAGGTGCAGTCATCACAGGGGGCGGAGTTACCCCGCACCTCTCCCGAAGCCGTCTGTCAATACGAATAGCAAGGGCCATAGCGGCTTCCAGTGACGCGGGAGGGTCATACTGTGCCAATACATCCTTTAATTTGTCAGATAAACCTTGACAAAACTGGCTCCTAAGAGCCGGGTCATTCCACTGGGTGTCCGTGGCCCACCTACGGAACTCCGAACAGATTTCCTCCGCCGGACGATCTCCCTGCTGGATCCTACGTAACTTAGATTCAGCAAGGGAGATCCGATCCGGGTCATCATATACAAGACCCAGAGCTGCAAAAAACCTATCCACTGACTGGAGAGCCGGGGAGCCCAGGGGAAGGGAGAACGCCCATGATTGTGGGTCCCCTTGTAGGAGCGAGATGACAATTCCCACCCTTTGCTCATCACTCCCCGATGACTGTGGCCGCAGCCGAAAGTACAATTTATATGCCTCCCGGAAAACAAAAAACTTGTCCCGCCCCCCAGTGAACCTGTCAGGGAGAGCTACTTTAGGTTCTGGTCCGGCTTGCTCCGGGGGGTACAAAACCTTGGACTTAACGTCCGCCAGCTCCATGGACAAACTCTGCAACTGCCGAGCAAGACTGGCTACTGGATCCATGGTAGCTGGAGAGAATCTTTTGTCGGTCGGTGAAAATATCACGCTGTCTCTGCGTACCGGAGGTTAGGGGCCTAAGCTGACCCTAAGCTGGGGCCCTGACTAATCCCTCTACCTGGAGGTACTGTTAAAGGTACAGAGGTCCAGGCCGCCAGTGTAATCCCTACCTCCTGAGGATCCCTGAACCTCAGTGATCTAGTCCTGAGAAGGACCCCGATCACAACAACAGGGAACGGGATAATATAAGCCCACACACAGTACTAGACGAACGAGACAGTACAAGGGGAAAATCAACAACCACCTTGCATACAAAACTACACCAAAACAACAGAGGGAACACCAACGGGTAAGGAGATAAATGATAAAGCGAGGAAGGGGAAAAACCACACACAAAGTACACTTCACTCCAAACTCCAAAATACCACAAACCGCTCTGTTTGTCTGCCAGGAATGCTTTCACCGACACTTCCCTAGCAGACTGGCAGGTATTTGAAGGAATCCATTACAGCAACATTAATTGCAGCTGGGCGAGGCTGGCCTCGTCTAGCACAGAGAGAGGGAGAATTAACTCCCTCACTGCCGAAAAACACCCAGCACCAGAAACTCAGCTGTGAGAAGTCAGGCTGTGCAATCGCGACGATCTTCGTAGCGACACACCCTGACAGTAAGTTTATGTGTGGGGTCAGGAGGGATTTACAGTGTGGATGTAGCAGAGCCGTGTGTGCGAGGTGTACAGAGTGGAGCCGTGTGTGTACAAGGTGTACGGAGCTGAGCCATGTTTGAACGAGGTGTATGGAGCGGAGCCGTGTGTGTACAAGGTGTATGGAGGGGAGCCATGTGTGTACGAGGTGCATGGAGCGGAGCCATGTGTGTACGAGGTGGCTGTAGCAGTGCTGTGTGTGTACGGGCCGTACGAAACGGAGCCCTGTGTGTACGAAGTGTACGGAGCTGAGCCGCTCATCTCCGTGCACTTCATACACACAGGGCTCCGTGCTTGAGCCGTATGTGTACGGAGCGGAGCAGAGCCGTGTGTGTACGGGGTGTACAGAGTGGAGCCGCGTGTGTATGGAGCGGAGCCGCGTGTGTACGAGGTGTACGGAGCGGAACCGCATGTGTACGAGGTGTATGGTGCAAAGCCGCATGTGTACAAGGTTTACGGAACGTGGCTGTGTATGTACGAGGTTTACGGAGTGAAGCCGTGTGTGTACTGAGTGGAGCCGTGTGTGCGCGAGGTGTACAGAGCGGAACCGTGTGTGTATGAGGTGTGCGGAGCCGTGCATGTACAAGGTGTATGGTGGGGAGCATTCATACCTCCCAACTGTCCCAGATCCAGCGGGACAGTCCCGATTTTGAGAGAGAGTCTTCCCCGCTGTCCCGGCCGGGAGCTTACTTTTCCCATGGACACATGAGTACACGGCGGAGCACTTTAAAACTCTCACGTGACGTTCCACCGGAAGTGATGTGCTGGAAGCTGACCGGAAATGAGGTAATTTTAGAAGGAGATTGTGAATGAACCATGGAGGCACTTCAGGGAATGCTTCAGATCCATCACCGTGTCCTCCTCCGACAGGGCAGACAGCGAGATCACCTTGGAATCAGGGATGTCGGCCATGTGAGTGAATCTTGATATGTCTTGCATCAGGAGGCTCAGGTGGGCACTACAATGGGAGCCGGGCTGCTGTAGTATCTTTATAGAATCTTTATTTCTTTTTCTCTCTGTTCTCTTTCTTTCCCCCACTTTCTTTCTCTTTTCTTTTTGTTTCTTTTTCTCTCTGTTCTTTCTTTCTTTCCCCTTTATTTCTTTCTCTCTGTTCTTTCTTTCTCTCTCTAATCCTTCTTTCTTTCTTTCTTTCTCTCTTTGTTCTCTTTCTTTTCCATCTTTCATTCTCTCTCTCTGTTCTTTCTTTCACTTTCTCTGTTCTTTCTTTCCCCTCTTTCTTTCTCTCTCTGTTCCTTCTTTCCCCTTTCTTTCTATCTTTCTCTTTGTTCTTTCTTTCCCCTCTTTCTTTTTTTTTCTCTCTCTGTTCTTCCTTTCTTTCCCCTTTCTTTCTTTCTTCTTTCTCTTTGTTCTTTCTTTCCCCTTTCTTTCTCTCTCCCTCTCTTCTTTCTTTCCCCTCTTTTTTTCTCTCTCTGTTCTTTTTTTCTGTCCCCTCTTTCTTTCTCTCTGTTCTTTCTTTCTCTCTCTGTTCTTTCTTTCCCTACTTTCTTTCTCTCTCCCTCTGTTCTTTCTTTCACCTTTCTTTCTCTCTCCCTCTCTGTTCTTTCTTTCCCCTTTTTTCCTCTCTCCCTCTCTGTTCTTTCTTTCTTTCCCTCTTTTTTTTCTCTCTCTCTGTTCTTTTTTCCTGTCCCCTCTTTTTTTTCTGTTCTTTCTTTCTGTTCTTTCTTTCATTCCCCTCTTTCTTTGTTTCTTTCTTTCCCCGTTCTTTCTTTTTTTCTTTCTCTCTCTGTTCTTTCTTTCTTTTCCTCAGTACCAGTCAGTGTGCCCTGTTGTGAATACCTTGGAGGTGACTTCTGAGCTGGGGCTCCCTCCGGTGGTTGCTGAGGGTAATGAACTAATTACTGAATGGCCTTCAGCTGGCTCTGAATGGTATGATATAAGTGACCTGAGTTCCCAGCAGCCTTGCCGGTAATCAATTGTTCCTCCTGCTCTTGCTTGGAGCACATCTTGCTTTCCTGCTCTCATTCAGATAAGTGTTTTGCTTTTTTTTTTCCTCTGTTGGATTTTCACTGCTGGTTTGCTGCTTGCAGTGGACTGCAGCCTGGTCCCCTTTTGGGGTCTTGCGCTGAAATTGTGCTCATTGTGTGTTTGCATTTTTGCTTTTTTCCTTTGTCACTTTTTATTTGCTGTGTTGCCGTGTGTTACACCAGAGATCTGATTTAGGTGGTAGAGATCGTGTGATCTCAGGTTTTTTGTTAATCAGAAGTGTTGGTATTTTTGTCAGGGTTTTTTTGGGTTGCAGTCAGAATTCTTTCCTATACCTTTCTATCTAGACAGATTGGGCCCCAGCGTTTGCTCATTCTATTTTCTGTCTGTGTCCGTGTTTTCTTCTTGTCTAACCGCCATTACATGTTCGGGGGCTTCATATTTCTTTGGGGATTCTGCTCCAGGGCAGATAGCATTCATCTTTCTGCCTTTAGGTGTAGCTATCTCTCTGGCTGTGACGAGGCGTCTAGGATCACCGTAGGTACGCTGCACGGCTACTTCTAGTGTGGCGGTTAGTTCAGGTTACTGCAATCCAATAGTTTCCAGCCTCTGGTGTATTGCTACTTTGGCTATTTTTTGCAGTTTCTCCTCAGCTACCGAAACATAACAGTGCCCACAGTAACCACCAATGATCCCATAATGCCAGCCACTGTGCCCTCAGTACCAGTCAGTGCGATCAGCAGTGCTAAATGGGTGTGGTTGGGGTGTGGACACGGGTGTGATTAGTTGTAAAAAGGGTGTGGTCAGGGGTATGGCCTAAAACTTGCCATGTCTTCAAAAGTTGGGAGGTATGCTTTGAGGGTTTTCTAAGGGATGCTATCCTGGAGTATCTCACTTAAAAAACCTCATGAACAAGCATCAAGGTGGGTTTATGAGGGATCCATCCAATCAAGCTAATATCAGCTTCTATGAGGATGTGAGTTACAGACTGAACCAGGGTAACACCATGAATGTTGTCTATTTGGGCTTTTCAAAGGAGTTCGATACAGTGCCACATAAAAAGTTGATACATAAAATGAGAATTATGGGACTAGGGGAAAATGTATAATTGGGTTAACAACTCACTGGCTCATTGATAGGAAACAGATGGTAGATAATGATGGAAGAGGAATACACTTTGGGTCACAGTTAACAGGATGGAAATTTTCCCCTAATATGAGACAATTGGCATCTGCTTTGTGGGGTTTTTGCCTTCCTCTGGATCAACATATTAGGTTATACGATGAACTTGTGAACTTGATGGACTTGTGTTTTCTTTGAAGCTTAGTGTATTGATAAGATCATTTCTATGAAACAGCTTCCCAGCTGCGCCTCACCAACAACTAGCTGGTTCCTCACAGTTTGAGAAACATTGATGTAGACCATGTTGATACTATTGTAGGAAACTCTAGCATGTTACCACTTCCAAACGTTATTCATTAGTAACTTCCTCATACGTTTTTAGTAGGTGGCTAATAACTTAGCTGAGCCTTCATGCTTTTGTGATGGTTTTAAGACTTGTGAGAATACACATTTACCCTGAAACAAATGCCTGAAATGAGGGAGTCTGTTCATGTGGTTTGGGCAGCAGGAATCTCCTGACAGATTCCATGTATTATATACCACTAGCTTTGACATGGGGTTTTACTTTTATGTATTTCAAATTTATTTTCTCTTTTTTGCATAAAATAAGGAACTGATACCAGATGTAAGTGATAAAATGTGTAAAGTGGTAGTGTTACTGCACATTCCTTCCGACATTTCACATAGAGTGTATAGGTCATTACGCTACATTGTAGCTGCTAGTAACTTCTGTATAACTGTTCTGAAACATCGACGTCACAACATTTTTAAAATCAAAATGGGTCATTTGAGCTGACAACTATAGTCATGGCCAAAAGTTCGTAGACTGACAAATTTTGGCTTTTTGTTTGCTGTTTCAGTGATTTTAGTTATTTAGTCAGATGTTTCTGTGGTTACTGAAGTACAATTCTCAGCATTTCATAAGTTTTGAAACTTTGTTGACAAATACATCAAGTTCTTGCAAAGTCTTAATATTTACAGAATTGTCCCTTTTTTACAAGACTTCTGTAATTTGCCCTGTCATGGCTGGGCCAAATCTTCACTGATGGCAACCCGTTCTTACCTTATAAATGTTTGGAGTTTCTGTGTTTTTCTTCATTCGCTTTTTGAGGATTTACTACAGGTTCTCAATGGGATTAAGATCTTGGGAGTTTCCTGGCCATGGTCCCAAAATGTAATTATTTTGTTCACCAAGCCAATTAGTTATCATTTTTGACTTGTAACATGATTCTCCATCGTGATGGAAATTGTTTTGAGACTTGTAAGCTCTCCATTCTACAGCACTTGCACTGCTGTTGACTGCTGACTTTTTAGCTGAGAGACTGCTTAGTGGTTTATATATGTATTTGTGTGTGGTAACATGTACAAATATCATGGTATAGACTGTAAATGTCTTGTTTTTTATGCTGTTGTTGATACTACCTGCAACACCACCACGACAGGCTGCAGTGAATGACCACATGAGTGACAGCCTTCTGAGATGGAGGGAAGTACGGATAGTGAGTAGGCCCAGGAAGAATCTGGTTATGATGGGAGTGTTGTGCATGGCGATGATATTTTGCTGCGTTACTACATTCACAAGGTAGGTGCTGGGAGAAGCTTGGAAATCCAAGGGAAAGAGACTAGATGGAAACAAAGCGCAAAATTGGGTCTTTAACAATATTAGAAGAAATGCACAAATTGTGCTCACCTGGTTGGGTTGTATGCACACAACCACTGATAGCGAATAGGCTGCCGCAGACCCATGATGAGCTGAAAGCATAAATAAAGGAAAAAACAAATGTTCGTTCTGCGCTGCCATGAAAGAAAGGATGAAGGATGCCAATCCAATAACAAGTGTTTCAAAGTATAAAACTTCTTCATCAAGACAACCACCAATCGGATACATCAGTATGAGCAGATATAAATAGACAAGATGTGTCGACCCGCCACCACAATTGTGGGTTACCAGGGCAATGGGGTACTCAGAGCCGAGCCCATGGAAGTCTATGGGGTTGTCACAGGTAGCGGTGGCTCGGTCTGTGGCCCTGGCGGTCTGGCGTATGTTGGGGGGAATATTTACAGGGGATAGATTTATATACAGTTCGTGACGCCACCTGTAGTCTTCTGGTAATTTGTACCAGCGCTGCTGTAGATCTCTGAGGGGATGGTGAGGCAGCTAGATGTCGGGTCCCCTACAGGTGGGACTCTTCCCTCAGGTCGGTAGTTAGGTAGGGATTGTGCAGGCATGCAAGTAAATAACTCAGTCTCACAAGGTCAGCGTCTTTCCATACCTTTACTTGTAAGATGTTCAGGCAGGTCCCAGGGAGGCTGATCCAAGGAGAATGTATTTCGAGATAGCAGCTGGACAAGTTAGGGGCCTCCTTTACTTTCAACACGATGAGTACAACCAGCCTGAAGCGTAGTTCCCTCTATAACTCCAGCTATTCCTTAGCTGTACTGCCCAGTCAGTTTTGTGGTAGGAGCCTTCCTGTGAGAGAGCTGAATTCCTATCTTGTCCTGCAGAGACTCAAGGTCCTCACTCCCCTGACCCCAGTTACGTACTGACTATTTGGGACTGCTTGCCGTGACCTAAGGTCCGGTAAGTCTCTGGTTTTCTTACCACTATGCTTGAAGCTAATAGTGATCCTTCGGTCCCCAGTGACCGGTTACAATGTGCAGGACTTCTTCAATCCAAAAGCACTTTTCAAATATTCCTTTCCACTGTGCCTTTCGCCTTGTCCTCGCTGGTAGCATAAACACTCACACTTGCAAAAAGTCATATAATCACTCCCTTCTTCTCTTCCTTCAGAGTTAGTTACCAGACTCTCAGTAATCCACTAGGCAGGAGCACGTCTCTGAACCTTTCACTGTCCTTGGGACAGGAGACTGAAGTATATCTGTACTAAGCTCTTCTTTCTTTATCAGTGTCTTCAAGTGAGGTACAGCTCTGACCAGGCTGAGGTGATCTATATCTCGCCCTTACTGGCCTCCACTTGCTGAACTGCAGGTAGAACCAGGCTGGACTGCTTCCTCCCTCCAAGTCCCAGCTAGACTCCACACGTCTGCTCTGTCCAAAGACAGGAAACTGACTACTCTAATCACTCAACCAATACACACCGACCACTCCCTCACAAGTGACTACACTACCCTAAGGGTGTGTCTAGTGTATGTTGAGTGAATGGGTATTGAGCATTGAACTGCTATCTCTCCACACATTCTCCAGGGTACTGCGTGTGCCTAACACCAGGGCTACACATTCCCCCATGGTAAAAGACAGCACTCCCGGGCTGTAAAATACAAAGAGACATTTTGTTTATGCATGAAAACATCAACATTAAACATTAATTCGTCCCATCCGGGAGGTGAGGATGTCTTGAACGTTGCAAACAAAAACATTGAATATAGAAAAATACAAAAGTATTAAGGCATCAAAACATTCAATAAATACACAGTATTCTTGTGAAGGACCCGCACCAAACCTTCAACGTGGGTCCTGGGTGGGCTGCAGGACATCCGAATGCAGACCTCACTCAGTGCCACACCACACGGGTTTTTGTATTCAGAGGTAGTTGTGCTGGTTTTATGTAAAACCAAGATAAAGCACCGAAGCGCAACTATATACAAATAAGTTCTGGGCTGGCACAGTCCTCAACCTCTGAGTCCATTGTAAAACGAAGACATATTATATCACATTATAATAATAATAAAGTGCAAAACTTTTTCTGATTACCCAGCCGGGCATTCTACTGTTGGCAATATATAAATATATTATATACTCATTTAACTTGTGCAAAAATTGGCAAACATTCTTAAACTTTTTACAACTTTACTTATGGTAGACCCCTATCTGGATCTCACCGGTTTTTCTTTTACTATTTATTTATTTCAAGTACATTTTCCACCCCGGGGGCTGGAACAATGCAATGGGCCCTAGATCCCAGGACTAACAAGTCGTGACCTGCTATTGGGGTCTGAGTTGCCACAGTTCTTGTGCGAACCTCTAGGGGCGCAACGGGTACTTTCTCCTTGCGAGACACCGATTGCGTTTCAATCTGAGTCACAGTTAACGATATTGATCGTGTCATGGATTGCGATGGAAATTGGGTCGCATGTTGCGATGTAGATGTTGCTTTCATTTGCGATGAGCCTGCAGGGGGCGATGCTGGGGCACGGCCGGATACTGCTTGAGCTGGAGACGGGGACGCTGCGGTAGTGGTGACGTTACCTGCGTCGTGGACGGGGTCACGGACGATGGTGACGTTAAGGGCATACCACCCCTTCATTCCCCAGTGCCGTGTATACGTGACAATGTCTCCATTAACTAAGTCCCTCCCGGGATGGCCTTGCGGTAGGTGGGATTCTACGTCCCTGCGACTAACAAAGACCCCTGGGTAGAGGCCCGGTTCACGGATGAAGCCCCAGCCCTTCCGGAGCTGGAACTCAGTCACACACCCCTGCCGCCGCGGTTCCCTCAGGGTACCTTTCTCTCTCTGGACACTCTCCTTGTCCGCGATCAGCTCTGCATGTTGCCGCTGACGATTCCGCTGAGCTTCCCGCTCTTCCTCCTGCTGGCGTTTCTGCTTCTCCTCACGACGCTGCCACTCATATTCCCACTGGGCGGTGTAGGCGACGTCATCCAGGCGCGCCATCTCGTCCCAGTCGACGTCTGGTAACGACGGACAGGACCCCTCCGGTGTCGGGGATCGATCATCTGCTGCGGCCTCCTGGCCGGGCGGGCGTTCCGGAACTAGCGGTACCTCCTCAACCTCCTTCGCCTCCACCGCTTCACCGGTGGGATCAGGATTGGTACTTTCGGGGGCAGCCTCCGGTTGCTCCTTTGCCTTGGGCAGCAGAAGTTTTGGTAACTCCAGACGTAGAGGATCATCGAAGGGAGAGATCACCGCGTCCCACAGCCTCCGCTGCTCCAGGGTACGCCGGCGTCTCTCGATCTCTTCAAATCCAAGTTGTGGCGAAATCATCTTTCTTAGTCGTGCATTTTCTTCTTTAACCTCCAGCAATGCTTGCTGCAGGTGCAGGACCACGGATGACTCCGGTGCTGGTGGCAGCTTGGCTGGGGCACGGGGCCTGCCTTCCTCCGCTTCCCTGCTCGGCTGCACACGTCCTGCTTCCATGATGTTCCAGAAGATTCTTTCTTCTTCCTCCAGAGACGTCCGGTCTCTTCCGTGGAGGCGGGGTTTGCGTCTCCTCCTCCTCGCAGGGAAGGTGAAGAGGAGGCGGACCTCCTTTGCTGTAGGGCAGGATCGCATGTTGTAATAGCACTTTGAGAGGGCAGGCATTTTCTTCGCGCCACAGGGGGGTAGACGCCCACGAAGGTACGCCCACCTTCTTCTCCAGCGCCTGAGGGCGCGAATATGGCGACAAAGATGGCGATTTTTGGAGCCAAAAGTGCAAACAGTCCTTTTCACAAAAACAACTCCATAGGCACACAGGGCTCGCAATTTTGCGAGTTTCGCATCCTGTTCGTGACGCCAATTTGTGTCGACCCGCCACCACAATTGTGGGTTACCAGGGCAATGGGGTACTCAGAGCCGAGCCCATGGAAGTCTATGGGGTTGTCACAGGTAGCGGTGGCTCGGTCTGTGGCCCTGGCGGTCTGGCGTATGTTGGGGGGAATATTTACAGGGGATAGATTTATATACAGTTCGTGACGCCACCTGTAGTCTTCTGGTAATTTGTACCAGCGCTGCTGTAGATCTCTGAGGGGATGGTGAGGCAGCTAGATGTCGGGTCCCCTACAGGTGGGACTCTTCCCTCAGGTCGGTAGTTAGGTAGGGATTGTGCAGGCATGCAAGTAAATAACTCAGTCTCACACGGTCAGCGTCTTTCCATACCTTTACTTGTAAGATGTTCAGGCAGGTCCCAGGGAGGCTGATCCAAGGAGAATGTATTTCGAGATAGCAGCTGGACAAGTTAGGGGCCTCCTTTACTTTCAACACGATGAGTACAACCAGCCTGAAGCGTAGTTCCCTCTATAACTCCAGCTATTCCTTAGCTGTACTGTCCAGTCAGTTTTGTGGTAGGAGCCTTCCTGTGAGAGAGCTGAATTCCTATCTTGTCCTGCAGAGACTCAAGGTCCTCACTCCCCCTGACCCCAGTTACGTACTGACTATTTGGGACTGCTTGCCGCGACCTAAGGTCCGGTAAGTCTCTGGTTTTCTTACCACTATGCTTGAAGCTAATAGTGATCCTTCGGTCCCCAGTGACCGGTTACAATGTGCAGGACTTCTTCAATCCAAAAGCACTTTTCAAATATTCCTTTCCACTG
The DNA here is from genome assembly GCA_033576555.1 of Oophaga sylvatica. Classification (NCBI taxonomy): domain Eukaryota; kingdom Metazoa; phylum Chordata; class Amphibia; order Anura; family Dendrobatidae; genus Oophaga; species Oophaga sylvatica. The sequence continues at coordinate 828,367,216 of JARQOD010000001.1, read as the reverse complement.
TGCCTTTCGCCTTGTCCTCGCTGGTAGCATAAACACTCACACTTGCAAAAAGTCATATAATCACTCCCTTCTTCTCTTCCTTCAGAGTTAGTTACCAGACTCTCAGTAATCCACTAGGCAGGAGCACGTCTCTGAACCTTTCACTGTCCTTGGGACAGGAGACTGAAGTATATCTGTACTAAGCTCTTCTTTCTTTATCAGTGTCTTCAAGTGAGGTACAGCTCTGACCAGGCTGAGGTGATCTATATCTCGCCCTTACTGGCCTCCACTTGCTGAACTGCAGGTAGAACCAGGCTGGACTGCTTCCTCCCTCCAAGTCCCAGCTAGACTCCACACGTCTGCTCTGTCCGAAGACAGGAAACTGACTACTCTAATCACTCAACCAATACACACCGACCACTCCCTCACAAGTGACTACACTACCCTAAGGGTGTGTCTAGTGTATGTTGAGTGAATGGGTATTGAGCATTGAACTGCTATCTCTCCACACATTCTCCAGGGTACTGCGTGTGCCTAACACCAGGGCTACACAAAGACATTTGAAAAAAGATGCCTGAAAAAGAGGGGGTCAGGAGAATCACATAACCGCAAAGTGACACTTGCTATCGGAGAATCTTGGTTTGGCACCATTAGAGTCTGTAAGGTCATGGTGCGTAGTCTGATGCAGCTGTTGTTGGTCTGCTGGACAATTAAGCATATTCCATTTGTTTTGCATACTTAGAGCCTAAACTACCTAAATTTCTGCAGAGGAAGGGAAACGTGATGGAGGTCCCTAACAAGCTGCTCAGAGTGGTAGCAGTTAGACTGCTTTCTACCAAGTAAGACCGCATGATCATGGAAGCAAACAGTGAGCTAAGTCAGTGGGGTCTAGGTAAGCTAACTGTGAAGGGATGGAGTTTGCTTTTATGCTATTCAGACCGTTGCTGAAGTGATGTAGGCAAAGAACATTGCCAGCCTGGGAGCAAAAAGTACTGGTGAGAAAGTCTGCTGTGGCTGCGGAGACTGTCAGGCTGAAAGGAACGAAGATGGGAATGGAGTGACTGCAGTTCTAATCTTAGACCCAGGAGAGGCTATTAGAATTTACATTCATAGTTGTGAATTATTCCAACTATAAGAGTGCTGGAAGGTCCCAAGCAAGGGGCATAAGTATAGGCAGCAAGTCCAAGTGCACACAATCCGGAAGTGTCAGCACTTTGGACGCAGTGCATGTTTGCGGCGTCCAAAGCGCTGCCGTCTATTGAACGCAGTTGAATCTGCATGTGTTCAATGAACTGTGCGGAATCACCTTGTTCAGTACATTCTATGGGTGAAATTTCTGTTGTGCACGGGTGACACACAGGCATCTGCGGACGCATAGTGGATATGGGATTTCTTGACATCCCATCCACTATGCTGTAACATCTGGCCGCTGCCAGTTTGACGCTGTAGAAGTATGCAGCGTCAAACCCACAGCAACTCCGGATCGTGTGCACATACCCTAATACTTTTAGGCTCATTTAGATTGGCCTATAATTGCAGAACAAGCACTTATGAAAATTCTCATTCCAGATTGGCGGGTATTACCAAAAATACACAGTATAGGAACAAGAATCTATTAGACTTACCACATTTTTTACTCCTAATATTACCAACTCCTCCTCTGTATCTAATTGTAATGGAGGTTCAGCCCCATAGTATCTCGGGCACACTGAAGAGATCCCTTGTTTTTGAAACCTTAGTAATGACTCTTGCTTTACTGCTTGGAGGCACAAAAAGATGCTGTATGGCAGCACTTGGAGAACCTGCATGTCAGTATAATAGACCGTATCACTCTGAACACCAAAATTATTTATTTCATTGATGTTGCTATGTGAGGTCTTGTACTGTGAGGCTCAGTGTGTTTTTATGGTATTATTTTTCCCCTAACTATTCCAATGCATTACTGCCTGGGAGTGTAAAAGGCACAGACATCTTTTAGGACTTACCTTCGCTTGGCACAGCTTCTGTACTCACTCAATCAGAAAATCATAAATGTACAGTACTGAACACTTAAGCTCAGCAAAAGCAGTTTACATTTAGGGCAGTGCGCAAGAAAGAAATAAAAATATTTTATGTTATTACTAAAGTATGTAATGTATGTATGTATGTAAGTATGTACTTTTATCACTGAGGAACAGGGGCATTGCTACAATCAGAAAATATCAGGGGCCCAAGATATATTTTACTGCCACCCTCTCGCCACTGCAAAAAATGTAATACAGCAGACAACACAGTGATAATTCTGACAAAAAATATATGACCTGGCGATGAAGAATCCACTGCACCTTCAGAGGTCTTATTGATATAAAACTTCCATTTTATTGAGAAATAGTTAAAAAATGTAAACGCCGTTCCATTGGTGTCGGCACTGGTTCATACGGGGCTTGCGGCTGCTTCACTGTCCTCTCCTTCAGACAAATCAGACATCCGGAGGAAGTTAGAGAGCAGCCTCAGGGGTAAAAACAAGACAAAATAGAGCTTTTTCCATCATATTGCTACAATGAAAAGAAGAGCAATCAAAACAATCATTGTCCATCATAACAGCAGTGAGAATCGAGCATATCCCACAGCAGTCACCAGTTTGTCACGGATGATACCAGGTGGTTGACGTAGATCCCACCGCTGCCACCTGTTTATCCGGAGACGCAACTCCGCTGCCTCCAATTGTCAGGATAGTTGCACAATTGACTGACGAGTGATGGACGAGGCCACAGCTGCTTCTGTGTAGCCCTGGTGTTAGGCACACGCAGTACCCTGGAGAGTGTGTGGCGAGACAGCAGTTTAATGCTAAATATTCATTCACTCAACATATACTAGACACACCTTAGGGTAGTGGAGTTTACTCTTGAGGGAGTGGTCAAGGTGGTATGTGTTGGAGTGATTTAGAGAGTCTAGTTCCTGTCTTCGGACAGAGAAGACGTCTGGAGTTGAGTTCCTGACTTCAGAGAGAGAAGACGTCTGGAGGGAGGAAGCAGTCCAGATTGCTCTATCATCAGTTCGAAAGTGGAGTCTAGTATAGGTGCTTTAATTCACCTTAGCCTAGTCAGAGCTGTACCTCATCAGCATACACTGGAAGGAAAGAAAAAGTTTAGTGCAGAAAGTCTTCAGTATCCTGTCTAAAGGACGTATAAGGTTCAGAGACGTGCTCCTGCCTATTGAAAACTGAGCATCTGTAACTAACTTTGAAGTGAAGGAAAAGAAAGAAGTGACTACTCGACCCTTGGCTAGTGTGAGTGCTTATGTTACCACGAGGACAAGGCGAAAGGCACAGTGTTTATTGGAATAGTGCTTACGGATTGAAGAAGTCCTGCACATTGCAAACCGGTCACTGGGGACCGAAGGATCACTATTGTTTCAAGCACAGTGATAAGAAAACCAGGAATTTACCGGACCTTAGGTCGCGGCAAACAAGCCCCTTATAGTCAGTACGTAACTGGGGTCAGGGAAGTGAAGACTTTGAGTCAGTGCACGACAAGATAAGAATTCAGCTTCTTCGCAGGAAGGCTCCTAACACAAAGCTGACTGGGCGGTACAGCTATAGATTAGCTGGAGATTTTGAGGAACTACGCTTCAGGCTGGTTGTACTCGTTGTATTGGAAGTAAAGGAGGCCCCTAACTTGTCCAGCTGCTGTCTCAAGATACACTCTCCTTGGATCAGCCTCCTGGGACCTGCCTGAACATCTTACAAGTAAAGGTATGGAAAGACGCTGACCGTGTGAGACTGTGTTATTTATCTGCACCCGACTTCACTAACTTCATAGACTTTGAGGGACCAGTCCCACCTGTAGGGGACCCGACATCTAGCTGCCTCACCATCCCCTCAGAGATCTACAGCAGCGCTGGTACTAATTACCAGAATACTACAGGTGGCGTCACGAACTGTATATAAACCTATCCCCTGTAAATATATCCCCAACATACGCCAGACCGCCCGGGCCACAGACCGAGCCCAGCTACCTGTGACAATCCCATAGACTTCTACGGGCTCGGCTCTGAGTACCCCATTGCCCTGGTAACCCACAATTGTGGTGGCGGTCGACTCAACTTGGCGTCACGAACAGGATGCGAAACTCGCGAAATTGCGAGCCCTATGTGCCTAAGGAATTGTTTTTGTGAAAAAAGGACTGTTTGCACTTTTGGCGCCAAAATCGCCATTTTTGTCGCCATATTCGCGCCCTCAGGCGCTGGAGAAGAAGGTGGGCGTACCTTCGTGGGCGTCTACCCCCCTGTGGCGCGAAGAAAATGCCTGCCCTCTCAAAGTGCTATACAACATGCGATCCTGCCCTACAGCAAAGGAGGTCCGCCTCCTCTTCACCTTCCCTGCGAGGAGGAGGAGACGCAAACCCCACCTCCACGGAAGAGACCGGATGTCTCCGCAGGAAGAAGAAAGAATCTTCTGGAACATCATGGAGGCAGGACGTGTGCAGCCGAGCAGGGAAGCGGAGGAAGGCAGGCCCCGTGCCCCAGCCAAGCTGCCACCAGCATCGGAGTTATCCGTGGTCCTGCACCTGCAACAGGCGTTGCTAGAGATAAGAGAAGAAATGCACGCCTGAAGAAGATGGTCCAGTACCAACCTGGCTTTGAAGAAATCGAGAGACGCCGGCGTACCCTGGAACAGCGGAGGCTGTGGACACGGTGATCTCTCCCCTCAACGACCCCCCACGATTCCAGATACCGAAGAGTCTGCTGCCCAAGCGAAGGAGCAACCGGAGGCTGCCCCGAAAGTACCGATCCCGATCCCACCGGTGAAGCGGTGGAAGCGAAGGAGGTTGAGGAGGTACAGCCAATCCCGGAACGCCCGCCGGCCAAGAGGCCGCAGCAGATGATCGGTCCCCGGCAGGGACACCGGAGGGGTCCTGTCCGTCACTACCAGATGTGGACTGGGACGAAATGGCGCGCCTGGATGACGTCGCCTATACCGCCCAGTGGGAACAGGAATGGCAGAGTCGTGAGGAGAAGAAGAAACGCCAGCAGGAGGAAGAGCGGGAAGCTCAGCGGAACCGTCAGCAACAATATGCAGAGCTGATCGCGGACAAAGAGAGTGTCCGGAGAGATAAAGGTACCCTGAGGGAACCGCGGCGGCAGGGGTGTGTGACTGAGTTACCAGCTCCGGAAGGGCTGGGGCTTTATCCGTGAACCGGGCCTCTACCCAGGGTCTTTGTCAGCAGGCGTGATGTAGAATCCCACCTACCGCAAGGCCATCCCGGGAGGGACTTAGTAAATGGAGACATCGTCACATATACGCGGCACTGGGGAATGAAGGGATGGTATGCCCTTAACGTCACCATCGTCCGTGACCCCGTCCCAGACGCAGGTACCGTCACTATGACCGCAGCGTCCCTGTCTCTAGATCAAGCAGTAACTGCCGTGCCCCAGCATCGCCCCCTGCAAATTCATCGCAACTAGCGACCCAGAGTTCATCGCAAAAGAAAGTTATATCTTCATCGCAACATGCGACACAGTCTCAATCGCAATCGATGAGACAATTCCATATCGTTAACTGTGATTGAAACGCAATCGGTGTCACGTGAGGAGAATGTACCCGTTGCGCCCCTAGAGGTTCGCACAAGAACTGTGGCGACTCAGACCCTAATCGCAGCGCATGATTTGCTAGTCCTGGGATCTAGGGCCCATTGCATTGTTCCAGCCCCCGGTGTGGAAAATGTATTGGAAAGCGTATTATTTGAAAATGAATAAATAAGAAAAGAAGAATTGGTGAGATCCCTATAGGATCTACCATAAGTAAAAAAAAAAAAGTTTGAAAATGTTTTATAGAATTTAGCACCAGTTGAAGAGTATATATATAATGCATATATATTTTGCTAACTGTAGAATGCCCGGCTGGTAAACGGTAAACAGTAACCAGAAAAAGTTTTTGCACTTTAGTATTATGTGATATTATATAATATGTCTTTGGTTTTACATTGGACTTAGAGGTTGAGGACTATGCCAACCCAGAACTTATTTGTACATAGTTGCGCTTCGGTGCCTTATTTGGTTTTACATAAACCAGCACAACTACCTCTGAATACAAAAACCCGTGTGGTGTGGCACTGAGTGAGGTCTGCAATCGGATGTCCTGCAGCCCACCCAGACCTACGTTGAAGGTTTGGTGCGGGTCCTTCACAAGTATATTGTATATTTATTGAATGCTATTTAATACTTTTGTATTTCTATAATGTTTGCAACGTTCAAGATATCCTCACCTCCCGGATGGGACGAACCAATGTTAATTGTTTAATGTTTTCATGCATAAACAAAAATTGTCTCTTTTGTATTTACAGCCCGGGAGTGCTGTCTTTTACCATGGGGGACTGTGTAGCCCTGGTGTTAGGCACACGCAGTACCCTGGAGAGTGTGTGGCGAGACAGCAGTTTAATGCTAAATATTCATTCACTCAACATATACTAGACACACCCTTAGGGTAGTGGAGTTTACTCTTGAGGGAGTGGTCAAGGTGGTATGTGTTGGAGTGATTTAGAGAGTCTAGTTCCTGTCTTCGGACAGAGAAGACGTCTGGAGTTGAGTTCCTGACTTCAGAGAGAGAAGACGTCTGGAGGGAGGAAGCAGTCCAGATTGCTCTATCATCAGTTCGGAAAGTGGAGTCTAGTATAGGTGCTTTAATTCACCTTAGCCTAGTCAGAGCTGTACCTCATCAGCATACACTGGAAGGAAAGAAGAAGTTTAGTGCAGAAAGTCTTCAGTATCCTGTCTAAAGGACGGTATAAGGTTCAGAGACGTGCTCCTGCCTATTGAAAACTGAGCATCTTAACTAACTTTGAAGTGAAGGAAAAGAAAGAAGTGACTACTCGACCCTTGGCTAGTGTGAGTGCTTATGTTACCAGCGAGGACAAGGCGAAAGGCACAGTGGTTTATTGGAATAGTGCTTACGGATTGAAGAAGTCCTGCACATTGCTACCGGTCACTGGGGACCGAAGGATCACTATTGTTTCAAGCACAGTGATAAGAAAACCAGGAATTTACCGGACCTTAGGTCGCGGCAAACAAGCCCTTATAGTCAGTACGTAACTGGGGTCAGGGGAAGTGAAGACTTTGAGTCAGTGCACGACAAGATAAGAATTCAGCTTCTTCGCAGGAAGGCTCCTAACACAAAGCTGACTGGGCGGTACAGCTATAGATTAGCTGGAGATTTTGAGGGAACTACGCTTCAGGCTGGTTGTACTCGTTGTATTGGAAGTAAAGGAGGCCCCTAACTTGTCCAGCTGCTGTCTCAAGATACACTCTCCTTGGATCAGCCTCCCTGGGACCTGCCTGAACATCTTACAAGTAAAGGTATGGAAAGACGCTGACCGTGTGAGACTGTGTTATTTATCTGCACCCGACTTCACTAACTTCATAGACTTTGAGGACCAGTCCCACCTGTAGGGACCCGACATCTAGCTGCCTCACCATCCCCTCAGAGATCTACAGCAGCGCTGGTACTAATTACCAGAATACTACAGGTGGCGTCACGAACTGTATATAAACCTATCCCCTGTAAATATATCCCCAACATACGCCAGACCGCCCGGGCCACAGACCGAGCCACAGCTACCTGTGACAATCCCATAGACTTCTACGGCTCGGCTCTGAGTACCCCATTGCCCTGGTAACCCACAATTGTGGTGGCGGGTCGACTCACTTCCACTACTAGGCCAGTTATTGGGGAACTCAAAGAGAGCATATGGTATTGTAAGATGGCCACCGGACAATCCTTGAGGTTGGTAAAGGGTATGCCACCTAAGCGAGATCGCTAGCGAGATCGCTCAAGCGACAGCAATTTTGTGACGCGCAGCGACATCGTTAGCGACGTCGCTATTGTGACATTACAGCGATGCGCCCCCGCAGTGATGTCGCTGATCGTGCACGAACGGTTGGGCAGTATTTTGATCGAGGCCGTCCGCTGGATGAGCCTGAAGTCGCTGGTTTGACACCTTTAATGAACGATGTGCGACCATCGTTGGCGACTCATATGTCAGCGGCACAGGCGGGACTAGGTTTTCTTAGTAACGCCCCTCAGCTCCGATTGCTGGCCACATCACCTCAAGCAATAAAAATGTCAAATCGGGGCAAACGCAATACTGTCACTTTGCGATTGCAACGGCGGTCAGTCCTGTGTGGCTGGGGCACCTAGCTGGGACCTGTAACTTTGCGATCGCAATGGCGTTGCATGTACTGCGTTGTTGGTGCTGTCCACTTTGCGATCACAATGGCGTCTCATGTTGGCGTGGGCTGGGGCACCTGGCTAGACCTGTAACATTGCGATCGCAATGGCGTCGCGTGTCCTGTGCGTTGTTGGTGCGGTCACTTTGCGATCGCAATAGCGTCTTGCGTCGCAGGTGCATTAGTTTATAAGCATACGTACGTCGGACGGCACGACGCTGGGCGTCGTTCACAGCGGCGTTATTAATATCTTGTGACTATGGCGGCAAGGCAGGTCCAGCAGCCTGGGGGGACGCTGAGGTGAGTTACATCATAAGGAAAAGTGATGCATGGGACTATGGGTGCAGCATCCCGACGGCGCGTCCCATGCATCACAAAAGGCAGTCCTGCGCCGGATCCAGATGGGCCTTGCCTTGGCGGTTCGGGGTGCAGAGAACTACGAAGCAATAAGGAAGAAGCTGGCGGACCTGCGCTAACCGTCGAGCGATAGGGCGCCAGCATCCGTGCACAGCTTCGCAGGCACGTGGTGAGTGTTGATGAGGTATCTGGAGAGGCTAGGTTAAGGCTGTGACGGGACTACCAGTAGTGATGGGGTTACAGGCATTGATGGAAGTACTGGCAGTGATGGGTTACGACAGTGACGGGAGTACCATTAGTGATGGGGTTACGGACAGTAATATCCTCCATACAGTATTATGGCACCACATAGTGCGCCATACAGAATGGACCCATATGTGCCCATATGATGCCCAATAAACATGTGAGGTTCCATAAATAATGAACTCCATTGATGCTCTAGTAATGATGGGCCCCATATATAATTCTCCAGTGTAAATGCTCCCCATAATTGCTCCAAACATTAAATACAAAGGAAAGACCTCTCCTCGCCGGGCACTGCTCTACTCTGAACTTGTCAGGAAATGCGGAAGATGTCACAGCGGTGGAGCAGGGAGGTGTTGACGAGTACCAATACTGAGGGGTTACAGGCATTGACGGAAGTACTGGCAGTGACGGAGTACCAGTATGATGGATACAGCAGTGACGGGTTTGTAGAAGGAGTTATTTCACTGTATATGCATTTTTTATTTGCAGCATCACCTTCACCTGCAGCTGCACCACCGTCCCCCGCAGCCCCGCAGCGCCATCACCAGGGGCATCACCGTGTCCAGGCCCCTTCACCTGCACCAACCCGCCTCCACTTTTGCGGTCATCATCCCCATCCCATCCCCCCTAGGATTCTCTCCTAGCGTCACTCCGTAACGCGTATGCAGGCTCGCCTTCAGGTAATTTATGCACATATATAAGCTCCGACAAGTTTGACAACTTTGTTAGGTCTTAAAATGTTTAAGGGCTGTTGTAATATATATATTTTTCTGTGTTTCCCTAGCCGGTGGTGCCGCAGGTTCTGGGTAGGCCATAAGCGGTCTTCAGGGAGCTGCAGTCGCCCCAAAACCGTAAGTGCACAGCAAACATGTAACATGTACATGTTATGTTGCAACAGAATTCCCTGTTAACTGTTACCATTACCTCCACAGAAATCCCCACTGCCAGGACCTGGCGGATATCACACCGTCGGATGATGGCAGCCATGCATCAACACGGGGTGATGCTGGAGAGGTTTCTGGCTGCCCTACAAAGGGGGCAGTAGTTAATTTTTTTATTTTTTTTTATTTTTTATTATTATTATTTGTATTTTATTGTTTTTTTATTTTTAGTTTTTTTTTGCTATGATATATATGAAAAAAAAAATATATTATATATTAAGTTTATATACCGCTGTGGTGTATAATTATTTATTATATAAGGTTTAGCGCTAGTGTGACAGGCCTTTAAAAGAAATGTTAATTTTTGAAATTTTTTTCATTACATTTTTTACCAATGCTGGAACTCCTATGACTGCTGGTACTCTCCATGTCCCCGTGTGTGACAAGCAGAAACAAGTAGATGGAATAAAAATACAAATTTTTAATAGTTGTCACAAAATTTGTTGACATTAATAAGAATAAAAGACCACAATTCACTAGATAAATAAGATTTTTATTAAAAAATGTAACAATGTATAAAAAAAATAGACAACAAAAAACTTTTGAAAATATTTTAAAAACTACAACTGCTGGTAACATGGATCGTTGCCATTACCAACGTGCCTCGGCGGTGTATAAAAATAAGGTGGAGCAACAACGTTTGGGTTTGGTTGATTTATCCCAATTGGGTTTGGCACAGGATTGTGCGGCCATGGTATTCCGGGTACTGGCGGTCTGGCCGTGACGACATAACTGTTATCAAGGTTTCCTAATGATGCTTGAGTCAGGACCTCAAACATGAGTCTCTCTGCATGAACCCGCTGTATAGGATCCAGTGTTGGGAGCTTCTCATTAGCGTAGTATGCAAAGCCAGTTATTTTTGGTTGGTCTTTTTCCGCCATAAGGACTTTTTTGGCTATTTCAATCAGTTCTGGAGTAGCCGAGGTGGGAGCCTTCCTTTTTCTGCCAGAAAATGTAAGCCGGCTCCGCACAGATGAGGATGGTGGCTCAACTGCTTCGTCGTCTTGGACCAACGCCATGCTGTCTTCAGTCGGAGGTGTGAAGACAGCCTCTTCTGTGTCCTGCATGAACAAAAAACAAATGTTAATTCACAAAGAAAAAGAAATTTATCTTCACACTATAACACCCAAATACAGCAAAAATGTAAAAAACGACACTTGTAAATGGATAGGCCTCAACCGTTGAGCTAGATAAATTATCAGTACATGAAGGGATAAATTCAGCCATTTTATCTACATTTCACAATTATATTTTTAATTTCAAGTCCACTTTGGCATGTACATTAAAATGTGTTTTAATACAAAGGTACTTACATGTACGACAGGGGAGTCCGGCTGGATCACTGGGTCTGGTTCCAACATGGAAGTCGCTTGTCTGGGTACTTCTTGGTCCCTTGTGAAAGAAAACAGCTCAAAGTACCACAATTTGGGGACATAAACATCTTCGGCCCCGGCTCCAGACTTGGTAGAATTCTGTACTTTGTTTAATTCTTTCTTGTAAACTGTGCGGAGGGCCTGAATCCGTTTTTTGACCGATGACTCATCCGCTGGTTCATCGGGATAACGGTTCTTGCACAGCTCCACCAGTTTTTCGCATGCCTCCTTCTTTTTCAGCCTGTTGCTGTAATCAGCGGACTTTATTTTCCACAGGCAAGGCATCGAGCGGTACATCTCAATGAATTCCCGCAGAAATTCATGCTTATCGGCCATCTGTAATAAAAAAAGGATTATGTGAGAACGGCAGAATGGTTAAATAAAATGCTTACATAGCCTACAACATAGAACAGCAGGGAACATAAAATGGTGGTTGTGGGCGCAGCTGGAGAAAACAATGGCAGACCTAAATAAAAGTCATAGATGGACAACTACGGTAAAAACAGCAGGGATCATAAAATGCTGGTGGTGGGCGGGCCAGAACAAAACAATGGCAAACAAAAAAAAAACACGCCCCCCTTTGAGGAAGTGAGCGTCAGGCTCACGAAACGCGCGTCAGGGTTCCTGGACACCTGTGGATATCACAACCTGCTACTAAAATGGGTAAATCTTACCATGATCTGTTTATTTAAATGCACATTTTTTTGTCTATTGTTACAACTGCGCTATGAGCAATACAATATAGTCAGTTCATATAATGATGGAAGCCCTCTGTGGACCTAATTATGATTCTATGACGCTAATACATTGCGCTCTGTACATATGATATTGCATTGAGCAGGCATCCACAGGGTCCTTATTATTGAGTGTATCATCTCATTCTGAGTTATATATACAACTATTCAATATATATGCACAATGCTGTAATTTTATTGATATCTGTACTTTTTGTATACAAATAAATTTGATATATTTTTTGAGATACTTTTTTTGACTTTTTTGTTCTCCAGTAATTCCCAGTTAAATTATAAGTCAGTATCCTATGGTTTGCTATTTTGGTTTTTTTTTTTTTCCTTATAAAAAAAAAAATTGATGGACAACAATGGTTAACAAAAGCTGGGATCTTAAAATGGATCTGTAAAATTAATTTTAAAAAAATTAAAAATTAAATGTTACAAAAAAAAATACCTACCTTACAAGACTTGTTTGTGATCCTTGAAAAAAAAAAAAAAAAGGGAAACGCAATAGCGCCACAAACTGGATCGCAGAAAAAAAAAATAATGGCACAGGCACAGACTGGATCGCAGCAAATGCAATAGAGGCACAGACTGGATCGCAGCAAATGCAATAGAGGCACAGACTGGATCGCAGAAAAAAAAGATCAATAACGGCGCAGACTGGATCACAGCAAACGCAATAGTGGCACAAACTGGATCGCAGTAGCTGCAAAGAAGGCTAGCAGGACGCACTGGAATGATGCTGGAGATTTGAATGAACCGCTTCCGCTCGAGAGCAATGGAAAGGAGCGCTAATACATCGTCTTTTATGACGCGGTCATCCAATCACAAAGCGAGAGCTGTGACATAAACAGTCATGACATATAGTGACCACCAATCTGTGCTGAGGGACGTGGAAAAGGTTGCGCTCAATCACGCCTATCGAGGTCGTGATCTTTGACAATACATGCTGTGTGGCACGTCCTAACGACCGCCGAAGTCGTTATACAGATCGCTGATCGCTGATGCGTCGTTGATGAGATCTTCCTGTTTGGAAGCTACTAGCGACCTTAAAGCGATCACACCAACGATCTCGTTAGCTTGGTCGTTGTCGTGATCGCTAGTGCGATCGCTTAGTGTGGCAGTACCTTAAGTTCGGTGATGTGAGCTCGGAAAGCATTCTCCAGCACATATAGTGCTGATAGTTATTAGAGCATTCCAGAGCCGGGTTTTACGAGCAGTCAAAAGAGATGGGTGGCAATGATTGTTCACATATCCCCACCACAGGGGTGTGGTTTGGCAGATAAAATGGAGACCAAGTGTCTCATTCAGTGTCTGTGACTGGAGGTGTGGAAGCCTTCAGTGTGCTTGTTGAAAGACCTGAGCAGGCAGACCTGCTGTGCTATATCGGCTGTTTATTTTCTGTTTGTTTTCAGTTTGTGTCGGAGAAGGCTATATTTTGTTTTCTTATGCTTAAGCAGGTTTATGAAATTTTAATTAATCTGACTGACCATTTATATGAAACTGCTTCCTGTGCCTACCCAAACCGCAACTGAGTGAGTTCAAACCTCTACAATTGGTGCTAGAAGCACAGGCACGAATCCCAAGGGGCAGTGTGACTGCAGCAGAGATCCCACATGTCCTGGGTGAAAGAGACTGCAGGAGCGAAATCAGACAACATGGAGGAGTTTATAAAGCAACTGGTGCAGGCTAATCTCCAGCAGCAACAGATATATGGCAGCATCATCAACAGCAGCACAGGCAACAGATTGAACTCTTAGGTGAGGTGATACGTGACAGGGCAACCGCCCCAACACCAAATCCAGGTGATGACTAATACGCAAGAATGACGGTAAGAAGAGTGTTGCAAAATATGCCCCGGGTGACGACGTTGAGGCGTTCCTGACGGTTTTTGAAATGAAAATGAAAAGTGAATGAAAAATGTCAGACACCCAAACTCTCATTTTCACTGGTTCAAGGTTATGCCCACATAACTCCCCTTGATGATCTCATATGGGGGGGCTCGTTATGAGATGTGCTTTGTCTTTTAGCAGATTATGAGGTCCCCAACTTACAGGATATCTTTGCTCCTGAAGGTCCCAGGCAGTAGATATTGTCATCATGTTAATTATCGCGATTTTACTTTTCTTAAGGGATGAAACATGGCATGGTTAGCAGCATCCATCGGACCGATATTAAGTTGTAGGTGTTAGAATGGCCTTACTGTGATGAAAGTGAATGCATTATATTTGTACCTTCACTACAATGGCAAAAATATATCTCACATAAATATTGAATCAATGCAAACCCCAATTTTCATCACTGACTACTGGTTCTAAAAATTCTGCGATCAATGCTTTGATCAGAGGAAGTTTAACACTTATAAGTGTACTGTCTCTCAGAGCAGATCTCCTGTTGTAATTAGCTGGTCACTGCAGGGGTCCCAACGTCAATGGAGGTTGAAGTATTAGCTCTTCTCCAGTTCTAATTAATTCCATATGGTCAATGTGAGGGTGATGTGTCCCCTCTCCGGAGATGTCTTTATGGATTTATTTTTTTCTCTACTACACATTATATCTGTAAAAAAAATGGTATCACTGAAAAGTCAAGTCATCTCATAAAAACAAGTCCTCATATGGAAGAAAAATAAAAACGTTACAGCTCTCAGATTATAGTAATGCAAAAAAAAACAATTTTTTTAAACAGCTTTCAGTCTGCAATTGTAGCAAAGCATAGAAATGGCTATATAAATATAATTTTCACCGCACCGTGAACAGCGTAAAAAAAAACTAAATAAAAATAATTCTTGAATTGCTGTTTTTTGTTCAATATGAAGAAACAATACTGAATAAAGAGTAAGCAAAAATGCTATGTACCCCAAAATGGTACCAATAATATTTATTTCATAAAAAAGCTGAAGACATAATACAGCACCCGTTATATAAATCTGATATCATTGTAATCGTTCTGACCTGAGAAATAATCAGTCTTACAACTTTTACAACATAGTGAACATCATAAAAAAACTAAATAAAAACAATTCTTGAATTGATGGTTTTTATTCAAACTGCATACGAAAAAACTGACTGACTAAAAAGTGATAAAAATTGCTATTTATCCCAAAATGGTACCAATAAAAACTTTAACTTATCCAAAACAAAAAACAAACTCTAATACAGTTCTGCCAAATGCAGATGGCCACACATCGCTTCTGAGCCTAAACTGCATCCAAAGTATGGCAATGTTGCATCTGGGAGAGTCCACTCAACAATTTACGTGGTCCTTGTCTCCAAAGGCACAAACTGGGCACAATCTGATATTGGGCACTAAGCTGTCTGTGTTGAAATTTTGGTGTCTATTTTCTCCATTTTCTCCTTCTGAGAATTAAAAACTTGTTGATGCAGTAACATTTTAGCAGAAAAAAAAGCACGGCCCAATCTTATAAAATTTTGTGAAGCATCTGTGGGTTAAAAATGCTCATCACAACCATAGATGAATTTCTTGAGGGAGTTAGTGTACAAATGAGTTGTCCTGTGGGGGAGTTCTTCAAATTAGCCATGGCACCTGCAATTTGTTCCAGCCAAAGTTGCACTCTAAAAATCAAACAGCGATCCTTTCTTTACAAGCCACGTTATTGTACCCAAATAGTTTTTGAACCAATATGCTATTGGTGCATTTGGTAGCAATTGCCTTTAAATTATAAGGTCCATTTTTACCTATTATCCTATGTGGAAATGAAATATTTTGAACACAAGCAATATTGTAGAAAGAAAAAAAATATTTTTTTTTATTCCACTTTGCACTAATTGGATGAATACACAACTTAATGATATGCAAATGATGAAAAACAGAAACTAATTTTTTAAAACTTCTCGATTTATTCAATATTGAGTATGAGCACTACATGCGGAAATCCCCGTACTTACACTCCTCGGCATTTCTTCTATATATTTTCCAAAGTTGTCAGGCTCAGTTATGAAATGAGCCATTTCTGAATGATTTTGACCTCCTGAATTCAAATCTGACAATGAAAATTTTTAGTTGGCTCTTGTTTATATGACATCAAAAACTTTCCTTTTGCTGATACATATAATTACCATATTTTGCAGATTATAAGATGCACCGGATTATAAAATGCACCCAAATTTTGTGGTGGAAAATAAGAAAAAAACATTTTTAAATAAGATGTTGTTACGCAGTTATGATCTGTTTTAACATTACCTTACCTAGTCCGCGGCGGCGGTGGAGCGGGGTCAAAGGTTGCCAGGAGATCATCAGCGGCAGCAGGAGTGGGGCGATGCTGCAGGTCCCATCCTCTCAGAAGGGTCACTGTTCCAGGACATTGGTGGCGCCAGCAGGAGAAGTGTGGCAATGCTGTGGGCCCCGTCCTCTCTGAAGGTCCTCCTTCCCCTTTGCCGTACATATCCATTCTCTGGGCTCTGGGAAAATGGCTACCTGAGGCGGTTCATGCTCAGATTGAGATCTCGGGAGACAACATATACCTCATAGTCACTATCTTATATATATATATATATGTACATATATATATATATACACATATATATAAACCCTATATGGCCTGAACAGTTGTGTACTTAGCTTAATGGCATCTTCTTCCTATGCGTTTCCCCCCTCTTTGGGTCATTCAGGGGTTCATCAGGGAATATCTTCAATCAGGACAAGAAAAGTAGACCATAAGCCGTACTGTAGTGGGGATAAGAGCTCACAGGCCCAGGCAATATGCCCAAACATAGCCCCCTACATACAACATGAGCCCTCACACAGCCCCTTATACACAGAATGAGCCCCCACATACTCCTGTACATCCAGTATGAACACACATACAGCCCCGTACATACAGTACGAGCCCTCACATAGCTCCCAATATACAGTATGAGCCACTACATAACTAGATTCAGTATGAGCCCTCTTATAGCCCCTAGATACAGTATGAGCCCCCATATAAATCCCTATATACAGTATAAGCCCACATTATTCCCTATATACAATATGAGCCCCATAAAGCCTCCTATATACAGGATTAGCCCCACATAGCCCCCTATATACAGTATGAGCCCCCATATAGCCTCCTATACATATAGTAGAAGCCCGTACATAGCTCCCTATATACAGTATGAACCCCCGCATACCTGCCTAGATACAGTATGAGCCCCCACATACAGTTGTGTGGAAAAGTGTTTGCCCTCTTCCATATATCTTAGTATACATCTTAGTATATCGACCATCCAACATACCTTAAATGGCACAGTTTCCATCCAAAACACATAAAAAACTCTATTGTCTACAGCAGGGGTGGGGAATATTTTTTCTGCCAAGGGCCATTTGGATATTTATACCATCCTTCGGGGGCCGTACAAACTCCGCCCACAAAGTACATCCTGACTCTGGCACTGGTGTCAGGATGTAATCTTTCATTGCATGCCCTTCAGTGTTCTGTAGTGAACACTACGTGTGTACTTACAGTGCAAAAAGAAATTAATGAGCTGGTGGCAATCAAAATACAGCTCCCTACCAAAGCACAGCAGTCCCTGAGAATCTTCCCGGGGGCCGGATAAAAGGTCATCGAGGGCCGTAAATGGCCCTGGGGCCTGAGGTTCCCCACCCCTGGTCTACAGCCAAGCCATCAGATACAACCATATATGTTCCAACCCCATGGATAGAGATGAACACCTTGGTCGCCTTAGAAAGACCTTTTTAAATCAGGGCTACCATCCAAGAACAATTGAAAACCAAATTACAAGAGCCACCAGAATATCAAGGAATCACCTGCTACATTACAAAACTAAAGAAGAAAATAACTGGGTGCCTCTAGTGGTCACCTACAATCCAAATCTGGAGATGCTAAGGGGAGCTGCACGGAAACTACAACCTTTACTACAAAAAGATGCCCGATTACAATCCATATTTCCAGACCCCCCACTACTGTGTTTTAGGCTGCCCCCAAACCTAAGAAGCATCATTGTCAGAAGTTCCCTGTCCTCCCCAACAGCTGCAGAACCTTTCCTTGCAACAAGAAGAAATGCAAAACCTGTCCATTTATAATGACCAGGGACAAGATAAAGATCCCCAACTCCCATCAGGACTACAAGATACCAGGTACTTTCAGCTGCATCACATCTAATGTGGTGTACCTAATTATTTGTACTAAATGTCCAACTGGGGGTCTGTATGTGGGAGAGACCGGGCAAAAACTGAGAACAAGGATGAATTCTCATCGCCACACAATAAGAGAAAAAAGAATGGATCTACCTGTGGCAAAACATTTTTGCTCCCCTGGTCATAGCATGTTGGACATGCAATTACTTGTACTGAAAGGTAGGTTCACATCTCAGAGACACAGAAGAGTTTGCGAATACAAATTGATGGTGACCTTTGACACTCTTAATGCTGGAATGAACCTGTCACATGGATTTATGACATTTTACATCAGTTAAGGAATTTACTCCAAAGACCCTGTGAGAGCATCACAAAACATTACCAGACCCCAATCAGAGGGCAATAAAACTTTCACACTCCTTATATATGAACTGTTCCAATATTTATGTTCATCCCTCTGTCATAATGACTATTCTGCTTCACGACACTTGTCTTACCTATTTGTTTATTTCTGTGCTGTGTTGTGTATAAATATGTGATTCTTCAGATCTTGTATTAGTCTTTGCCTGATGAAGAGACCTGAGTAGTCTCGAAAGCTTGCAATTTGTTACCATCTTTTCAGTTAGCCATTAAAAGGTATCAACCACTGAGGACTCTCAATTCTAAATATTTTGCCCTCTTCCAGATATCCTATTCTTTTGCATGTTTGTCATGCTTTAATGTTTCAGAAATAACACAAGTAAAAACAAAATGCAGTTTTTAAATGAAGGTCTCTATTATTAATCCCTTTACCCCAAGGGTAGTTTGCATGTTAATGACCGGCCAATTTTTATAATTCTGACCTCTGTCCCTTTATGAGGTAATAACTCTGGAACGCTTCCATGGATCCCGGTGATTCTGACACTGTTTTCTCGTGACATAATGTACTTCATGATAGTGGTAAAATTTCTTTGATATGACTTGCATTTATTTGTGAAAAAAAAACAGAAATTTGGCGAAAATTTCACAATTTTCCAACTTTGAATTTTCATAGTCTTAAATCACACAAATATGTCACACAAAATACTTAATAAGTAACATTTCCCACATGTCTACTTTACATCAGCACAATTTTGGAACCAAAATTGTTTTTTGTTAGGAAATTTTTATTTTCCCAAGGGTAACAGGAGCAATTGGACCGCAAAAGTTAATGTACAATTACCCTTTATGTGGGGGAGAACCACTGTTTGGGCGCATGGCAGAGCTCGGAAGGGAAGGAGCGTCGTTTGACTTTTTCAAACCAAAATTGGCTGGAATTGAGATCGGACGCCATGTCGCGTTTGGAGAGCCCCTGGTGTGCCTAAACAGTGGAAACCCACCACAAGTGACCCCATTTTGGAAACTAGACCCCCCAAGGAACTTATCTAGAGGTGTGGTGAGAACTTTGAACACCTAGGTGTTTCACTAAAGTTTATAACGCCCGGGGGTGAAAATAAAAAATTGTATTTTTTCCACAAACATGATCTTTTAGTCCCCAATTTTTTGTTTTCCCAAGGGTAACAAGAGAAATTGGACCCCAAAAGTTGTCCAATTTGTCCTGAGTACGCTGATACCCCATATGTTGGGGGGAACCATTGTTTGGGCCCACGTCAGGGCTCGGAAGAGAAGTAGTGACATTTTGGAATGCAGACTTTTTTTTTCCCACAAAAATGATTTTGTAGCCCCCAATTTTTTATTTTCCCAAGGGTAACAGGAGAAATTGGACCCCAAAAGTTGTTGTCCAATTTGTCCTGAGTACGCTGGTACCCCATATGTGGGAGAAAACTACTGTTTGGGCCCACGTCAGGGCTCGGAAGAGAAGTAGTGACATTTTGGAATGCAGACTTTGATGGAATGGTCTGCGGGTGTCATGTTCCGTTTGCAAAGCCCCTGATGTGCCTAAAGAGTGGAAACCCCCCACAAATGACACCATTTTGGAAAATAGACCCCATAAGGAACTTATCTAGATGTGTGGTGAGAACTTTGAACCCCCAAGTGCTTCACAGAAGGTTATAACGTAGAGCCGTAAAAATAAAAAATAATTTTTTCACAAAAATGACCTTTTTGCACCCATTATTTTATTTTCCCAAGAGAAACAGGATAAATTTGACCCCAAAAGTTGTTGTGCAATTTGTCCTAAGTATGCTGATACCCCATATATGAGGTAAACCACTGTTTGGGTGCATGGCAGAGCTTGGAAGAGGAGTGCCAGATTTTACTGTTATGGTTTGCAGGTGCCATGACCCACTGGGAGAGCGCACGAGGTGCCAAAACAGCAGAACTCCCCATAAGTGACCCCATTTTATGAACTACTCTTCTCAATGAATTTATTTAGGTGAGCAGTGATCATATTGACACCATGAGTGTGTCACAGAATTTTATACCATTGGGCAGTGAGGACAAAATAACTACATTTTTACCACTAAAATTTTGTTTTAGTCGAAGATTTTACATTTTCACACAAGAAGTGGGTAAAAACGGCAACAAAACTTGTCCCACAATTTCTACTGAACGTGACAATACCTCATATGTGGCTGTAGAGTACTACTTAGCCATGCGGAGAGACTCGGGAGGAACGGAGCGCTATTTGCCTGTTCAAGTGAATGGGTCTGTGCACATGTCAGTGTGTTTCCACGGACCGTGTATCCATGGGTAAAACACACTGACATGTCACGTTTTTTAATGTCAGCACGGGCCACAAAACATCCAGCACACGTGCATACGCATAACTCACATGGATATCATTCATGTGTCACGCATAGGCGCCGGGGAACAGCGCTTAGGGTATGTTTCCACGTTCAGTATTTGCTGCGGATTGGACGCTGCGTACAGACGCAGCGTTCAATCCGCAGCGGCTAGATGTTGCAGCATAGAGGATGGGATTTTATGAAATCCCATCTACCCTATGTGTGCAGGGACGCCTCCGGCATCCCTGCGTGTACGCACATGGGGCGCGTCTTTATAGACCACAGCATGTCTATTTATCTTGCGGAGACGCTCAGTCTCCGCAAGATAAATAGCACCATCCTACGTATAGGATGCGCAAGTATTACACACACGGACACTAACATTTCCGGTACTGGAAATATCAGGACGTGTGAAAGAGGCGTTATAGCGGGTTTTTATGTTTGGCTGCTGTCACACACTAAAAGACGCTTTTCATTGCAAGTAATAGTTTTTGCATTACCATCTTTTGAGAACTATAATTTTTCCATATTTTGGCTCACAGAGTCATGTGTGGTCTTGGTTTTTGCGGGACGAGTTGACGTTTTTATTGGTACCATTTTTGGGTACATGACATTTCTTGATCGCTTTTTATTCCGATTTTTGAAAGGCAGTATGAACAAAAACCAGCAATTCATGAATTTCTTTTGGGGGGAGCGTTTATACCATTCCACGTGTGATAAAATTGATAAAGCAGTTTTATTCTTCAGGTTAGTACGATTACAGTGATACCTCATTTATATATTTTTTTAAGTTTTGCCGCTTTTATACAATAAAAACTGTTTTATATAAAAAATAATTGGTTTTCCATCACTTTATTCTGAGAGCTATAACTTTTTATTTTTCCAGTGATGGAGATGAATGGGGGTTTGTTTTTTGCGGGACAAGATGACGTTTTCAGCGGTACCATGTTTATTTATATCCGTCTTTTTGATCGCGTGTTATTTCACTTTTTGTTCGTCGGTATGATGATAAAGCAATGTTTTTTGCCTTTTTTTATGGTGTTCACTAAATGGGTTAACTAGTGGGACAGTTTTATAGGTTGGATCACTACGGACGCGGCGATACTAAATATGTGTACTTTTATTGTTTCGATTTTTTTTATTCAAATATTTATTTAGTGATAGAATAAATATTGATTTTTTTATTATTGTTTTTTATTTTTTTTAAATATTTTTACAATTATTTAAATTTTTTTTTAACTTTACTCTATCTTTTACACTTTGTCCCACTATGGGACAATCATTTTATGCAGGCTGATCACTTCTATAGTATGCAGATGAAGCAGCATCTGCATGCTAAAGAAGCTGTCAGCGCTGCACTTTCTGCACACTGACCTGAGAGACTTCCTGACATGCACTGCGCATGACAGGAAGTTTCTCAGCTCTGGTGACCCGGATGTCATCATGACGACATCGGGTTACCATAGCTGCGATCGGGACCCTGCGTCATGCCACGGGGTCTCCGATCCAAAGGCAGAGGGGCTGTCAGACCTCTGCCTGCTCCCAGAATGCTGCGATTTTGTTTGATCGCAGTATTCTGGGGGTTAGAGTGCCGGGTGTCAGCTGTGAGAAACAGCTGACACCCGGCCGCGATCAGCTGCGCTCTCCCCGTGAGCGTGGCTGATCATTATGTCGTACTATCCCATCCATGGTCCGACAGGCCCAGGGCACATGGAAGGGATAGTACGTCTAATGTCATAGAGGGGTTAAGGGAAAAAGAAATCCAAACACAAAGGGCCCTGTGTAAAAAATCATTGTCCAATCATGAACTCCCATCATTATCCTCTCCCTCACCCCCACCATTGTCCTCTTGTCACCCCATCATTGTCCTCTCCCCACATCCCATTATTGTCCTCTACCCACATCCCATCATTGTCGTCTACCCACCCCATCATTGTTCTCTCCCCACATCCCATTACTGTCCTCTCTTCACCCCATCATTGTCCTTTCTTCGCCCCATCATTCTCCTCTCCCAACTCCCATCATTGTCCTCTCCCCACTCCCATCATTGTCCTATCCCCACATCCCATTACTGTCCTCTCTTCACACCATATTTGTCCTCTCTTCGCCCCATCATTGTCCCCTCTTCGCCCCATCATTGTCCTCTTCCCACATCCCATCATTGTCCTCTCACCACATTCCATCATTGTCTTCTCCCCACATCCCATCATTGTCCTCTCCCCGCTCCTATCATTGTCTTCTCCCCACATCCCATCATTGTCCTCTCCCCGCTCCCATCATTGTCTTCTCCCCACATCCATCATTGTCCTCTCCCCACATTCCATAATTGTCTTCTCCCCACATCCTATCATTGTCCTCTCACCACAGCTCATCATTGACCTCTCCCCACTCCCATCATTGTCCTCTCCCCGCTCCTATCATTGTCCTCTCCCAGCTCCCATCATTGTCATCTCCCCAGTGTATTGGAAATAAAGACACACTCCCCTTTAAGTCCATTCCCCACAGCATCATTTCTTTCTTCTTTCGTCTGCAACTTTCTAAATGACACAGGTGATTGCTTCATGCTGATGTCATCAAGCCGCGCACACCTGTGTCACTGAGAAAGCGCCGGGTAGGAAGCTGAGGATGGGATCCTGCAGCTCCACTGCTATTTTCTCTTGTAGACAGCAGAGCTGCAGGATCACTCCCTACCCAACATACCGCGTATGATAAGCACAATCTGGCCATGTCCCCCCCAGAGCCTCGGGCTCAGAGAAATAGGCCAGATTGTCCTCATTATTACTGCCTTACAAGGGCACCCCTCCACCTCCCTGTCCCGGTGCAGCTGCATTATAATGAGGGCAATTGGGCCATGGGCAACCCCAGAGCCCCAGGCCCCGGGCGGCAGCCCAGATTGCCCTCATTATAATCTGCCTATTATCATGGTTGCGAAACAAATAAATCTGAACATCACTTGCTAGGTGATTCCACTTCTGTGGTCTGGAACCTAACTTTGTGTTAAAAGGTGTGATTCAGTTGAGGTTGCTGACAGAAAGTGTCAGTTGTGAGTAGAAGATGCTTCATGACACCAAGGGCCCTCTTCTTCCTCACTTGACTTGACTGAAAATGTTTCTGTATGTAGTAATGGGCATATTACAGAAGGAATGTTTGGTTACTGTAAAGTCCACTTCTACCTTGAAACCCCATTCCTAATGGGGGCATCATGCAGAAATAGCAATTAATAGTGTAATCGGTTGTCTCTCTCCAGATCATTGGAACTGCAGAAGGCATAGATTGCCTCTTTCCATGCAACCACTGGGTAATATGTTTTCAGCACCACAAAATTAGTTAAGTTAAAATGTCTAATCTCTGAACCAATCTGACTGTAGAACAGTGATATCAATGAGGTTAATGGTGGTTGTCTGAGGAATGCTCTGCAATGCTGAATGCACTTGGGCACAGAAATCACAATGATCCGATGCTGGAATCTTCCATCGCAATTTCCAACCAGCGACGTCCCAAACGTGCTGAATGGGAAATGAGTCTGGAGACGCTGCAGGCCATGGCAGTATGTTTAGGCCATGCAAACTTCTCACAGTAGCATGACCAACATGCAGACGGTTAATGTCGTGTGAAAAAATGCTCCTGGGACACTTTTGAGAAATGGCCATTTGTAGAGATATTCACAAAGGCCAAAACTGGCTCAGTCAGCACCAAGCTTAAGGGCTTTAGAGAGAACCTGTCACCATAGAAAAGCAGTCCAATCAGCAGGCATCATGTTACAGAGCAGGTCTAGCTAAACAGATACATATTTTTGTGAGAAAAGATTCAGCATAACCTGTGATTTAATCATTTAAACCTCTGCACTTTCTGGAACTTTCAGTACAGTAGAAGGTCTTATCAGTGACTGACAGCTCTCCAAGTAGGAGACTTATACAAAGCTGTCAGTCACTGATAGGGCCGCCTACTGGACTGAAAGTCCCAGAAAGAGCAGAGGATTAAACTATGAAAACACAGATTTTGAATCTTACTCACAAATCTATATAGCAATCTGCTAAGCTCCCCCTGCTCTATAACATGGTGCCTGCATATTGGACTGCAGTTTCATGTTAACATGTTCCCAAGGGTGGTTTGCACGTTAATGACTGGGCCAACTTTTACAATTCTGACCACTGTCCCTTTATGAGGTTATAACTCTGGAACGCTTCAACGGATCTTCACGATTCTGAGAATGTTTTCTCGAGACATAATGTACTTCATGTCAGTGGTAAAATTTCTTCGATATAACTTGCATTTATTTATGAAAAAATGGAAATATGGCAAAAAATTTGAAAATTTTGCAATTTTCAAATTTTGAATTTTTATGCCCTTAAAGCAGAGAAATATGTCACACAAAATAGTTACTAAATAACATTCCCCACATGTCTACTTTACATCAGCACAATTTTGGAAACAATTTTTTTTTGTTAGGAAGTTATAAGGGTTAAAAGTTGACCAGCGATTTCTCATTTTTACAACACCATTTTTTTAGGGACCACATCACATTTAAAGTCACTTTGAGGAGTCTATATGATAGAAAATAACTAAAAGTGACACCATTCAAAAAAATGTACCCCTCAAGGTGCTCAAAACCACATTCAAGAAGTTTATTAACCCTTCAGGTGCATCACAGGAATTTTTGGAATATTTTTAAAAAAAATGAACAGTTAACTTTTTTTCACAAAATATTTACTTCAGATCCAATTTTTTTTATTTTATGAAGGGTAACAGGAGAAATTGGAACCCAAAAGTTGTTGTGCAATTTCTCCTGAGCACGCTCATACCACATATGTGGGGAGGAACCACTGTTTGGGCGCATGGCAGAGCTCGGAAGAGAAGGAGCGCCGTTTGACTTTTCAATGCAAAATTGATCGGACGCCATGTTGCGTTTGGAGAGCCCCTGATGAGCCTAAACAGTGGAAACCCCCCACAAGTGAAACCAAAAAAGTAGACCCCCTAAGGAACATATCTAGATGTGTGCTGAGCACTTTGAACCCCCAAGTGCTTCACAGAACATTATAACGTAGAGCCGTAAAAATGCGGAATTTGGCTGGACGCCATGTCGCATTTGGAGAGCCCCTGATGAAAACCCCCCACAAATGACCCCATTTTGGAAACTAGATGCCTCAAAGAACTTATCTAGATGTGTGGTGAGCACCTTGAACCCCCAAGTACTTCACAGAAGTTTATAACGTAGAGCCGTAAATATTACAAATCATAATTTTTTCACAAAAATGATCTTCTCGACCCCAATTGTTTTATTTTCCCAAGTGTAACAGGAGAAATTGGACCCCAAAAATTGTTTTGTAATTTGTCCTGAGCATGCTGATACCCCATAAGTGGGGGTAAACCACTGTTTGGGTGCATGGCAGAGGTTGGAAGGGAAGGAGCACCGTTTGACTTTTTCAACGCAAAATTGGCTGGACTCCATATCGCATTTGGAGAGCCCATTTTGGAAACTAGATCCCAAAAGGAACTTATCTAGATGTGTGGTGAGCACTTTGAATTCCCAAGTGCTTCACAGGAGTTTATAACGCCCTAGCGTGAACATAAAAAAAATCATATTCTTTCCACAAACATGATCTTTTAGACCCCAATTTTTTATTTTCCCAAGGGTAACCGGACAAATTGGACCCAAAAGTTGTTGTCCCATTAGTACGCTGATACCCCATATCTGTATGGGCACACATCGGGGCTCGGATGGAAAGTAGTGATGGAGAGCCCCTGATGTGCCTAAACAGTGGAAACCCCCCACATGTGACCCCATTTTGGAAACCAGACCCCCTAAGGAACTTATCTAGATGTGTGGGGAGAACTTTGAACTCCAAGTGCTTCACAGAAGCTTATAGCGTTGTTCTGAGGGCCTCAGGGAAGCACACAAGGGAGCCCCTTCCACTGTTTAGGCATATCATATCGGCATTGAAAAAGTCAAATGGCGCTCCTTCCCTTCCGAGCTCTGCCATGTGCCCAAACAGTGGTTTACACCCACATATGGGGTATCAGTGTACTCAGGACAAATTGAACAATAACTCTTGGGGTCCAATTTCTTCTGTTACCCTTGGGAAAATAAAAAATTGGGGCAAAAATATCATTTTTGTGGGAAAAAATATGATTTTTTATTTTTATGGCTCTACGTTATAAACTTCTGTGAAGCACTTGGGGGTCCAAAGTTCTCCCCACACATCTAGATAAGTTCCTTGGGGGGGTCTATTTTCCAAAATGGGGTCATTTGTGGGGGTTTCCATTTTTTAGGCACATCAGGGGCTCTTCAAATGCGACATGACGCCCGCAGACCATTCCATCAAAGTCTGCATTCCAAAACGTCACTACTTCCCTTCCGAGCCCCGACGTGTGCCCATACAGTAGTTTTCTCCTACATATGGGGTATCAGCGTACTCAGGACAAATTGGACAACAACTTTTGGGGTCCAATTTCTCCTGTTACTCTTGGGAAAATAAAAAATTGGGGACTAAACGATCATGTTTGTGGAAAAAATATGATTTTTTTATTTTCATGCTCGGGCTTGATAAACTTTAGTGAAACACCTGGGGGTTCAAAGTTCTCACCACACATCTATAAAAGTTCCTTGGAGGTCTAGTTTCTAAAATGGAATCACTTGTGGGGATTTTCAATGTTCAAGCACATCAAGGCTCTCCTGTCATGCTGTCTAATGATATGTATACAATGTCAGTAAACTATTAATACAGGAACAACACTCTATACAACAACTAGTATAGCAACATCAGCATGTAAGTATAGAATAGATTTACCTGACACGATATCTGCTGAACTCAGGGTTAATCTTGAGGACTTGATGAGCTGAAACAGGAAAGAGGTGGACCGGGATCTAACCTGACCCTAAACTGGGGTCCTAACTAATCCCTCACCTTGGAGGTACTGATAATGGTTCAGAGGTCCAAGTCTCCAACCTAACCCTGTCTCCTATCAGACCCTGAACCCTGTAATCAGTCCTAAGAAGGATCCTGACTACCACCAAAGGGATATGGGCTGATCTTAGCTAAATACACAGATTAGACATATAAGACAGACAGGATAACACTCGCTTGCATACACACTCAAACACCAAAGGAACATAAATGGTCTGGGAAATAAACTCTAACCAAGTTGAGCTTAGAACAACTAAGGAGCTCACAACTAAAGTCTATACAGATTCATTCCTATCTGTGGTCTGCATGAAGGTTTCACTGGCAACTCCCCAAGCAGACAACCAGGAATTTAAAGGAAACCAATCAACAAATAATCAATTGCAGCCGGGAGAAACTGCACCCAGTCCCAGCACCGAGCACAGACAGAATTAACTCCCTAGCTGCCAAACACAAAGAAACAGCAGCTCAGCTGTGAGAAGTCAAAATGTGCAACCGCGACGATCTTCGTGGCAATGCACACATGACAGTACCCCCCCTTCTACGAGGGGCCTCCGGACCCTCAGGGCCAGGCCTGCCCGGGTGAGTTCTGTGGAAGGTCCGAACCAAACGATCTGCGTTAACATCAGACGCAGGGACCCACGTCCTCTCCTCAGGACCATACCCCTTCTAATGCACCAAGTACTGAAGGGACCGGCGATTCAGACGTGAGTCAATGATCTTTGATACTTGAAATTCCAAGTTACCATTGACCAACATAGGAGGAGGAGGTAGAGGTGACGGTATGACTGGTGCCACATACCTTTTAAGTAATGACTTGTGGAACACCATTATGAATTTTAAACGTAGGAGGGAGGTCCAGACGAAATGCCACAGGATTAATTATGGAACTGATCCTGTACGGCCCGATGAATCTGGGACCCAGTTTCCAGGAGGGCACTTTAAGTTTTATATTCCTGGTAGACAACCATACCAGATCGTTCACATTCAGATCTGGACCAGAAACTCTCCTCCTATCAGCCATACGTTTGTAACGGTTTCCCATCGCACTCAGATTATTCAATACACCTCTCCACACAGAAGCAAGTGACGACGAGAAACGCTCCTCCTCAGGAACCCCAGAAGGGCCCCCCCCATTGAAAGTACAAAACTGGGGATGAAAACCATATGCCCCAAAAAACGGGGACTTACCAGTGGACTCGCTCCGCCTGTTGTTAAGAGCGAACTCTGCCAGAGGCAAGAAAGAAGACCAGTCCTCTTGGTTCTCTGAGACAAAACACCGGAGATATGTCTCTAAGCTCTGATTCAGACGCTCTGTCTGACCATTGGTCTGCGGATGAAAAGCCGAGGAAAATGACAATTGCATCCCCCGACGTAAACAAAATGGCCTCCAAAATTTGGACACAAACTGAGACCCCCTATCTGACACCACATCAGAAGGCAACCCATGAAGTCTAACGATCTCCCTAATGAACACCTGCGCCAGAGTTTTAGCATTAGGGAGTGCAGGAAGAGCAACGAAATGTGCCATCTTACTGAACCTGTCAACAACCACCAGTATGACAGTATTCCCTGACGACGGAGGAAGGTCCGTAATGAAGTCCATAGATAAATGAGTCCATGGACGCTCCGGAAGTTTCAAGGGTAAAAGGGTCCCAGACGGACGGGTATGAGGGGTTTTAGAGCGAGCACACACCCCACATGACGCGACAAAAGTTATAACATCTTTATTAGCATTAGGCCACCAAAACCGGCGAGAAAGGAGATCTAAAGTAGCCTTACTCCCTGGATGTCCTGCTAGAGCAGAATTATGATGTGCCTCAATAACCTTTTGTCTCAACAGATTTGGGACAAACAGTCTCCCTGGAAGTCCTGCAGGGGCGTCCCCCTGAGCCTCTAACACCTCCTCCTCAAGCTCAGAAAATACAGCCGACACTACCACCCCCTCCTGAAGGATAGGACTCGGGTCATCCGTTTTCCCCGGCCCCTGGGAAACTGCGAGACAAGGCATCAGCCTTTACATTCTTAGACCCCGGGCGATAAGTGACGACAAAATTAAACCTGGTAAAAAACAACGACCATCGAGCTTGTCTGGAATTCAGACGCTTAGCGGATTCCAAATACAACAGGTTCTTGTGATCAGTAATAACGGTAACCGGGTGGACTGCCCCCTCCAAAAAGTGACGCCATTCTTCAAAAGCTAACTTAATGGCCAAAAGTTCCCTATTGCCGATATCATAATTCCTTTCGGCGGACGACAATTTCTTAGAAAAGAAAGCGCACGGATGCCATTTACCAGGGGACGGACCCTGGGACAATATAGCACCCACCCCTACGTCAGACGCATCCACCTCCACAATGAACGGCTGAGATGCATCTGGTTGGATGAGAACGGGTGCCGAAGCAAAACATTTCTTCAAAGAGGAAAAGGCTTGGCAAGCTTTGTCCGACCATTTAGAAAAATCCGTCCCTTTTCTTGTCATGTCAGTGAGAGGTTTGACAACAGATGAGAAATTACAAATGAATTTCCGGTAGTAGTTAGCAAACCCCAAAAAACGCTGCAGAGCCTTAAGATCCCCTGGCTGATCCCATTCAAGCACTGCTCTCACCTTTTCAGGGTCCATACGGATACCGGAGGCTGACACCAAAAAACCCAAAAACTGAAGTTCCTGTACGGCAAATACACACTTCTCCAGTTTGGCGTATAATTTATTGTCTCGCAAGATCTGCAACACCTGTCTCACATGCTCCTGATGAGACACAAGATCTGGCGAGTAAATTAAAATGTCGTCCAAATATACAACCACAAACAGCCCCACAAGGTGATGAAAAATGTCATTAACAAAATGTTGGAATACTGCTGGTGCAGTAGTCAGACCAAAAGGCATGACTAGGTTCTCATAATGTCCCTCCGGCGTGTTAAACGCCGTTTTCCACTCATCCCCCTCTTTTATCCTAATCAGATTATACGCCCCCCTGAGATCCAATTTAGAAAACCATTTGGCGCCAACAATTTGATTGAAGAGATCAGGAATAAGAGGGAGTGGATACGGATCTCGAACAGTAATCCGATTAAGTTCGCGGAAATCCAAGCAAGGGCGTAGGCCTCCATCTTTCTTCTTCACAAAGAAGAACCCCGCGGCTACTGGGGAAGATGAAGGTCTAATATGCCCTTTGGCCAGACTTTCAGAAATATAATCTTTCATAGCCTGCCTCTCAGGACCAGAAAGATTATACAACCTAGCTTTAGGCAACTTAGCATCAGGAAGGAGATTAATAGAGCAGTCATACACGCGATGAGGAGGCAACTCCTGACACCCCTCCTCAGAGAAAACATCCCCAAAATCCTCCAAAAAAGGAGGCAATGTACTAGGCACGACCGCACTGATGACTGTGTTCATGCAGTTGCTTTTGCAAAACTCACCCCATTGGCTTATTTCTCTGGATTGCCAATTAATCACAGGGTTATGTTTAACCAACCAAGGAAGTCCCAACACAATGGGAGTAGGTAGACCCTCCAACACATAACAAGATAATTGTTCCCTATGTATTGCCCCTACCCGAAGGTCAATGTTATGAACCTCATGAACAAAGCTACCTTGGCCGAGAGGCCTGGCGTCAATGGAGAATATAGGGATCGGTTTGACCAATACACTCAGATGCATACCTTGAGCCTGAGCAAACTGAGCGTCAACCAGATTAGCCCCGGAACCACTATCAAGAAGAACAGACAATCTCTCCACTCTCGTACCAACTACCACCTCCACTGGTACAAGGAACTGAGAAGAACTGGCGGATGAAATACATACTCCCAGGTTGTCGTCCACCACACAACCTGGGATTAACAGTTTTTCCGGCGACTTTTGGCTCAACAAGGCACGGGATGGACATTCTCCAACAAAATGTCCCTCTTTCCCGCAGAAAAAACATCTTCTAGTCCTGCGGCGTACCGCCAATCCCCTCCTACAAAATGATGTCCCTCCCAACTGCATAGGCTCATCCGAACAGACAAGGGGAACCTCAACATAAGGGACTTTAGTGGTAGGTGGAGAAACAACAGGGAGTGGGGTTACCTCACCCCTCCCCGAAGCCGTCTATCAGTACGGATAGCTAAGGCCATAGCAGCCTCCAGAGAAGGAGGAGACTCATACTGAGCCAAAACGTCTTTTAATTTATCAGAGAGCCCATGACAAAACTGGCTCCTAAGAGCTGGGTCATTCCACTGAGTATCTGTGGCCCATCTACGAAACTCAGAAGCAAATTCCTCTGCCGGACGATCTCCCTGCTGTATCTTACGTAATTTTGTCTCAGCAAGAGAGACCCGATCAGGGTCATCATATACCAATCCCAGGGCAGTAAAAAATTGATCTACAGACAGTAGAGCCGGGGATCCCGGAGGAAGGGAAAATGCCCAGGATTGAGGGTCCCCTTGCAGAAGTGAGATAACAATTCCCACTCTCTGCTCCTCACTCCCTGATGATCGAGGCCGAAGCCGAAAATACAATTTACATGCCTCCCGGAAGGTGAAAAATTTGTCTCGCCCACCAGTGAACCTGTCCGGGAGAGCAACCTTAGGTTCAACTCTGGTTTGCTCCAGGGGAGACAAAACTTTGGACTTAATGTCCGTCAGCTCCATGAATAATCCCTGCAACTGCAGAGCCAGTTGGGCTACTGGATCCATGGTAACTGGAGATAATTTTTAGTGGCCAGTGAAAATGTCACGCTGTCTAATGATATGTATACAATGTCAGTAAACTATTAATACAGGAACAACACTCTATACAACAACTAGTATAGCAACATCAGCATGTAAGTATAGAATAGATTTACCTGACACGATATCTGCTGAACTCAGGGTTAATCTTGAGGACTTGATGAGCTGAAACAGGAAAGAGGTGGACCGGGATCTAACCTGACCCTAAACTGGGGTCCTAACTAATCCCTCACCTTGGAGGTACTGATAATGGTTCAGAGGTCCAAGTCTCCAACCTAACCCTGTCTCCTATCAGACCCTGAACCCTGTAATCAGTCCTAAGAAGGATCCTGACTACCACCAAAGGGATATGGGCTGATCTTAGCTAAATACACAGATTAGACATATAAGACAGACAGGATAACACTCGCTTGCATACACACTCAAACACCAAAGGAACATAAATGGTCTGGGAAATAAACTCTAACCAAGTTGAGCTTAGAACAACTAAGGAGCTCACAACTAAAGTCTATACAGATTCATTCCTATCTGTGGTCTGCATGAAGGTTTCACTGGCAACTCCCCAAGCAGACAACCAGGAATTTAAAGGAAACCAATCAACAAATAATCAATTGCAGCCGGGAGAAACTGCACCCAGTCCCAGCACCGAGCACAGACAGAATTAACTCCCTAGCTGCCAAACACAAAGAAACAGCAGCTCAGCTGTGAGAAGTCAAAATGTGCAACCGCGACGATCTTCGTGGCAATGCACACATGACATCTCCAAACTCAACATGGCATCCGATCTCAATTCCAGCCAATTTTGCGTTGAAAAAGTCAAATGGCGCTCCTTCCTCTCCGTGCTCGGCCATGCGCCCAAACAGTGGTTTATCCCCACATATGGTGTATCAGCGTACTCAGGACAAATTGCACAATAAATTTTATGGTCTTGTTACCCTTGGGAAAATAAAAATTAGGGGTGAAAAGATCATTTTTGTGGAAAAAATATGATTTTTGAATTTTATGGCTCTACGTTATAAACTTCTGTGAAGTCCTTGGGAGTTCAAAGTGCTCACCACACATCTAGATAAGTTCCTTGAGGGTTCTAGTTTCCAAAATGGTGTCATTTGTGGGAGGTTTCCACTGTTTAGGCACATAAGGGGCTCTCCAAACGCGACATGGCGTCCAGCCAATTCTGCGTTGAAAAAGTCAAATGGCGCTCCTTCCCTTCTGAGCTCTGCCATGCACCCAAATAGTGGTTTACCCCCACATATAGGGTATCAGCGTACTCAGGACAAATTGCACAACAACTTTTGGGGTCCAATTTCTCCTGTTTCCCTAGGGAAAATAAAAAATTGGGGGTCGAGAAAATCAATTTTGTTGAAAAATTTGGATTTTTTATTTTTACGTCTCTACGTTATAAACTTCTGTGAAGCACTTGGGGGTTCAAAGTGCTCACCACACATCTAGATAAGTTCCTTAGGGGGTCTACTTTCCAAAATGTTGTCACTTGTGGGGGTTTCCACTGTTTAGGCGCATCAGGGGCTCTTCTAACGCAACATGGCGTCCGTTGTCAATTCCAGCCAATTTTGCATTGAAAAGTCAAACCGCGTTCCTCCCCTTCCGAGCTCTGCCGTGCGCCGAAACAGTGGTTTCCCCCACATATGGGGTATCAGCGTACTCAGGACAAATTGCACAACAACTTTTGGGGTCCAATTTCTCCTGTTACCCTTGGTAAAGTTAAAAAATTTGGATCTGAAGTAAATATCTTGTGCAAAAAAGTTAAATGTTCATTTTTTTTAAACATTCCAAAAATTCCTGCGAATTGAGACTCCTCAAAGTGACTTCAAATATGATGTGGTCCCTAAAAAAAAATGGTGTTGTAAAAATGAGAAATCGCTGGTCAACTTTTAACCCTTATAACTTCCTAACAAAAAAAAAATTTGTTTCCAAAATTGTGCTGATGTAAAGTAGACATGTGGGAAACGTTATTTAGTAACTATTTTGTATGATATATTTCTCTGTTTTAAGGGCATAAAAATTCAAAATATGAAAATTTTAACACTAACATGAAGTACAGTATGTCACGATAAAACATTCTTAGAATCACGAAGATCCATTGAAGCGTTCCAGAGTTATAACCTCATAAAGAGACATTAGTCAGAATTGTAAAAATTGGCCCAGTCATTAACATGCAAACAACCCTCGGGAGTAAAGGGGTTAAATTTCAAAATATTTGCTCCTCTCTAGTGTCTACCATAATCTATAATAATGAGTGGTATTTCATGTGTGACTGCAGCTCTGTCACTAATGGGTGACACAAGATATTACTGATTTTACTGCATCCGAGGTCCCTATAATGTAGTCGGTTGCTTTAGGCTGGTGCTATTAATATGATCTGCTGTTCAGAAATGTTCAGTGTCCTGTAATTTGTGAATAATTACACTGGTTTACAGTGATTTTGGTGCCCACGATGTCCGAACGGTTTTATATTAAGTTTATGGTGCTGATTAAGACTATGACTTCGGTTTTACCAGATTGGCTTTAGTTTCTGAGTTATTAAATAGTTAATTAATTACAGTAGAATTCTGGATTCAAAAAGTCGCTTTTATAGCATTGTAAGCCTACAAATTGAAATACAAAATAACTAGCTTGGCCCGTGCAAAATTTTCGCACATTGGTCGTTGTGTAATGTATTGTAAATGTATTTCATGAGATGACGAATGCAGACAGGTGTTAGGGCTGGCGGAACGCACCAAATAAATATAAATAAGAGCCTGCTGCTAGTAAGATGGCGGTATAAGCGAACTCTGTTACTTCACAGAGTCGCAAACATAGATGCTGTGGCACTATATGGCAGTATAAGCGAACTCTGTTACACCACAGAGTCGCTGAGGTAGAGACACAGAAATAGAGAATGTCCTGTTTACACCACAGGGATACACAGATAACTGCTGTGCGGATAGCAGTCCGTGGTCATGCAGTCAGCAACGCAAACAAGCAACTCCTCACCGGAGAAGCCGGTATTCTAGGGGCTTATTTCAGCCAGGCCCTGAACACATGCATACAAATCTCCTCACCGGAGGTGCCGGTATTCTAGGGGCTTATTTCAGCCGAGTCCTAACTACATGCGTGCATGATCACACTGGCGAAAAGCACATAACACAATTGATACTAGCGCACGGCCGAGCGGCCATGCGCACCTTTTATAGCAGCAGCTACAGGACCTTCCAGAAAAGGACCAATGAGAAACTGATCCAGAACACAAGCCATTTCAGGACCTTCCTGACGGACCAATGGGAGTCACTGCTGTAACCGAGCATGTGACCCCTGATCTCCAATGGGAGATCTTACCCTGGGCATGCTCAGATGGAGAAACGCAGGACTTAGTCCCAAAGACGTTTGCTCGCCACTGACCAGTACTGGCTACAATAGCATAACCTGGAGAGGCAGCAGTAATCCTCTGCACAATGTTAGACTGGGCGAGACGCTGGGACCGACGTCTCTGCTGAGCAGAGTCCACTGCGGCCGGAGACGGATGGGAGACCGCAGCAGGGATGGTTTGAGATTCCCCTTGTGCAGAAGCGGGAACTCAACCCCTAACAGACAGGTATTTATATATGTAGCTTGGTAATACAATAAATTGGTTTGATAAGTAAAGGCCAAAAAATTTCTTTCGGTTGAGGTGCCACCTGCAGGTCATTGTGCCTTTCTGTAGGTTTATGAAAATAAATGTTTAAACTGTATTTAGTGATAAAATCGTGAATATGTGGTTTGTTTGGCTCTTTTCTTGCTGAAGGGAGCAAGTTTACCTTTCAAATGGTGTATCATTTGTGTGTGTGGGGTGAAGTAATCAGCAAAAAAGCAGTGCATGTTTACAAATGTGTTTGCATATGTGAGTCACCATTTGTGTGTGTGGGTCGAAGTAATCACCGAAAAAGCAGTGCATGTATACAAATGTGTTTGCATTTGTGACTCACCTGCAGTGAAGTGTGCAATCCTCCAGTGTGCCTGAAATAGGCTGGGCAAGCACTTGAGCAAGCTGGAAAGACCCCAAGGCAAATGTTTGGATTTGTTTGTGATATCTGTAAGCAGCTTTGTGGTAGTCTGCTTTGGGGTAGTGTGCTGCCACCTGCAGGTAATTTGACGTTTCAAATGGTGTATCATTTGTTTGTGTGGGTGGAGTATGAATGGAGCAAGTGAGCAATTCAATAGGCAGTGTATGTTTAACAATGTGTTTACATATGTGACTCACCTGCAGTGAAGTGTGCAATCCTCCAATTTGGCTAAAATAGCCTGGGCAAGCAGTTCGGCAAGCTGGAAAGCCCCCAAGGCTAATGTTTGGATTTGTTTGTGATGTCTGTAAGCAGCTTTGTGGTAGTATGCTTTGGGGTACTGTGGTGCCACCTGCAGATCATTTTTCCTTACTGCAGGTTTATGAAAATTAATGTTTAAACTGTATTTTGTGATCAAATTGTGGATGAGTGGTTTGCTTGGCTATTTTTTTTGCTGAAGGGGGCAAGTTTACCTTTCAAATGGTGTATCATTTGTGTGTGTGTGGTGCAGTATGAAGGGAGATACAAAGTAATCACCGAAAAACAGTGTTTAGAAATAATAGAATAGATGATATGGGATGTTTCATTATCTAAGACATTGTTAAAGAGTCAAAAGACCAAAAGGTATTGCATTTGTTATCACACACAAGTCACATTGGAGGGAATTCATTATTTTCATGGATGAATAATCTCAAAAACTTTTCAGCAACAGTAATGGAATTTTGAATTCAGCACCCTCAAAATACCCTAAATCCATTCAAAAAACCTTTGCACCTGAGAAAAAAGTTTTTTTTTTGTAGACACCTGTGCTATTTATTACCTTTTTCTATCAAGAACTGGAGAACTCTGTTTAAAATGACAATATAAAAATCTTTATTACATATAATGACAATTTAAAAAAACATAAGGGTTGTAAGGTAGTACTGTACGTGATAAGACAACACATGGCACACTCTAGTACAGAAATGGCATACATTCATACAATAAAGGATGTTATTTTATTAAGTTACATAGAAGGCAAGTTTCATTTGTAGGTCATATACCATGTCTTCAAATCAAATATACATATAAAATGTCAGAAAATCGTTACACATGGACTATGAGTATAATAAAATTTTTGTAATATTCAGATTCCACAATACACATATAGGACTCTTTATAAGGCATAGGTAGGAACTGCACAGTTATAGTTTAAGTGGGATACTATTCCCTAACTTACCACTAGATTGCAGATTAATAGTCATTTATAAATAATAAGCGGTTTTTCTGAGCACAACTGATTTCTGTATATGAGTTCTACCTATTGGGATGAATAAATTCCCCCCCCCCTGTCTTCCCTAATAAATATCTCTTTTAAAATTCTGCACAAGCAGCTTTAGCTTTTTACGTAATAAACTAAAAAAATATTTTCTATTACAAAAATTTTATTATAGTCCATGTGTAACGATTTTCTGAAATAGCATAATAAAATAACATCCTTTATTGTATGAGTTTATGCTATATCTGTACTAGAGTGTACCATGTGTTGTCTTATCATTTACTACCTTGCAACACTTAGGTTTTTTTTTAAAATTGGCATTATATGTAATAAAGATTTTTGTATTGTCATTTTGAACAGAGTTCTCCAGTTCTTGATAGGATGAGTTAGTAATTAGATAGGAGATACCTTATACTTTTGGCCCAATTATCAGATATTTTTTCTGTTATTTATTGTTTCACATTTGCCAGCAGAGGGCGCCCAAAAATAAAGGCTACAGATAGAAGTATTAACAGATAAAAAACAGCGAAAAGTTAAAAATATTTTTGCTTAAAGAGGTATTCTCAAGTTGGTATTCTTCCCAATTTCTGGAGTCCAGAACAATAGGATCCCCACAAATCTAGAGAATGAGGCTCTGAAGACCTCCGTGTGAATGGTGCGATGGTTGATCATGCACACTACTGCTCCATTCATTCTTAGGGGAATGCTGAAGACCAACCAAGCGCTATGTTCGGCTATGTCCTGCGGTCCCATTAGGAATGAGTGAAGTGGCAGTATGCGTGGTCTACCACTTCTCCATTCAAGAGCCCAGGTTCTCAGGATTGCTGATGGTCTCAGCAGTCACGCTCACAGCAGTCTGGAAGTTAATCCCTGTTCCAAGGATAGGGAATAACTTAACTTGAGAATACCCCTTCAAATCCCCAAGTAAGCTCATTAGACTTATTTGCATTTTTACAAAAATTACCTTCAAAACAAAAAACAGCATACCATATGAAAGGTTCCCGTTGCTGCCACCTTGGTCCTCTTCTGAAGCTTAGTTATATGCTAAGCTTCAAAAGAGACTGGAATTTACACTATATACTGCAATACTGTAATATTATTGTAATGCAGTATATAGTATAAGCGATTGGCTGATCACACGTTCAGATATCCTGCGAGGACAAAATTATAGAAACAAAACTTTGTGAAAAAAATTACAAAATATGAAAGTTTGAATTACCTCCTCTTTTCCCTCATTAAAAAAAAGAAATAAAGAAAATAAAAATATATATATTTGGTTTCGCTGGGGTCATAAAAGTTCAAAATATAAAATTAATGAAGTCAATCGATAAAAACGCTGTAACGAAAGAAGAAATAAAATCAAAACGCTAGAAATTTTAACTAAAATTAGCTATGGAGGAAGGTGTCAAATCAAAGGGTTCATCAGGGCTTGGAACAAAAGTTTGCAGGTACGTTATGTTATTGCAGACTGTTTAATCGTGACAGAGTGCGCACGAATCCCAGTGCTAGTCAGCAGTTAGTCATACTTGCGGTCATGTGCCAACTAGACTCCTCTCTACTGTATTCCTTGCTGTCTCATGCTGGTTACACTCATCTGGCTTCTCTCAATTCTCCTCTATGGAAAGAAGCCAAATGAGTCTAATCAGCACATGAGTATGCAAATTACATATATGGTGTCACTTCACCGCCGATTAGTACGGAAAATACTGAGGAATTGTGACAGCACATACACGCTGTCTGCAGTCACATAGACTGGCTTTTGTTCCAAGCCAGGACAACTCCTTTAAATTAGGAGACATGATCCCTTTTCTGGCTGTCTGTGGGTATACCAGAAGTTGGATTCCTTGAATCTAGCAGATATCCAGTCCTTTTGTGTGTTTTTTTTCTTTTCTGACAACATAACCATATGAGAGCTTGTTTTTTACAGAATGAGTTGTACATTTTCATTGTCTCCATTTTGAAGTACACATAACTTATTGATTAACCCTTTTCTGCCATCTGACGTACTATTCCGTCCATGTGCCCTGGGACTTAATTCCCATGGACGGAATAGTACGTCATAGCGATCAGCCGCGCTCACGGGGGGAGCGCAGCTGATCATGGCTGGGTGTCAGCTGATTATCACAGCTGACACCCGGCACTAAGTGCCAGGAGTGGTCACGGACCGCTACCGGTACATTAACCTCCAGCACACTGCGATCAAAGATGATGGCAGTGTTACGGCGGTATATGGAAGCATCGCACATTGAGGGGGCTCCCTGCGTGCTTCCCTGAGACCCTCAGAACAGCGCGATGTGACCGCACTGTTCCGAGGGCCTCCTCCCTGCAGGCCCCAGGATCCAAGATAGCCGTGGGGTCCTTCCGGGTCCTGCAGGGAGGTGTCTTCTCAGTGCCTGCTGAGAGCAAGCGCTGAGAAAGCCTCCTGCTCTGCCTGTCAGATCGCTGATCTGACAGAGTGCTCTGCAAACTGTGCAAACTGTCAGATCAGCGATCTGACACTATAAAGTGATGTCCCACCCTGGGACAAAGTAAAAAAGTAAAAAAAATAAAAATTAACATGTGTAAAAAAAAATCCTAAATAAAGAAAAAAATATACATATTCCCCAATAAATTCATTTCTTTATGTAAATAAAAAAAGAAAAAACAATAAAAGTACACATACTTAGTATCGCCGTGTCCGTAACGACCCGCCTTACAAAACTGTCCCACTAGTTAACCCCTTTAGTGAACCCCTTAAAAAAAAAACAAGGCAAAAAAACAATGCTTTATCATCATACCGCCAAACAAAAAGTGGAATAACACGCGATCAAAAAGACGGATATAAATAAACATGGTACCGCTGAAGACGTCATCTTGTCCCGCAAAAAACGAGCCGCCACACAGCATCAACAGTGAAAAAATAAAAAAGTTATAGCTTGCAGAATAAAGCGATGCAAAAAATAATTTTTTTATAATACCGAAATACCGGTTTTTAAGCCGAATTTTTAGCACCTTTTTTTTGTGCGGAAAGCCCCCTCGGGTTACACACACCTAGGCAGAAACCACGGGGGGGGGGAGCCGCGGGAGGGGCCGGGGGCTGGGGCATCATACCCCCCCCCCCGGCCTTTGCTAACGTCCCGCTCCGGGGGTTCTCCCCCTTCCTGAGCTCCCCACCTGACGTGAGAATACCCCCCTCATTAAGGGATGTAATAAGGGCGCAACGCCCTCCCCTAGGGGTGGGGTCCCTATTCATGGCCTTAAGACGGTATTTCGTCACCCTCAGCGCTGGAGAGCTTTAGGAAAAACCGGGGAAACGCAGGATTTCAGGGGACGTTCAGCGAGGGACGGGGAGGGGTGAGTATGAGGAAA
This sequence comes from Oophaga sylvatica, assembly GCA_033576555.1. Classification (NCBI taxonomy): domain Eukaryota; kingdom Metazoa; phylum Chordata; class Amphibia; order Anura; family Dendrobatidae; genus Oophaga; species Oophaga sylvatica. The sequence goes on along the minus strand of JARQOD010000001.1, from coordinate 828,326,324 downwards.
GGGAAAAAGAACACGGGGCAGGCGGGGGGGAGAACGGTGGACGGGGGAAGCATGAGGAGACGGGGGAGAAAGGAGGGGGGGGAGAACGAGGACGGGGAAGCAATGGGGCAGGGCGCGGAACATGGGGGGAGGACGGGAGAACGGAGGGCGGGGGGAAACATGGGGGGAGACGGGGGGGGAAAAGGGGGACGGGGGAACATGGAGGAGGGGCAAAAGGGGCACGGAGCGGACGGGGAGGAGGAGGGGACGAGGAGCACGGACGGACGGGGGAAGGGTGGAGGGCACAGAAGACACGGGCAGGGCGGGGGGGGCACAGGGGGAAAAGAAGGAATTGGGGGGCACAGCGGGGGACGAGCAGGGGGGGGGGACAGGGAAATGGGGAGCACAAACTGGGGGGGGAGCAAGAGCGGGGGGGGGGCAGCACGACAGGGGGGCATTTTAAAACCCCTTTTAAAATACAATAAGTTTTTCCCCGTTTTTGTGGCAAAATTTGGGGGGGGGCTTTTAAAACGGGCGGGGTTAACACTTATTTATAAAAGTGCCAAAACATAAAAAAGGTATAAAAAGGATCGCTGTAATTGTAAATGACCCCAAAGAAAAAACTGCTTTATCAAATTTTTCCACACCGGGAAGGTTAAAACGCCCCCCAAAGAAATTCATGAATTTCTGTTTTTGTTTATTCTGCCTCCCAAAATTTTTT